>CM039133.1:40046717-40545540 GCA_022036555.1 Microstegium vimineum
GAAATGGTCCTACGTGTATTCAAGTGCTACTAGTTCAGTTTTAATTATTTCCCACGCCCTTTTATTTATTATTTACAACATACAGTCCCGTATGTTCCTAGAAAAAAACTAGCTAAATTTCCTGATTTTGTTACTCTATAAAATAGATAATATTATAGTATTCTAACAGACTCTATATAGCCAAAAGTTAAATAGCAAGTGAGATAGATTATCCAAAAGTAGAGAGAAAATGATTTACCACATTTGGAGAGCGATTTACAAAATTTGTTGGATACATTTTTTCTTTAGCAATAGCTAAATTTAACTATAGAAAACGATTTGGCTAGTCTCCTGTATATATACTCTTAATATGTTGCTTTATTTATATGTTGTCCTGATGGTTTCTACGACAGATCAATCGCGGCTAATATTGTTTTTTATTGTTTTGTTGTTAGAGAAAAACATAGTATTATCTTAGCTGTTAACACTACTACAGAATCGGTTTCTCGTGTCGGTCAAAATCAGTTTTTCGCAGCGGGCAATGGCGTCCGCTGCGATGACAAGGCCACGGTAAATAAGACGTTTACCGTGGCGGTCGCTGGTGCCCGCTGCGAAAAACGGATTAACGGCAGCGGGCAACATAAGACGCCCGTTGCGGTTAATGCTATTTACCGCAGCGGACACCCTACAATACCCGTTGCATAAATGCTTTACCCGCAGCGGGCACCCTACAATGTCCGCTGCAGTAAATGTTTTAACCATAGCGGGCAGTTTATAATGTCCGCCACTATAAGCCGGGCTGATAACATAAGCGAAAATGACAATACACTCGATGTAGTACAATCACTACCACAATCCTGAATTGTCTTGAGTGCCAAAAAAACCACCACAGAAAGGGCTTAAACCGCTAATGAAATGATCCTTGATCACAAACCGTCAAGCAAATTGACTTAAGGATAGAGGACAAGGGAAATTAGTTTTTTTGGCGGTTTTGACACTCAAGGATGATTTCATTGGATGTTGACTGCCAAGGAAACTAGCACCTGACTTCATTTGCTAAAAGGACAAGGAAATGTATAGCCGTCAAGTAAATTACTTTTCTAGAGGGCTTGCAACCTCCAAGAAAATATTTTCAACCTACAAAGAAATTAGTTTTCTTGAGGGCAAGCAGACTCCAAGGAAATATAGAGCAAAAAGCAAAAAAACGTAAATCAGCAAAATCAATCATGCACTTCATATAGGAATCGAACATGTGACTTGAAGTTCTACGTTGAAACTCATATAGGGAATTATTATTATTTTTATTTACTTCATTGAGTCTTGTAATGAATATTTGGAACCCTAAATGTCTTCAAATATTAAAAATATGAACTAAAAAGTTCTAGATCTCATCGAATACTATAACTTTGATTAAGGCCGAATCTCCATCCGAGATCATTTGGATAATTAAAAAATATATACATTTCGAAGTTCTAAGAATTTTCTTGGCGGTTTACAATTACACCTTATAAAATATGAGTTACCTTTGCGGTTTTAAGTAGCACCTGAGGAAATGAGCATTGCTTTGGCGGTTTGTAATAATACTTAAGAAAACATGCAGTTACCTTGGCGGTTTGAACTAGCACTCAAGAAAAAGGGCAATTACCTTGCCTTTTTGGTTTAGCACTCAAGAATATTAATTTTCTTGGAGGTTTACATCGACATCCAAGGAAAAACTACACTTTAGTTCTTGGAATTCAAAAGTTTCAAACATTCTCAAATGTAGAAAAAACATAAAAGAAAGTTATAGATCTCAAAAACTTATGCAATTTTGTAGTCGACAACTTTTTTTTCAAAATCATTTTGTTATGAAATACTATTTTTGTCTGAAAATTAAAATTTGAATTTTTCAATCCACTACACATAGAGAAACAACCAATATAAAATTTGTAGACCTCGAAAAGTTTATATCTAATGCATCCAATATGAGAGATGCACCAATAAATCTAAATATGCATGCATGTGCCAAGTTAATATCGTGTTATATAAAATATATACATTATTATAGGCAAGACAAATAACCATATATATATCACTAAAATAATAGTATATGGAGATGTAGATATACGAGAGTACGTGATGTATGCAGGTAGAGTCGTTAGTTTGTGCGTGGTGCACTTACGAACGCAAGAAGCTGGTTTCCATATTTATTATCCATAATCATGCATGGACAGGTCAATGCACATACGATAACATGCATGGCACGAGAGAGAGAGAGTTCAGTTATTCATGGCTTTAATTTGTTTTTACTGAGTGTACCTGCTGAGCAACCAAGGTCTGGTTGAACTGGCCACGGCGGCCCCAGTCGCCGACGGCGAGGATGGCGAGCGACCCGTCGGCCTTAGTGGGCGCGTGTTCCACCCGTGGCAGCGCGGCATCCGCCGGCATCGCCAGAAGCAACGCCGCCGCCGCAGCGCTGGCAACGACGACGAGGAGCATATCAAGAGCTGCAGGCGCCATCGTTCTCTGCGTACTACGCTAGCAACTCTGATGGGCGGCAGTTAGGTTGCTGGAGGACACAGCAGCAGAGATAGAAGACTAGCTGCATGCAAGAGACGGCGTACGAGTGTGTGTATGTGCGTCGAGTCATGACTGAGTTCTCATGCATTTATATATAGGCTCGTCGTTGGCTCGAGACCAATAATTCGAGATCGAGCAGCTGGTCCGTTGCATGCATGCTTGGTCTGTGTGCAGTATGCATTGTGATAGATGGGCTCCAACTGGGATGCATCATGCATTGGATGGCTGCTGAGCGTGGTCGTTGTTGTAGTACTGCTGCTCGCGGCATTCAACCACGGTTGGTGAGCGAGCAACCGGCCGATCCACGTACGGAGAAGCATGATGCATGCGTGCGCGCTGCGGACGATCGAGGAGAACTAACCATGCATTTATATATGCTTTTCTTTTCTTTTCTTTTTGTTCCCCTTTGCATTGCAACCAACGTTGCTTCTATAGTAGTACCGGTGAAGCCAGCTGCTTTGCCACAATCAATCATTGGTGAGATCGATTATCACGGTATGGGATATGAAAAGAGTGGAGCTGAGGTTTCTCGAGAGTGTCCTCTACGTACGGAAAGTAATCAACGATCGCTGCACGATGGATTCTTTTCGTGCAATAAACGTACATCCAATGACGACGGCACTCGTTATGTTATTATCTTTGGGGACAGTACGTGCATATGTGGACAGAAAAAACATACAGCGATTTGTAGAAAGTGGATCTTTTGGTCTGGATTTCTACTACCAACCCGGATTAAATATGCCACTAGGCATTGCACCTCTTGATACGTATTTACAACGAGTTGGCACGTTTAGTCCCGTGCTCTTCTTGCCGCACAGCTCGCGATCTCACGCCTGAGCCACGGCTTGTCGCACTGTTAGCCGTCTTCAAATCATGTTTCAACTAATTTCCAAACTGTACATCAATCTCATTGTTATGAATCATCCAATCCAATAAACAATGAGCTATCCAACCCTGAAATAGATTCATATTTTGATCTTCCTCCACTTGATGTGTTCTAGCCGTCCTCGAGAAGATAATGCTTCGGACAGTGGAACGTAGTGTTCATCATGATCACATATATCGAAGTCCTCAACCGTCATGGCATTGCGTATAATAAAATTACGGAGTCCCATGCATGTCATAATTATGAGGCTTTGCTTCGCCATCGGATAACTCCATACTTGTTGGGGATATTACCTCGGCATATCTCATGGACCTATATGGGCCTCCCGACCAGGAGGTAGGCCGGCCCACAAGGCGTAGACGTGCAACACACGACGTGCACTGCACGAATAGCCATATTGACAATCTTAATTGTAACTCTGTCCCTTCGGCATATATAAGGAGGGACAGGGGACCCCTCGACCCCCAAGCACAATCTCTCGACATACGCATACAATCCCCTAGATCTCATCTATGGGTCTTGTAACCTAATACTCATATCAATCCAGCCACCAAAACACAGGACGTAGGTATTACGGCGATTTGCCGGCCCGAACCTGTCTAAATCGCCGTGTCTACACTCTTGATCGCCGTCGCCACACCTCTGCCTACAATCTACTACCGTGGGGTCCCCCTAGGTAAACTGCGACGCATATTTTGTCGACAGTTGGCGCACCAGGTACGAGGTGTGTGCAACGACGTCATGGCTCGTCAAGCGATCATCTTCCCCGTCGACGGCCCTCGTCGACGGATCTCATCGACGGCCCCTCGTTGTTACCCTCGTCAACAGTCCATCGCCGTCGCGGCCCTCGTCGTCCGTCGTCATGACCAAATCAGATCTATGATCTGGACCGGCAGCGACACCGTCCTTGCCTCGGAGATCGTCATCAACTCGCCATGCTACCCTCGTCATCCCTCGGCGACAACATGCGTCGTCCCTCGTCGCGATTCGTCACGGCTCTCGCCGATCTTTACATGATTGTTAAGTTCCTCCTAATTCCATATGTGCATCGTGTATTACCCATTTTACGTGTTTGCATTACAGGTACTAGGATCGTCGACAGGCCTATTATTAGCGTTTGGATGATATTGTTCCGGTCGCCACCGACTTCTTCGAGCAGCCTGGCTAGAACCAAAGAACTTCAGAGTTGGGCCTGTCGGTCCGGCCATAAGCGTGCATGCTCATGGTTGCGCTATGCCCGGTCGGCAGTCTTCCCGAGTGATGCCCAACCTCTCTACGAGCGGCTCTCGGCTGCCATGGGGAAGGGATAAGCTCGGGCTGAAGTCTCTAAAAACTACATGCCCAGTTGCTCGGGGACTGGCCTCGTCATTGACTCGCCACGGCTCTTGTCGACCACGTTGCTTCTCGTCGCTCATCGTCACGGCTCTTGCCGACCACATCCCTCCTTACAACAGACTCGGGGACTACGTGTACTAACGTTATTTTTTAATAATTGTGCCTTTTTCTAGATGTTTTGCAGCTTGTCGCCAACTACAGTCTCGGGGACTGGCTTCGTCATCGACTCATCGCGGCTCTCGCCGACCTCGTCGCCCTTCGTCACGGCTCTTGCCGACCTCGTCGCCCCTCGTCGCCGACTACAGTCTCGGGGACTGCTCTCGTTGATTGCAGTCTCGGGGACTAGCCTCATCGTCAACTCATCACGACTCTCGCCGACCTCGTCTATGATTCACCTTCGTTGTCAACCAGAACATGCTGGTTGAGCTGGTGTCTGGATCAGGGTGCTCCATGCTATCCGGATCAGGGTGCTGATTTTGGGTAGCGTGGGGGCCTTGATGGGCATGCTATGTCTGCTGTCTCGGGGACTGCGCCAGCCACTGTATGCTCTAAAGCTCGGCACCACGTGTCTACAACACCTACTACCAAGCTCGGGGTCTAGCTGGATACACTTCACCTCGCGGTGAATGTATTTGCCTTTTTCTTCGACAAGTGTCAAGTTGGGCTTGTACAAACTTCTACTAGGATCTTGCTGTTCCTTATAGTCTTGCAAGCTCTAGGTGGATACACTTCATCAAGAAGTTCTTTCAAAATTTTCTTCAGCACGTCACATCCTCCCTACAAGCACCTGCAGACTTACGATGGAGCGACATGATCGCTAATCAAGCTACGACACTTTTGACCAGCCCGACCTGGTCGGAAGACTTCCCCGGACCGGATCTCGACCGTGCCACCTTGTCGGAACTCTACATCGACATCCATAATGGATGGCGACCAGGCCACGTCTCCTCGGAAGGCTTCAGGGCAGCTCGCCAGAAGGATGCAATGTGCTCGGGGACTTGTTGGGGATATTACCTCGGCATATCCCTAGGGACCTATATGGGCCTCCCGACTAGGAGGTAGGCCGGCCCACAAGACGTAGACGTGCCGCACACGACGTGCACCGCACGAATAGTACCATATTGGCTATCTTACTTGTAACTCTATCCCTTCGGCATATATAAGGAGGGACAGGGGACCCCCCCAAAACACAATCTCTCGACATACGCATACAATCCCCTAGATCTCATCTACGGGTCTTGTAACCTAATACTCATATCAATGCAGCCACCAAAACACAGGACGTAGGGTATTACGGCGATTTGCCGGCCAGAACCTGTCTAATTCGTCGTGTCTACGCTCTCTGTGTTACGCTTGATTGCCGTCGCCACACCTCCTCCTACAATCTACTACCGTGGGGTACCCCCTAGGTAGACTGCGACGCATATTTCGTCGACAATACTTCTATTGGCAAAATCCTTCACTTGTTCTTTAAAACTCCAAACAACCGCTCAACGACATTTCAAAGTGAGAGTGTGCATAATTAAAGAGCTCGTTTTTACCTTTAGGCATTGGGCTTTTGGCAAAACTCCGGGAGATGATACTTTATACCCCTATACGGTACAAGATAAACTTCCCTACAAATTCAAGATTATTGTTAGTTACATGTAAACGATTGAACTATGTGAAAGAAAAGGTCCATATATGACACACCAATGCCTTGAGGTGGATGTGGAAACTTGTCCCCATAATTGTCATGACATCCTTGAAGATCCTCTTATCATGAACTGAGTTGGGTGTCCCATCAAAACTAAATTGAACCTCAAATCGAAGTCACATTTGGCCAAGACATTCTGACTGGTGTATCCTTGTCTTCCGGTTTGTATAACCTATTTGGTAGGCAATATGACAACGTCATGTGTCCCATCCATGGCTCCAATGCAATTATCAAAGTATGCAGAAAACTTAGTAGCATGTAACCTCTTATGCACGCATTC
Source organism: Microstegium vimineum (assembly GCA_022036555.1). NCBI lineage: Eukaryota > Viridiplantae > Streptophyta > Magnoliopsida > Poales > Poaceae > Microstegium > Microstegium vimineum. The sequence continues at coordinate 40,053,453 of CM039133.1, forward strand.
CTAAACCAGGTCTCTTGGCCTAATTAAGTCAGCCGCAAGTCAGCAAAAACTACGCAGTACTATATCAAACTTCCTACTATATGTCTCGGTTGATCTAGTAAATCAATTTTCGGCTTGTCTCATACCCTCAGGGAACCACACATTCACAAAAATATAGTTAAAGCCTCTACTGATGACATCTTCTTAGTGGACTTCAGTCCATATGACTCAAAAAGTACATTGTGAAGCTTATGAAGCACATTTCGACTCATTCTAAACATGTAGTAAGATCTATTACTTGATAAAACTGTAATGACCCAATCATAATTGTATTCCATAGGTACTCTGTATTCTACTTTGTTCAAGTATTTGTTGAAGTATAACATACTAATCATGCCATAGATAGCTCCATCTTGTCTCCACTTTTGACACTTCATTACAAATTGTATCATTTGGTCCTTCTCCTTGTCATTAGCCTCCTGTGAAATAAATGAGTAGAAAGTCAAATGTTGACATGAACATACACATATACAAATAGATAGTTGCACCAAAAAACACTCAAATTTTCACATCATCACAAACTCAAATGGTTCAAATTCCAATGGTTCAGAACCAAATAACCTAATCACACATCCTGGTAGAAGCTCCTCAACCACACTACTACATAAAAACATAACGGAGGGGGTCATAAATAATTAACCGATGCTGGCAAACATAATCGTCTACAATGAAAAGCCATGGTTAATCTGACCTTTACAAAGGTGGTTGTCCAACCGCCTCGGTTAATAGTATTAAACCGAGATGGTTATCGTTTTCTAAAATTCTCGAATCTGGGCCAAAAATAGAATTTTTTTATTTAATCCTTGAGAGTAGTTTACTACAGAATTAGAGTAAGTAGCGATCGGGCTTCTAGTTGAACGGAAAAGCACAATGGTGCTGAAACAACGTGATTATTTTCGTGTGATCAACGTATATCCATGGACGACAGATTGCACTCGTTATTATCTTTGACCGGACAATGCATATGTGGGAAGAAAAAAGATAAAGTGATTTGCTATATTTGCTGACAGTACAAAAGGTGCATTTGAATCGCGGAATTAAATACGAGCAATGAAATATTGAGCTAGATTGGGGAAAATCAGAAAAAAAAGAAGAACATCCGACTAGTTGGCTTGCATTCAAGAAATCAATGGCACACCGGTTTGGGCTTCCATATGCTAAGTCCAAAAGAGTTCCCGACTAACATATCCGCCTACCGACCTCTCAAGATCTCTTGGGAGCTCAGGGTGGCTACACCATCAGGTACGCTTGCGTGCACCTTTGGTCAGGACTTTGGCAGGCTGAGCATGCCCAAGAACACTACTCAGGGCTCGCGGGCTTGCCCGACCCCAAGCACACGCAAGCATCAGTAACCAATGCTCGGGCTAGAACCGACATCGTCCAAGAGATGACCAATTTACCTAGCATTCGATCCAGTCTAGGGGCGTGGAGCTCCAAGACCCACTCCTCGGCCCTCAGGCTGGGGCTCTTTTGCACATATGGAGGCCATGAGAAGGTTCATCTGGTGGTAGCCAGACCATAGCAGGCAACGCCCGTAGCTCCTCGTACACTAGAATAAAGCCGAGATCCATCGACACCATGACAACACACCCCATGCACAAAGACTTAAAGAACATAGATCAAAGACCCAAATGCTACTTGTAGACGACATTCCTTTGTACCCAAAGAGGGGTGAACCTAGAGAACCTATTCAATAGATTAGACATTCACAGAACAATTGGATATGAGAATCATCGACCAAGAAAGCTACTAAGAGGAACAACATAAAGGTCCTCCTTGGCAACCAATCAAGAGAGAGGGTTGATATATTACTTATATGAAAGAAACTCACCGCCGACAATGCAAGCCATATGAAAACACCATGCGATCCCCGACAATCTTTTATTGTAACCGTTGATTTGGGTGCTCCTGAGTATGAAGGACGCCTCAAATGCAGGCCTTCCATAGCCCGGACTAGGATAAAAGGTTATGTATCTTATGGTTTTGAGTACCCAAGCAACTAGAGACCCTTACTTTGGACATCTGATGAACAACCATGATGCTTGTCGTTGTTATGAACCCACCACACTTCCCATGTGCACATGCTAATGAAACCAACCTAGGCTGGTTTTGTTGGTTAGTTTCCCAATACCCTGTATAAAAAGGCCTAGCTTGGTAATGTATGTTGTGTTCCAATAAACTTTACTTCAATGAAAGTCTTCTAAACAAGCTCAGTTGTCCTACCCAATCCCATGAACCTGACCCTGAACCTAGGAAGGTGAAGACCCCCGATGAGCAAGTCAGGGTCCATTATTGTTGTGAGGAGAGGTGGTGGAAAAACCATGGGTTGGAGATATGACAAGGATACCCTTATCATATACAAGCCAATGACAGGAGAAGTATCAGCATGGATGTTTTGCTCATTCTATACCATGGTTGAGGCCTAGTCTAACTCAAGCTATAGTCCATCTCGGATTCGACGAGTCCAGGGTAAAGTCAGCAACAACGGTGAATGGTCAAGATGGCGGTTGGCGGACTAGAGGGGGTGAATAATTCTTTCTAAAACTTAATCGTAGCGGCTAACCGAAAATAATGCAGAATTAAAACTATCAGTCTAGCCAAGACTACACCCTTCTATCTATTACTCTAGCACCTATCAAAGAAAGTCAATTATGCTAACTAAGGTGTCGGGCTAGGAAGCTCTCCTAAACAAGTCTTGGTTGCATGGTCACACAAACCTAAGAAACTAGTACTCTAAGCAAACCAGGAGCTCCTACACATACTAGTAAGCAAAGCACGAAGCACCTAAACTCACTAGCAATGCTCAATAGCAAGACAACACAATGCCAAACTAAAGAGCTCAACTTACTTAGCTATAGAAACTAAGCAATGTGACTAACAAGGCTACTCAAGCCAATTAGCCATGCAAGTGCTATTTCTATGCTACACTAGCAAGAAAGTAACTAGCAAGATAAACAAGATAAAGTAGTTACAAGAGCAAAAATTAAACACTAGAACAAGTATGATAAAGTAAATACAAGCTAGTGATTTGGAGAATGAAAACCATCGAGAAGATGTACACAAGGTTGACACGGTGATTTTTCTCCCGAGGTTCACTTGGTCACCACCAAGCTAGTCCTCGTTGTGTCGGCTCACTCACTTTGAGGTTCACGCGCTAATATGGATTCACAAGACAAACCTAACACTTGGGTGCCACACAACCAACACAAGATGAGGACACTCAATGACACGCTCAACTAGAGTTGCTCTTCGCGATCTCCAGCGGGACGAGAACAATACCCCTCACAAGCTCTTCTCCAGAGCCACGCACGAGCTTCTTGCATGCTTCGACGGAGCCACAACCACCAAGCCATCTAGGAGGTGGCAACATCCAAGAGTAACAAGGACCATTGGCTTGCAACACGATCATCTAATGCCACACGAAACTTTCTCTTAAAGCAACGCACTAGAGATCACTGACTCGCAATCGAATCACACTCTTGTGAGCACAAGTGACTTAGAGGGCTCCTACACAAAGCGCAACTAAGGGCAACACATCCCCAAGGTACTCAGCCTTCCCAAGGGCCGACCACTTATCTATATATATAGGGACAGGCCAAACTAGCCGTGGGGGGGGGGGGGGCTGCTCATCAGCAGACTGTCCGATGCCCGCGGCGATGCCTCCAAAAATACCCCTTCACTGGGCATTCTGCGCAAGCATCGGATGCACCTTGATGTTTCATCGGACGCGCCGTTGTTAGCGTTCGATGCCCACTTAAGTACCACGTGTACTAGCCATTATAATTCGACTGTTGCCGCGTGCAACTTTGAACAGTCATGGACCCTTGTGTTTAGGTGATTAACGACAATACTAGATCACTATGACTAACGTGTGTTTTGCAGAGGCAAAGTCATTTGTGTTAGGTCATTAGTGATGCAATTTGAATGGGCTTAATAGATATTCATGCCCCCAAGATCGAAGTTGTTTCGGTTGCAAAGGATGAAAATACACGTCGAAGATTAGGCTAGTTCTTAGTGCCATAAGGTTGAGAACGGCACTAAGTATAGCTAGGGTTTTGTTTTTCCTTTGACCGTACTATAAAGGGGGGTATGAGATTAGTAGCTTGACCTAGGAGAGTTTAGGAAAGTGGGTATATGCACACTTGTCACAACTAGTCCTAGAGACCTTGCTTTCAGCCCTTGATAAACCCTAGAAATGGTAGGAGCAAAATCCCTTGAGAAACCTCAGCGAAAACAGTTGAAATAGAGGGAGAAAGAGGCTCCGAACCACTCTGCCTAGTAGGCGTCGGACCATAGGAGAGTGGTCCGACGGTCCCTGACTTAGGCAATTTTCTCAGCTCAAGGAGCTCCGGACCACCTGTCTGGAAAGCGTCGGACCATAGGAGAGTGGTCCGGTGGCTTAGCTCAGAGACAGAGAAGGCTCCGGACTAGTCCGACGGTTAGTCCGACGGCTAGTCCGACGCCTCAAGACAGGAAGTTGGGTTCATGCAGAGAGCACCCTGGTTCCGGACCAGAGCGTCGAACCAGGGCACCGGACCAAGGAGAGAGGTCCGGTGGTTCATAAAAGAGAAGAAGTTTTTCACTCAGAGAGCACTGAGGCTCCGGACTAGTGCGTCGGACCAGTGCGTCGGACCAAGCAGAGTAGTCCGACGGTGCCTGAGTTTGAATACAGAGTGAGCTCCGCACCAGTGTGCATGGTCTGGTGGTATGAGCTCCGGACTAGTCCGGTGGCTTCGCAGAGAGATGAAAAAGTAAAAAATGGCTAGTTTTGGAGGTGTGGACTATTTATAGTTGCCCCCTTCGTCCTTAGTTGAACTCTTGGCCATTGTTTCAGCTGGTGACACCTTGAGAAATCCTTTGGAGAGTCAAGAGGCTAGTGAGGGAGAGATTAGAGAGAGTTCATCTTGTTCTTCCCTCCTAGAGTGATTAGGAGTGACTTGTGTGCATTCATCCACCTTCCTAGCCTTGAGTTGGTCAAGTGAAGGTCTTGTGCTTGTTACTCTTGGTGTTCGACAGCACCTAGACGGTTTGGTGGTGTTCGGAGGAAGTGACCGCCGGAAGATTGTTGGCGGCTCTTCTCCAAGCTTCTGTGATCGGTTGTGGGCAATTCACCGAGCCGGATTGGCGAAGAATCAGCTCGTAGAGAGCATTCTACCCTTGCGCGGGTAGAGGGGGAGGGATACCTTGCGAGGTGCTCCAACGAGGACTAAGGGGGTGTGTCGACACCTCGATACCTCGGGAAAAAATCGCTGCGTCACTGAGAATTTCTTTTCCCTACCTCTTTACATTCCCGCATTACTTTCCGTCTTGTTTTTATTATCTACTAGAATTGCTTAGGTTGCTTTTAATTCCTATGAACTGCTACCACTTTCTAGCTAGGACACACGGATTGTAGGCTCTAGGGGGTGATTGGCATATGCTTTAGAAATTTAAAACAAGCCCAATTCACCCCCCCCTTCTTGGGCATCTTGATCCTTTCAATTGGTATCAGAGCCTTGTTGCTCTAAATTAGGCTTCACCGCCTAGAGCAAGATGTCCCATGGGGATGGACCACCACCCATGTTCGATGGGGATGACTTTCCGTATTGGAAAGTGCGGATGGAGGCCTACCTTGAGGCCGTGGATGTCGGCGTTCACAAAGCCGCCACCCAAGGTGGATCGGTGTTCGCCGAGGACCCATACTTTGAGAAGAACAATGCTAAGGCAAAGAACATTCTTTTCCGTGGCATTTGCAAGGATGTGTTCAACCGTGTGCGAAATTGCAAAACCGCGCATGAGATTTGGACAAACATTTGTGCTCTTCACGAGGGCACTAAATGTGAAAGAGAAGAGCGTTATCACGTCATCGTTGCTAAGTTAAATGCTTTCACTATGCTATCTCATGAAAATGCTAATGAAATGTATTCTCGCTTGAATGTGCTTGTAGAGGAGTTGAATGGCCTTGGGCTCTCTCAAATGACACCGGCCGATGTGGTGCGTAAGATACTTTGTGTCCTTCCAATAGACAAGTATAGCCACATCATCACGGTTCTTAATCAAGGCGATCTCTCCGCAACTACACCAACGTAAGTGTTGGCCAAGATCAATGCTCATGAGATGTATATGAAGATCAATGATGGAACTTCATCATCCTCCAAGAAGAAAGAGAAGGAGGAGAAGAAGGACTTGGCTCTCAAGGCATCTTCCAAGGAGAAGTGCAAGATTCAATATGTCGTTGAGAGTACAAGTGATGATGATGATGAAGACAACATCGCTCTCATCATGAAGAAGACCGCCAAGATGTTGAAGAGGCTAAACAAGAATGGAGTCAAGTTTGACTCAAAGAAGAAGAAATTCTTCACAAGCTCTTCAAGGAAGCCAATCTCCCAAATGAAGTGCTACAATTGCGGCACCCTTGGTCATCTAGCCCATGCATGTTCCGAAGAGAAGAAAGACAAGTTCAAGAACAACAAGTTCAAGAACTTCAAGAAGAACAAGGGCGGCAATGATGACTCAAGTGATGATGACAAGAAGCAAGACAAGCCATACAAGAATAAGAAGAACTTCAACTTCCACAAGAAGAAGAAGGATGGCAAGGCTTACATTGTGGGTGATTGGCTCACCGATATTGATGATTCAAGTGACTCCTCCGATGATGAGAGTGAAGAAGAGAAGGTGGCCGCTTTGGTGATTGGCTCTTCGATTCCACCGCCACCTCCTCCTTCATCGCCGGGCTCATCCTCCACACACCTATGCCTTATGGCTAAAGGTGACAAGAAGGTACAAAAAGAGGATGATGGTGATGACCTCTCTAGTGATGATAGTGATGATGAAGAAGCACCTTCCTATGATGAGCTAATTAAAATTTGCAACAAGTATGCTAGCATCATAAGGAAGTACAAGAGTAAAAATGACAAACTTCTTGATATCAAAGAAAACTTGCATGATAAGCTTGACAACTTGTCTAGTGCTAATGATGATTTGAAGCTTGAGATTAACTCTCTCACATCTAGCACTAGGGAGCTCAAAGCCTCTCTTAAGCAAGCCAATGAGAAACATGATAAACTTGAGAGGTCATCCCAAGAGCTCCTCACAAGGTTTAACTTGCTAAAAGATGACTACAATCAAGTGAAAAATGATCATGGTACACTAGTGGTAGCAAATGAATTACTTACTCAAGATCTTACACATGTTGCTACTAACCCGTGTGCTAAGTGTGCAAGTGCTACCTCTTGTGATATCGAGCTTGATGATGTGGCTCTTGAGCAAAGTGCAAAGTGCAAGGGCAAGAGAGTTGTAGAAGCCGACAAGTATGATGATTATATGAAGATGAGTGAAGAGAACTCAAAGCTCAAGGAAGAGCTAATCAATCTCAAGGAAAACAAGCCCTTCACCATCAAGCCGGCTCAAGAAGAAGACAAAGATGCTATCACTTTGATCAACTCTCTTCGAGAAGAAAATGCCAAACTCAAGAATGATAAGACCAAGCTTACAAGTAGCCTTGAAAAGTTCACCAAGGACCATAATCTCCAAAGTGAGCTTCTAATGAGCACCGACATGAAGAATGACAAGACCGGTATTGGGTACAAGGAGAACCAAGTGATGAAGGCTAAGGTCAAGATTGAAGCCAAGAACTACTACAAGAACAAGTACAATGGCTACAATCAAGAAAAGCCAAAGCCCAAGCCTAAGAGGTGTTTTGTATGTGGACAAATTGGTCATCTATCATTTCAATGCAAGACTCCACTTCCCAAGACCTTGCCCAAGCACACTAGGCCATTTGCTCATGATGCTCACTATGTCATCAACAAAGATTCCAAGGGTAGACCACTTGTGGTGTTTCTTGGACCACCAATGAAGAACAAGCCTAGAGTTCTTTGGGTTGCTAAGGAGTTGGTTGACAAAGCAATGGGACCCCGCACTAAGGGGGTTCCCAAACAACAAGCTTAACTCCAAGTTGCTTGTGTGTAGGTGAACTACAAGACCGGTGGGAGCCATTGGTAATTGATAGTGGTTGCACTCAACACATGACCGGCGACCCCCGGATGTTCACCACACTTGATGAGGATTGTGCAAATCAAGACAAGATCACTTTTGGGGATAATTCAAAGGGCAAAGTTCAAGGCTTAGGCAAAGTGGCTATCTCCCAAGATCAATCAATTTCAAATGTCTTGCTAGTACAATCATTGAGCTTCAACTTGCTATCGGTTGGTCAACTTTGTGATCTCGGGTTTCATTGTCTCTTCACTCCAAATGAGGTGATTGTGACCAAGATTGAAGATTCATCAATGATATTCAAAGGGTTCCGGCACAACAACCTCTACTTAGTGGACTTCACTTCAAATGAAGCAAACTTGCAAGCTTGTCTATTCTCCAAAAATTCTTTGGGTTGGCTATGGCATAGAAGATTAGCTCATGTGGGCATGTCAACCTTGAAGAAGCTAGTCAAGAAGGAAATGGTTAGAGGAATCAAGGATGTGGTGTTTGAGAAGGACAAACTTTGTAGTGCATGTCAAGCCGGCAAGCAAGTGGCAAACACTCATCCAACCAAAGCTTTCATGTCAACCTCAAGAGTCCTAGAGTTGCTACACATGGATCTATTTGGCCCTACCACCTATGCTAGTCTTGGAGGAAATCTCTATTCCTTAGTGGTAGTGGATGACTACTCTAGGTACACTTGGGTGTTCTTTCTTCAAGACAAGGGAGAGACACAAGGCATCTTCAAGAAGTTTGCTACAAGAGCTCAAAATGAATTTGATGTGAAGATCAAGAATATTAGAAGTGACAATGGCACCGAATTTGTGAACACAAAGATTGAAGATTATTGTGATGAAGTCGGGATCAAGCATGAGGTGTCCGCCACATATACTCCACAACAAAATGGTGTCGTAGAGAGGAAGAACCGGACGCTCATAACTCTAGCAAGGTCTATGCTTGATGAGTACAACACTCCGGAGAAGTTTTGGGCGGAGGCAATCAACACCGCTTGCTATGCGGCAAACCGTCTCTTCGTCCAAAGGCTATTAAAGAAGACCCCCTATGAGCTTGTCAATGGGAAGAAGCCGGATATTTCATTCTTCCGGGTGTTTGGTTGCAAGGTGTACATCTACAAGAAGCGCCAACACTTGGGTAAATTCCAACGGCGGTGTGACATTGGTTTCCTTGTTGGTTATTCACTTAAATCCAAGGCATACCGTGTATTTAACAAAGCCACCGGCTTAGTTGAAGAAACGTATGATTTGGAGTTTGATGAAACTAATGGCTCCCAAGGAGCGCTTGAGTATATTGATGTAGGTGATGAACCCTTGAGGGAAGCAATGAAGAATATGACAATTGGTGCTATCAACCCGCAAGAGGTGGAAGAAGTTGAAGATGAAGCAAATCAAGATCCTTCTCCACCCACACGCCTCAAGTTGATGAAGGAGATCAAGTGAGAGAAGCTCAAGAAGACACTCACATTCCTCAAGATCAAGCCGAGGCTGAAGCAAGCAATGTTGAAGCACCGCATCCTCCTCCTCAAGAGACAAATAGAAGATCAACATCTATCCTTCAAGCTCACCCCCATGATCAAATCATAGGAAGTCCATCAAAGGGAGTAATGACTCGCTCTAGACTTGCATCTTAGTTGAACATCACTCGTTTGTTCCTTTGTTGAGCCTACTAGTGTAGAAGAAGCACTTGCGGATCCGGATTGGGTGAATGCCATGCATGAAGAACTCAACAACTTCACCCGGAACCAAGTGTAGACACTTGAAGAGAAGCCAAAGGATGCAAGAATCATTGGCACCAAATGGGTGTTTAGGAACAAGCAAGATGATCAAGGCGTGGTTGTGAGGAACAAAGCAAGATTGGTGGCAAAGGGGTTCTCTCAAGTAGAAGGACTCGATTTTGGAGAGACCTTTGCTCCGGTTGCAAGACTTGAAGCCATCCGTATCCTTTTGGCGTATGCTTCACATCACAAAATGAAACTTTTTCAAATGGATGTGAAGAGCGCTTTCTTAAATGGTTTCATAAATTAACTTGTCTATGTCTCACAAGCTCCTGGGTTTGAAGACCCAAACTTGCCTAATCATGTGTATAGGTTGTCCAAGGCACTCTACGGATTGAAGCAAGCTCCAAGAGCTTGGTATGAGAGGCTAAGGGACTTCCTAATCAAGAAGGGCTTCAAGATCAGGATCGTCGACACTACACTATTCACCAAGAAACTTAATGGAGAGATCTTCGTTTGCCAAGTATATGTCGATGACATTATATTTGGGTCAACGAACCAAGACCATTGCAAGGAGTTTGGTGACTTGATGTCCAAGGAGTTCGAGATGTCAATGATTGGCGAGCTAACCTTCTTCCTTGGCTTTCAAGTGAAGCAAATGAGAGAAGGGACCTTCATCTCTCAAGAAAAGTACACTTATGATCTACTTAAGAAGTTCAAGATGGAGGATTGCAAGCCAATCAAGACCCCAATGCCAACTAATGGGCATCTCGATCTCGATGAGGGAGGTAAACCGATTGACCAAACTCTTTCTCGCTCTATGATCGGTAGTTTACTTTACCTCACCGCATCTAGGCCGGATATCATGTTTAGTGTGTGCATGTGTGCTAGGTTTCAAGCAAACCCTAAGGAGTCGCATCTTTGTGCGGTTAAAAGAATCCTTAGGTACATAAGGCACACCCCTAGCATGGGTCTTTGGTATCCCAAAGGAGCTCCCTTCCAACTAGTTGGCTATTCCGATTCGGATTACGCCGGGTGTAAGGTTGATAGGAAGAGTACCTCCGGCGGGTGCCACATGCTAGGAAGATCACTTGTTTCTTTGTCCTCAAAGAAGCAAAACAGTGTGGCATTGTCAACCGCCGAGGCGGAATACATTGCCATGGGAGCAAGTTGTGCACAAATCTTATACATGACCCAAACACTCTTTGATTACGGCGTGTTTTTAAAAGAAGTTCCACTCTTGTGTGACAATGAAAGCGCCGTAAAGCTTGCTAACAACCCGGTTCAACACTCTTGCACCAAGCACATTGATATTTGCCATCACTTTCTTAGAGATCATGTGGCTAGGAAAGACATCACACTAGTTGGAGTTAAGAGCGAAGATCAATTGGCGGATATCTTCACTAAACCACTCGATGAAACAACCTTTTGTAGGTTGAGAAGCGAGTTGAATGTGCTTGATCACTCTAACTTCACTAAAAGATGAGCTTGTGTGAATCATGCATTCTATGTAATATAACATGTTTAAGTTGATAATGCACATAGGCTTGGCTAACGCGGTTAAGATAACCGCCCTCAAAGCGTGTGACAAAGCTTAACCGCGGTTTAAACTTGCAAGCAACCTAGATTCAAATTCTGTTTTGCATTGCATATGCATGAGTGTTGCTTCTTCGTTTCTTTTCGGTTAAGTTTTTTTGTCATCAATAGGTTCAACACTCAGGGGAGCAATTCAACGCTCTAGCTTCAGCTAATACCCCTCTTGTGCCCCTAAGGTGACTCTTCGAGCTTTATTGACCTATTTTCTTATGAAAACTAATCTTAGCCTATGGCAAACTACTAAAATTGAGGGCTTGAGATATGGTTCTTATGTTAAGTCCAACAAGTGCTCCTCTTTGCTCTTTTGTGTTGGTACTTGGCTAAGAGAAAAGATTGGAGAGAAAAATAGGAAAATTCAGAGCAAAATTAAGCACCGGACCACCCTCCGGACCACTCTGCAATGGTCCGACGCAGTGGTCCGACGCCCTGTCCCTCACTGCATAAATCTTTTCCAGCCACAAAATCCGTCGGACCAGTGTCCGACGCTCCACCGGACCAATGGAAAATTGTCCGGTGCCTCTGTCAATTCTATCTATACAGTGTCGGACCAGTCCGGTGAGTCGTCTGACGCCCTGGTCTGGTGATCGGTGCTCACTCTTTTTCCCTCTCTGGTACCGTTGGACTACCCGTCGGACCAGGCTCTGGACTAAGCAGAGTAGTCCGACCAGGCTCGGACTACCCCCCGCGTGCGGCTCTGTTTCCTCACTATCTTCTTCCTCAGTCGTCCGTACGCCGCCACTATTCTCAACCGCCGCTCCGCCCTAGCACCCGCGCCGCTGTTCTCGCCGCCGGTGAGACTACACCTGAGCTCCACCTCCCTTCGCCCGCCGCAGTGCCACCACCTCTCCACAGCCGCCCAGCGCCGCCCTGTCTCCACCAGCCACCTCACCGCCGACGACCCTCCCTCGCCGGCGTCCAGCTCTAGCCTATTCAACCTAGGGTTTCACCCCCCCTCATTCCACTTGGCCTTGCCACTGCAAAATCAGACAAGGCTAGGGTTTGCCCTAACCCTAGGTTTGGTTTCGATGCGTTCGTCCTCGAACGAATTCATTTCGTCATCGTCGACTCCGCTACTTCTCACTAGGGTATGGCTTTCATTTACGATATCGCATTTTGTCGAGTCGTCAATTGAGTCATGTCCTACATTTATTCCTTGAATATCTCTTAAGCAATTCAATCCAATTCACTATTCTAAATGCAAATTTCTTTTCTTCAGTTGGGAATACACCCTTTGGAGTGTGGTTTGGTACTGAAATTGCTCTGATTAGATACGCCTTCTTACCTCAGGTATCATGTCAGATTTCATTCTATCACTTATCTAGATGCTTGCTTCCATACGGATTCTTGTCTCTAGATTTTATATATGCTTATATATACCCTGTCTATTCTATCTAACAGCAGTCAGTGGCAGTTTCAACTCGGGGCAAAGCTCGCAAGTAAGGATTGAGGCAAAGCCTCAGAGGTTCAGTCCAGTGGCTTGCAGGCCCCTCTTTCAGTTGTTTAGTCAGTGGGCAGTGGTTCTTGTGGCAGTGACCTTTCAGTGGTTCTTGTGGCAGTGACCTGTCAGTGTGCTCTTGTTAGTGGCTTGCTTTCAGTTGACAGTGACACTTTGTGTGATTCAGTATGACTCGCAGTACTCGTGCTCACGCAGCTGGGTCAGGTGATGATACTCCGCCTCCTCCACGTCCTTCCAGAGATAAGGGTAAGAAGCCAGTGGTTGAAAAGGCAAAGAAAAAGAAGCGCAAGCTCACAGAGGCTGAGAAAGCCGAAGCAATGGCTGATGCAGCAGACCGCGCAAAGCGAGGCGGTCGCCGAGGCACAGTGAGACTTGGCACCCCTCCGCGGGATCTTCCTTCTACTCCTCCAGCTGGGTCGCATACCGAGGATACTCCAGAGGAGCCAGAGCTTGTCACTGAAGCTCTGGGTACACCGTTGGCATCGCGTTCCTGGGGGCATTCCACTCGCTCCCAGTCAGCTCAGTCACCTCCGTCAGCAGCTCCCACAGCAGCTTCAGTTTCAGTTCACCTCGATCTGAGGAATCTTACAGCAAAGCAGGTGAAGAAGCTACGGTTTGTTGCTTTAGAGAAGTGGTGCCCGGATCAGCGTGACCCCAGAGCCTCACCCAGTTGGCACACACCTCTCATGGAGGATTTCTACAGAGCAGCTCAGCTTACCAGTATTCAGATTTGACCGCACAGGGTTTGCTCCTTAGAGAGAATAGTTGAGCTAGCTGGTGAGGAGATCAGGTCGTTCCTTTCTTACCTTCCGGGACTCACCGATTTACTTGGCCATTCCGGTAACTACATAGAGAGATGGGTCAGAGAGTTCTACGCCTCAGTATGGGTTGATCCAGAGCACAAGTTTGTGCAGTACACTTTCAGAGGCGACCGATACAGGCTATACTTGACTAGACTCAGAGAGATCTTTCGCCTCCGTCAGCAGGGTGGCGAGCTCGATTTACATTATGAGTGCTACAGAGGAGCTTCCGTGCCTCGCAGAGCTCGAGGTGGACGTACACTGTCAGTTCAGGAGGTGGCTCCCCTTTTCAAGCATCCCTTCTCAGAGGGCTCCAAACGTAGCCCAGTAGAGCTCAGACCCACCGTTCATAGGTTGAACGAGGTCCTCCGTCGTACTTTGCTTCCTCGCACGGGTTACAAGGAAGGACTGACAAATATGCAGCAGCTACTCCTTCAGGCCCTAGTATCTCAGACACCGTTCGACGTCGTAGACTTTCTTGTGTCAGAGATAGAGGACGTGATAGCAGATGGTATGAGGGCCCGTCGTCAGTTTCCTTATGCTCATTGGATATCATCGATCATTGCTATTGAGCTTGAGGGAGCGAACCCTGGACTCCGCGCCCTGCTAGACCAGTCACCGACTTCTTTCCCGGCCTACAGAGTACTTGGTTTGACAGCCGGTTTGGAAACTGGGTCCTCCGACTTGTCAGAGAGAGGACTGCTCCAGCTGACAGAGCTGAGGTTGATGCTCAGAATGAGGCTATACGTAGTGTTGAGCAGCAAGAGCTCCATGGTCTAGACACTGGAGCTGATGTGACTCCTGAGGACACTACTTTAGATAGCTCAGATGCCGTTTTCCAGCCAGTTCCACAGATGCCCCCACGGGCTCACGACACTAAGGCTGGCGGCTCTGCCTCTGCCATCGAGACCATGATGCTGAAGCTTCTTGACCGAATGAATGAGCAGCTGAGTTCCTTGGTCACTGCAGTTACACAGGTACAGCAGCGACAGGATGAGATGCAGCGACAGTCTGAGGAGCGTCACTTCGAGATGCAGCGATAGATGCTAGCTATGCAGCTGGAGTCACAACGCCTATAGTTACAGTCTCAGCAGCTGCAGTAGCAGAACATGGCATTTATGGTCCATATGATGACGTGGACTAACGCTCCTCCTCTTGAGTTTCCTACAGCTCCTCAGATACAGATGATGAGCACCTCACAGCCCTCTCAGTCAGTTGGGCAGATAGGAGGCTCACAGTTCTCAGTTGGACCCTCAGTTGGCCCTTCAGTGTCCCCTACGAGCTCCGCCGGTCAGACTCTCCCACCCCAGCCGTACAGTCCAGTGGACTTCCGGGTGCCGGATTGACCACCCCATTCCAGTCACCGGCGACTCAGGTGACACAGTGGTTGGACACCTTTGGCCCCACTCAGCAGTTCACCCCTCTCACTACTGGTTTCATGCCGCTTACCGTAGATGGGCTAGCTTCAGGGAGAGCTAGTAGGACTCGTTCTTTTGATGTGTATAAACTCTATTGCATCATACATCACGTTTACCGTCTTTATGCATTGTATGATATGTGTGATGGTTGAGTCTTGATGGTTGTGTGACATGTGTAGACTTTCTTCTTTATATATCATGTCACTTGGTTATGCTATATTGCTTCCGCGCTAATCTCTGATCTTTTGGCTATAGTATATCCTTTATGAAATCAAGTACTATGCTCAATTCATATCTATTGTGCTTATCATGGCTTGAATGGTTAGGCATGTACTTGTCTTTCTTATCACTAACCCATGCCTATCTCATCTCAAGTCATGCCTTCTCTTATCAAAATTCACTCATTATTCTCTACTCGAGCTTGTATTGTCGTCAATCACCTAAAAGGGGGAGATTGAAGAATCATGGACCCTTGTGTTTAGGCGATTAATGACAATACTAGATCACTATGACTAACGTGTGTTTTGCAGAGGCAAAGTCATTTGTGTTAGGTCATTAGTGATGCAATTTGAATGGACTTAATGGATATTCATGCCCCCAAGATGGAAGTGTGTTTCGGTTGCAAAGGATGAAAATACACGTCCAAGACTAGGCTAGTTCTTAGTGCCATAAGGTTGAGAAGGGCGCTAAGTATAGCTAGGGTTTTGTTTTTCCTTTGATCGTACTATAAAGGGGGGTATGAGATTAGTAGCTTGACCTAGGAGAGTTTAGGAAAGTGGGTATATGCACACTTGTCACAACTAGTCCTAGAGACCTTGCTTTCAGCCCTTGATAAACCCTAGAAATGGTAGGAGAAAAATCCCTTGAGAAACCTCAGCGAAAACAGTTGAAATAGAGGGAGAAAGAGGCTCCGGACCACTCTACCTAGTAGGCGTCGGACCATAGGAGAGTGGTCCGACGGTCCCTGACTTAGGCAATTTTCTCAACTCAAGGAGCTCCGGACCACATGTCTGGAAAGCGTCGGACCATAAGAGAGTGGTCCGGTGGCTTAGCTCAGAGACAGAGAAGGCTCCGGACTAGTCCGACGGTTAGTCCGACGGCTAGTCCGACGCCTCAAGACAGGAAGTTGGGTTCATGCAGAGAGTACCCTGGTTCCGGACCAGAGCGTCGGACCAGGGCACCGGACCAAGGAGAGAGGTCCGGTGGTTCATAAAAGAGAAGAGGTTTTTCACTCAGAGAGCACTGAGGCTCCGGATTAGTGCGTCGGACCAAGCAGAGTAGTCTGACGGTGCCTGAGTTTGAATACTGAGTGAGCTCCGCACCAGTGTGCATGGTCCGGTGGTATGAGCTCCGGACTAGTCCGGTGGCTTCGCAGAGAGATGAAAAAGTAAAAAATGGCTAGTTTTGGAGGTGTGGACTATTTATAGTTGCCCCCTTCGTCCTTAGTTGAACTCTTGGCCATTGTTTCAGCTGGTGACACCTTGAGAAATCCTTTGGAGAGTCAAGAGGCTAGTGAGGGAGAGATTAGAGAGAGTTCATCTTGTTCTTCCCTCCTAGAGTGATTAGGAGTGACTTGTGTGCATTCATCCACCTTCCTAGCCTTGAGTTGGTCAAGTGAAGGTCTTGTGCTTGTTACTCTTGGTGTTCGACAGCACCTAGACGGTTTGGTGGTGTTCGGAGGAAGTGACCGCCGGAAGATTGTTGGCGGCTCTTCTCCAAGCTTCTGTGATCGGTTGTGGGCGATTCACCGAGCCGGTCTAGCGAAGAATCAGCCCGTAGAGAGCACTCTACCCTTGCGCGGGTAGAGGGGGAGCGATACCTTGTGAGGTGCTCCAAAGAGGACTAGGGGGGTGTGTCGACACCTCGATACCTCTGGAAAAAATCGCTGCGTCACTGAGAATTTCTTTTCCCTACCTCTTTACATTCTCACATTACTTTCCGTCTTGTTTTTTTTATCTACTAGAATTGCTTAGGTTGCTTTTAATTCCTATGAACTACTACCGCTTTCTAGCTAGGACACACAGGATTGTAGGCTCTAGGGGGTGATTGGCATTTGATAGGTTTTCATATTTGCTTTAGAAATTTAAAGCTAGCCCAATTCACCCCCCCTTCTTGGGCATCTTGATCCTTTCAAACTTGCTTAATCATCGGACGCACCGATGCCACCTATCGGACGCACTGCTAGCCAGCGTCCGACGCCAACATAGATAGGTCCAGAAGCAAAGTTTTTCCAATGGACGCGTCCATCGCCCCATCAACGGACTCGCTCGAGCATCCGTCGCCAAACTGTAGCGAAAAACTTCATGACCAATGGACACACTGAACGAATCAGTCGTGCGTCCGTCGACAACGTCTGTAGCCAATCTAGAAAGCATCCAGAGAGCTCTTGGAGCCGATGGACGCGTCTGTTGCCCTTGGAACGGATGCACCTCAGCGTCTGGTGCTCTTTTCCGAAAACTGTTAAGCGAGGGTTTCTGACCGGACGCGTTCGATGCCCATGGACATCATCCGTTGCCTGCGCCCGATGCACTTTTAAGTGCCCCTTCTCACTTCTATCTCTTCCACTCTTGCTCCAAGGTCCTAAACACGAAGTGTACTTCCTTAATGCATGTTTGTTAGCATTTTAACAATCATTTTGAAAGGATTTTCACTTGCTCTCGCCACGCCAATCGATCCTAATGCATCGCAATCTTAGATCGCTCAAGTGATACCGCCGATATGCAAACAAGTTTGCCCCTATTGATAGTACGGCCATCTATCCTAAACCCAGTCATATACTTCTCTACACACCTATGACTGGTGAACTGAAATGCCCTGTTGATGCAACACATTCCATTCCATTCCATCTCCCCCAATGTTGATGCAACACATGCACCAACCTATCACCAAATGATATGATCCACTTTAGATCATCACTTGACCGTGTTAGTTCATCGATCTTGACCTCATTGCTCTTCACCGTTGCGTTGGTCCATCGGTGTCAAGCTTTACTCACATGCCCTTCACACTTGCAACCGATCCATCAAGCCAAGCCTCATCTTGATTTTCTCCACCTTGGTCACATGACTCCATGCCATGTCTCATGTGCAATAAGCTCCTTCATCACACAATCTCATGTGAACTAATCTCCTTTGTATATATCCCTCAAACATATATTAGTTCACCTAGGTTGTCACTCAATTACCAAAATCACACAGGGACCTTTCAAACAGCATACGATCTCTGCTTTCGGCGTTAAAGTTATACCTCGAAAGATAATTTTATAAGCAAACCAATGGCTTTGGGTTCACGTCCCAATTCATCCCGAGTCAATATAAATTGTCGAAACAAGTAGGCATCTAGAATCCGTCAGGGTGCTACGACACCTTTTGGTCCATTGGACTGTGTATCGTTTTAGAGCTTATTAGGGTGTATGTCCAGGCATTGACACCCTATAATTAGTTGTCATCACTCTCGTTTTGGTTTGAGTTTTGTTGCGTTGTTGTTTTACTCATGAAACAAACATTGTTTGCTATAAATCTCCAAGATCGCTTGTTGTGAACTAGGGTCCATGTTCTTGATCTTGTTCACCGGTTGTGTTTTAGTTCATATGAATAAAAACTTGAACTTCTTTTTATGTTCATAAGCTTCATATTTACTTGCAATTTCAGATTGTGTTTAAATGTTCTTGCTTCTGTTCTCTATTTGCTTGCAGGAAAACCTTCTTGGCGAGATCAATCGTATTTTGCATGGTCGATGATGAACAGATCAAGCAGTGTGGTGTAACGGTTGTGTCGGTTTCAATTAGTCTTCATTCGAATCCTAGATCATTAATGTAGAGTTCTCCACCAATCAAAGTTATCGTAACTATCAGAAGATCGGCCCTCGTCAACACCACGATGAGCGTGCAAAAGACAAATCTTGCTGTCGTGGCATGGAACATACCAGGACATAGCGCAATATGGTAGGCAGAGCAGGATCTTGTTAAGTCATTACCCGTGCGATCTCATGGGCTGGCTCTCTCATTCCTCACAACACAGTCATCACCTGCGCTTTGCGGCATACCCATGCATGGCGTTCTGGCTAATCGTAAATTGTGTTGGGCTGGGAACTATGCATTGTGATACACCAAGACGTTGGCAGTCGGTGAGGCAATACGCAACAGCAACGGCAGGATGCGAAGAGACTGTGTAACGCGCCAACGCGGGGCTGTTAAGCGGGCGATGGTGGTTGACAGCGTGGCGATGGTAGCCACCGGGGCGTCACCAGGGATGGAGATGGCGAGGAGGCGAAAAAGGAGAGAGATCTAGATCTTAGATTTTGCATGCAATGGTTAAAAGTTTGACAGATATTTGGAGATCAGATATCTGTTGACAGATTTCTTCAAAACAAAAAATGGAGGAGAACAGAGCACTGAGTTTCGAACTTCGATTCCAATAGAAGTAGTCACTTCAGGCACTGGTCAACATAGAAACAGGTTTGCATATATAATGAACCCGTTCATGAAACAGATGTGTGATGTGGTTGTTGCAACACTGCCGCTGCCTTAACGTGGGCAGCAGCACTCCCACCTTGTTTCAGCGCAGTAGGCTCCCCAGCGATACTTCCTTTTACGACGGACTACGCAAACCGTATGGCAGTAATTATTTGTACACTCTTCTTCCGAGGAGAGGGTATAGCATTTTGCGGGCAGCGATGGTCGTCCTCGTGCCGCCGGCGCCGCCGCCGCCCCCAGCAACGAGTGGCCCAGCTGTGTGGCGCCTGTACACACAATAACCACGTACTACACGTAAGTGCATGAAGAACATGATATTCAACATCATTTCTTGGTTGATAGAAAAACATGCGTGAAGAATTGAAGAGTAAATTAAAGGTGCCAAACTGCTGTGGTTCCATGCGTAGCAGTTTGATGGGGAGGCTGCAGAAATGATCAGAAGAACCAAAGGTACAGCGGCTATCAAGTGCGTCGTCATCCTCTCCGGCCTGGAACTGCTCTTTTTGTTGTAGTGGTGCGGCTGTTCCTATATATATATATATATATATATATATCCTACCTATCCCAGGAATAAATGTGTCTAAAGACTATTATCTCATATTATCTCTATATATCTATATCTATAACTATAATTATCTTCACAAAGAATTGGTTTCTCCTGTTGTCTAAATTAATGTTTTATTATCTCAATATTAAAATCTTGTATATCTTCTCAGTTGCACATAGAGATGTGAGCATCCGGCTTGGACACGCCTAGCAAGAGCTTGATTTGCAGACTAATATAACTTCCAAAACAGGAAGAGGTTTAATATGTGAGCACATCCTGTCGGTTTGAAAGGAAATAGCTTGATTTGTAGGCCATCTAAAAAAGCTTCTTAGAAAAAAAACATGTGACGGCCTTGTTCGGCTACCAGCAACTTGATTTGTACAGTTGTACTCCATCTATTCTACTTCATCCTTTTTAAATTATAAGACGTTTTGGTTATTTTTATATACATTTCTTTTATTATGCACTACTACAGAAACGACAAACAGTGTCGGTTCAAAACCCCCTTCAGTGGCGGTTTTTGAACCGGCACTGGCAAATCGGTAGTGATGAGCTCATGCCATCACTGCCGGTTATGCCAAACCGGCAGTGATGCCTGGTTCGTGTTACCAACCGGCAGTGATGCTGGAGCCATCACTGCCGGTTTGTAACACGAACCGGCAGTGATGCTGGAGCCATCACTGCCGGTTTGGCACCCCAACCGACAGTGAATGTAGGATATTACTACCGGTGCTAAGAGATCCGACAGTAATTTAATTTTTGTAATTTACATTTATTACAGAAACCATCAACATTATATTACAGAAACCATCAACATTATATTACAGAAATTCATAGATGTGTCTTAAACTTATTGTACATTACAATAGTTCAACGATTTAGTACTACCAAATCGGAGAAGTGTAAGTCACCTATCTTGTAACCAATAATCTCATCGATGAACAACAACTTATTAAATAGTACACTCTCTGTTGCTTCACACTTACGAGCACATGGTGTACTAACTACGTTTAACGGTGGTAGAGTAGTTGGTGGGTTTCCCTTCTTAGTCGCAACCAACTTTGCTTGAAAGCCTGCAGTAGTTAGTGTTGGCTCTTCATCAACATATTGCCAGTCATAACCCAATGCATCCATTACTTGGTTCAGAATGACTTCAAAACTACACCCTGCGTAGGTCATGTCATACTCCTCTACCTATAAGTATAGAGTTAATTATGAGAGCAATATTGACAACATATAACAACAAATCAAGGTATAAGTTATGAGTCTTAAACTTACCTTTGGCGAGTTCTGAGCCATTCGTGCACATAGACCCCGAATATCAGGATACATGTTGCGATTAATAGCTTCAATCTTCACTGTAGACAGAGTAGGAAGTGTGATCCCATTTCTTGAGAGCGTGACAGCACAAGCATGGATGACATACTTAATAGCAACACGACGTTGGCTTGTCTGTATTCCCACCTCTGAGATTTATAACACATTACGCCCGCCAACACCACCGCGGTCATGACCACTAACACGACCACGACCACGACCATGACCCATCCTAACGGCAATTGAAAATGAAATACAACATTGGAGTTCTGAACCATTGTTTACATGATTAATCTGAACATCCACATTGTCAACCCCAAAATAGTCGAGTGTTGATTTAAGCCAAACAATTGGATCAATCATCTACATTACATATAAGACATGTTAATTAATAACTTGGATGATCTAGTCGTACATATGAAACATATTTTGACTAACTTACTATGTTTGGAAAATCCTGTGGGGCTACCGGGAATACCGGATCAAAACCCATCCAAGTACAATAACCATTCCAACCAATTTCCTCCGGTGGTGGGAGATTACGACGTCCAGCCATCTATACATTAAATCACATATACTCAGATTATATTTCATCTATCTATCTATCTATCTATCTATCTATCTCTACCTATCTATCTATATCTATATTAAATTTCATATCACATATCAAATAGCATATACTAAGATTATCTATCCCTCTCTATCTATCTATCTCTATCAATAAAGTGACTTCAATATCTATATGGATCCCTTTCTCTCCCTTCTTCCTCTTCTATCATGAAATAAAGACATGGCATATATATGATTGTATCTCTCTAACTCTCTATCTCTATCACTATCACTATCACTATCACTATCTATATGTGCCATGGCATATATATAAGTATTTGAATCAAGAATGAAGAGTGATTGCTATCTTTCTCTCTATCCTTTGCCATCTATCTATCTATCTTTCTCACTATCTATCTATCTTTCTCACTATCTATCTATCTATCTATCTATCTATCTATCTATCTATCTATCTATCTATCTATCTATCTATGTATCTATCTATCTTTCTATAAGCATTTGAATCAAGCATGAAGAGTGATTGCTATAGTTTTCTCCCTCTTCCTCCTTCGTCTCCTCTATCTCCATGTCCAGCAAGACACTCCCACCTAGGCATTTCGTCGAACACCTCTAGTGCGTGCAAATGGAGCTCACCGTGTGGAGAAGATTTGGCCGGATTCCGTGCTCCTACAACGTCGTGGACGTAGGTCCTACCGGCGGCGTGGAGCTTAAAGATGCCGGCGGCGTGTGCTCCTGCGGCGTGGCGGCGAGCTCTTGCGGCGACGAAATCTTGGGCGGCGAGCGCCGAAGCAGGACCCTTGTGGCGTGGCGGCGAGCTCCTACTGGAGCGGCGGTGAGCTCGAGCGGCGGCGGCCTGGAGCGCCGGGGGGCCGGAACAGCGGCGGGGAGCTCCTGTTGCGGCGGCGGTGGCGGGGAGCACCTGCTGGCGCGGCGTCGGGCGCTATCTGAAATGGCTATGTGTGGAATGGGCGCGAGTCTGAAAATTTCAGACCGCGCCCATTCCTTATACTGTACACAACATCACTGCCGGTTCTAGCCACAAACCGGCAGTGAAATTCCTCATCACTGCCGGTTGGTGGCTAGAACCGACAGTGATAGGGCCGAGAAGCATCACTGCCGTTTCAAGCCACAAACCGGCAATGATGATAAGTTTCACTGCCGGTTCAGCCCCTGCCCCCAATAATTGGGGGCCTGTCAGAGGAAGAACCGGCAGTGAAGAGGCATCACTGCCGGCCCAAACAAAACCGGCAGTGATGGGCCGACAGTGATTGCCGTTTCTGTAGTAGTGATGTATCTAGACATAGTGTATGTATAAGTACATAGCAATATATCTAGAAAAGCTAAAATGTCTTATAAATACATCGGGAGTATAATATTGTGTCCTATAGATTTTAGGATTGATTAAAAATACAAAAGAGATACATGAATCCTCCCTTCATTTTCTAATCAAATTAATTATTTCCGTAGGAGATGGTTACGTACCATCCAATTGATTGAAGAGATTTTTGCTTGATAAATGGCAAGTATATAATATAATGCTCACTGAATTTGTGCTCAAATCTTATGCCGAAGGCTACTCCTGTTCCCCGTATCCATTCTATTTGGATAAAAAAAACTCACTAGACGAAATGTACCATAGTCTAGCTCCCATATGTCATCAGCGAAGCCAACAAGAACATAGTTTCATCCCCAGTTTCAGAGTCTAAGGCGTCACATCGAACTCCACTATTTTGTGCAATGCTCTTTTGGTCCTTGGACTTGGTACATAATGTGAAGCCACTAATGTCATAGTTTTACCATGTTGTGACCTGGCGTGATGGTCCAGAAGCCAACACCTTGATGGTGCATTCCTCAATTGTTTGCCCCTCTGGAATGTCAAGCTCCTTTAGCCATGAGGTGAACTTATTCTTGTGTTCCTTCATTAACCACCCATCTGTGTGCCCATGATTTTGTTTGCGAACCTCATCAATATGTTGCTCGATGAAAGGCTCCATTATTGAGAGTTGATGAAGGATGTTGTGATGTGCCTCGAGGACTGAATTGTAATCTTGCGGGAGTAATGATTTCTTTCCCATTCAGCCTACCATCATGTCTTGACAGAGGCAAACCTATTGCATCCTGGTCTTTTAGGACGTTGTTGCAGAATGGACCACCAGACTCAATTGCCTCTTCGGTTAAGTACCCCTCTACCATGGACACTTCAGGACGAGCACGAGTTGATACGTAGCCATTAAGTGTTGACATGAAACGCTCATACGTCCACATCTCATGCAAATACATGGGATCAAGTGGCTCTATCTGTGGAACCAAGTGCACCACAATATCGAAGAATGCTGGAGGAAAACACACCTCGAGTTGTGATACTGTCTCCGCTACAAATTCCTTAAGAGATGTCAACTCATCACGGTCGATCACCTTCTGTGAGATCCTGTTGAATAAGTAGCACAACTGTGTGACTACAACCTTTATCCACACTAGATTTATAGCCTGATGGCAATAGGGAGGAAAGTAGTCACCATGGTATGACAATCATGTGAGTTGTAGTTGGTGAGTGTAAGGTCTTTCATTGACACAATACTTCGTATGTTAGAGCAGAATCCAGATGGGACCTTCAGATTTTTCAACCACACACACATCGAATGTTTCTCATCATTGCTGAGGTTGTAGCTTGATGCCGGGAGATGATACTTCCCAACTTCTTGAAGAACAAGGTGGAGTTCTTTTTTTATGTCTAACTATACCATGTCCAGACGTGACTTTAGTCCTTCCTTTGTCTTGCCCTTTATGTCTAGCAAGGTTCCAATTAGCCTTTCAAACACGTTCTTCTGAACGTGCATACCATCGATTGCATGGCGTACGTCTAACTCAGGCCAGTATGACAAATACTCGAAGAAAATAGATTTCTTCTTGAACGTAACCCCTAGAGTTGGTTTGACATTGTTTCTTGGTTTTCCGTCTATTGTCTTCTTCACAAAAACAAATTTAAGGTTCTTAACTAGGTTGAAAACTCTTTTTCCTTTACTGTTGCCTAGTGGGGTAGTAGAATAGAGTTCAACATTATTGTCGAAGTACTTATCCATCTTCTTCTAGCGGTACCTGTGTCCTTTCGATAAGAAGCGTTTGTGCCTCATGTACACTATCTTCTTAGATGCAGTAAGGGACACATGAGCGGTTTTATCTATGCATACCACACAATCCACCTTTCCCTTGAACTGCCCTGATAATGTGAAGAGAGTAGGGTAATCGTTGATGGTAACAAAGATAATTGCTCTCAACGTGAATGGTTCTTTGCGGTACTCGTCCCACATTTTAACACCTGTTTCCCACAATAATTTCATGTCTTCCATTAAGGGCTCCAAGAAAACATCCATGTCAACTCCAGGCTGTGTAGGTCCAGAGATAAGGATGGTTAGCATGAGGTACTTTCGCTTCTGCATCAACCATGGCGGAAGGTTGTAGATGGTGAGGATCACCGGCCTTGTGCTGTGCGTGCTGCTCCTCTCAGCAAATGGATTCATTCCATCAGTAGTCAGTGCAAACCTTACATTTCTTTGTTCCTTTGCAAAGTCTTCGTTGTTGTTATTGAAATCTATCCACTGCTTGCCATCGGCTAGGTGCCGAAGCTTCCCATCGTCTAGGTGCCGAAGCTTCCCATCGTCCTTGATGTGCTCATCAAAAGCATGTCAGCTCATGAGTTTGGAATCCTATGGGTTAGCAAACAAACACCTCAGTCGATCGACCACATGCAGGTATCATATCACCAAAGCAGGAATCTTTTTCTGCGCATAATAGTCTACTTCGTCTTTTTCTTTGCTCGTGGGGTTTGAAATTTGTTGGATCTTCTTTCGCTTCTTTCCTTTACACACCGAGGCAACACAATGTTCCTCTTTGTAGTCTTTATTCGTTTTATACCTACTTGCATTACACTTTGGACAACTCTCCATGTCCTTATAATCGTCACCTCGATATAGGATACAATGATTTATACAAGCATGGATCTTCTCAACACCCATCGTGAGTGGACTGATTAGCTTCTTTGCATAGTACGTGTTAGCAGGCACTTTGTTTTCCTTTGGAAGCATGTCTGTGATAATACTCAACAATGCATCAAAGCCAGCATCACAAATACCAAACCTAGCTTTGCATACCAACAACTTTAGCACCGAACGCAAGGTCGTGAACTCTTTCGTGCAACCCTTCGACTCATTGTACAAAGGCTCTTTTGTTGCCTTCATCGGGGCCTCCATACCTTTCTTGAAGAACATTGATGGATCTTCTGCATGATGACGCAACATTGCCTCCAGGAATTCTGCATCTTCTGCAGCCATATTATTTTGCATCACATTAGTTCCGGTGCCTTCAATTCCTCCAGCGAAACCATGTTCAAGACCATTGGTGACATGTTGTTGTGTCTCGTGTACTAACTGAAACCCACCGTCAACAAGCATATCTGGACCATCGACGTCGATATTTGCACGGCTAACAGTTGTATAAGGCACAAAGCTCTCCTCTCCATACTTTGTCCAAATCAAGTAATCCTTCATAAATCCTCGGCGGACAAGATGAGAAAAGATTTGTTGATGGTCATCAGATACAACAACATTTCTGCAGTCCATGCATGGACAATGTATGTGCGTCTTCTTTGTTCTCGAAGCATGGTTCTTAGCGGCATCAATAAACTTATGAACCTTGGGTATGTATGATGCATCTAGTCTTGATAACTTATACATCCAGAATGACGTCTCCATCGATCAATACCTGATTTTCAAAAGGGAGAGACGACAAATATTATGTAACCATCTTAATCAACCTGACTTGAAGAAAATGGATTAAAACTGGCCTTTCTTAGCAATCCCCTTGTAAATGTGGCTCTCCAAAATCACCTCCTTCCAACAGTCCTCAAATAAAAATGCCCCCTTGTCTGTGTAAATGAAGGCTAGGGTTTAGGGTTTAGCTAGGGTCACTGGATTATTTAGCTAAGGATTTATGATTTACCTAGTGATTATTAGCTAGGTCACTGGATAATAAATTTAATCAACCTCACATGAATAAACAAAGAAGATAACCTAGGTGTTCTTCTCTCTCACTCATGGTGAAACCCTAGATATAAAATGTGGATAAAATTGAGCAAAAAAGACATAAACTAACCTTGGAGAAATATAGCTATTGCACAAAAAGAGCTAAATGAGGCAAAATGTGAATATAAATATATCTTGGAGAAATAATATCTATCCATCTTATTTTAGTCACCTAGAAACAAATATATATCTTGGAGAAACTAAATCAAGAAGAAGCACAATAATATATATCTATCCATCTTGATTAAGTGACCTCATTATTAGAAATAAATACAAAAATCTAGCTCGTCTTCTCTCTAGCTAGCTCATGAAACCCTAGATCCAAAAATGGTTCAAATTAAGAAATAGAGGTTCAAAGAGGCCAAAAGAAGCACCAACTAACCTTCCTTAGCGACCTCCTTAAAAAAATGAAGATCAAAATCTCTCCCCTTGTATTTTGAAAAATTTGGACCTCCAAAATCGCCTCCAATGGAAGGTGGCAGCTAGAACTATAGTTGGTCGGGAGGAAGAAGAGAGTGCGGGTCGGAACTGTGGTATATATAGGCAGGACTTACCACTGGCGGTTGGCATAAGAAAACCTCCAGTGTAAATATATCTACCCATTTACACTGGCGGTTAAGTAATGCCAACCACCAGTGGAGATCGATTACCACTGGCGATTGGTAAATGGAGGATTTACATTATTGGCGGTTTTCTTATGCCAACCGCCAGTGGTAATCGATCACCACAGGCGGTTGGCAATTCTGCCCGGGCCATTTCAAACCACAGGCGGTTGGCAGGCAAAACCGCCTGTGGTGTAGTTCGGGGGGCGCCAACAAAAACCGTTTTTCTACTAGTGTGGGTAAATAACTAAATATGTCAGCATCCTGGTTTGGCTACAAGTGCTTGATTTATGGATTAATTGAAATTTTCTCCAAAACAAGGTGTGGCGTTATCATGGTAAGGGCAGGGTACTTTGTTTGGTTCTTTGGCCCCTAGACTAAAGTTTAGCCCTTGTCTTAAAGGGGTTAAAGTTTACCCCTATATGGTTGTCTAGCTGTTAAAAGGTGATTTAAAGGTGAAAATGATAGGAGAGAGAAAGAGAGTATTAGCACTTTTAGCCATTCTTTAGCACGACTTGAGAAGGTAATGGGCTAATGGAGGGCTAAAGATTAGCTCACTTTTAGCACTCTTGTTTGGATCTTCATGCTAAAAAGTACCTGGGTTGGGCCGAACTTTGGCCCATATGGCCAAACAATCCCCAAGGCCTTTTTGTGTATCTTGGTTTGTTTTCTGTAAAGTTGTTTTTTTGTTCTTGGGTTTCTCAAGTAGTTGCTTGGGTTTCAGCCAGGCGTAGTTCGTTGCTGTCCCAGCGTGGTAATAAGGGCCAGTGAAGTTGTTGTGTATTTATAGTCGTAGAAACAGAGAGGTGCAAGTCATCGATTACTGTGGTGAAAACAAAGACAAGAGCATACTGTAAAACCTGTGAATAATATATAAAGATGAGAAGAAAAGTGTTTTTCATCAAACACTGCACACTGGGCATGCCGGCACTTGCTAACAGAAAGCACTTTTATTTCATTAACTTTTCAACAAACACAGAAGGATGCATCCGATGACCGTTGTTACACTAGCCGGTTAAAGTTGGGCAGCAGCATTCCCAAGTCTTTTCCACACAGTAGGCGCCATGGCGATAAAATGTATCCCTGTGTTCGCAAACCTTGTGGCAGGTCGCTTGTGAACACTCTTTTTTGCGGAAGAGGACGTAGCACCGTCTGGTTCCAACCTGCTTGGTAGGACTGGGAGGTTGCAAAAATGATGAGAAGAACCAAAAGGGTACTGCAGGATAAATGGGATATGCAGACACTTATAACCGATGCTCCTGATCTCTATTCTTTTGCTTTACACAAGCAGATTTCAGTCTCCAAAGCTTTTGTTGAAGATGTTCCAAATTTATAGCCCAAGATAAAGGCCGGACTTCTGATGATGCGAAGTGGAAGCCCGCCCGTCGCTAGGGTTCCACCGAGATTAAGTCATTCATTATTCTACACAGTAGGCGCCATGGCGATAAAATGTATCCATGTGTTCACAAACCTTGTGGCAGGTCGCTTGTGAACACTCTTCTTTGCGGAAGAGGACGTAGCACCGTCTGGTTCCAACCTGCTTAGCAGGATTGGGAGGTTGGAAAAATGATGAGAAGAACCAAAAGGGTACGGCAGGATAAATAGGATATGCAGACGCTTATAACCGATGCTCCTGATCTCTATTCTTAATTTTGCTTTACACAAGCAGATTTCAGTCTCTAAAGCTTTTGTTGAAGATGTTTCAAATTCATAGCCCAAGATAAAGGCCGGACTTCTGACGAAGCGAAGCGGAAGCCCGCCCGTCGCTAGGGTTCCACCGAGATTAAGTCATTCATTATTCTTGTAAGCCGCCGCACGGCATTTGTAACCGACTCTTGATAATAGTGAGGAGTGTTTGCTGGTTGGCGCGCCCGTGGTTTTTCCCCTTCGCATTGGAGGGGTTTTCCACGTTAAATCATGTGTCTCGCTGTGATTGATCTTGTGTTCTTTGTCGTTTATCTGTCGTCATTCTCAACACCTTTTACTGTAACTGATTTTGTAGATCTCTTCCAATTACCACTATCAAAACAAGCTTTTTGTGGATATAACCATGACAAGTGGGTGTATCCTTGGGGAACCAATCTGTTCTCATCAGCCAAGATTTACAGAATCCTTGTGGGCCACTCAAACACTCACTCCAGTTATAAACGGCTTTGGAAGATTAAGTGTCAGCCTAAGCATAAAGTCTTCTTCTGGCTTTTGATAAAAGATAGGTTAAACACCAGAGATCAATCACACACATAAGCCGACAAATTTTTAAATTGTACCATCACTGAGTGCTTATTACATAACGAATAATATTCTTAAACATAACAGCGAAAATAAAGATAACTCTCGCGACGAAGCTCCACTTCATAGGGAACGCCGACTAGTTGACCACTAGCCTAGTACTCCTCACGGTAGTCTTCAAAGCCATCTGAAGGGGTTGAGAAAGCAAGAGTGAGCACTTAAAGTACTCAGCAAGAGTAACATAGGGTTATGAAGCTCAAAGGCTGACACTGTCTGTACTGTGGTTGCTTTTATCTTGGTCAAGTTTTACCAACACTTAGCTTTAGTTATGCAAAACCCAATTAATAACCACATGATAAGATTAGTAAACAACATGATCATCTACACTGTGAGTTTTCCAGGCCGCTCGATAGATTTACACTCTGCAGAGGTTACGCACTTTACCCACAAGCCGTGTTGCCCATATGCCCGGGATAGCTAGTCCCATAACACTGCCAAGGTGAGTGGGCAGGGAACACTATGAAGTCTTTCAAAAGCCCTTTCCAACATGTAGCGGACCCTACGGACCCAATGCAAAGGGGAATATGGGACACCCCGATGGTACCACCCGCAGCGGTCCCCATACAAGCTATACCCCATAACCAGCTCGGCAAAGGTGCCTTTCACGAACCACAAGCATGTTAGTCCAAACTTCATACTTAACTAAAGCCAGAGCCATTATAGCACTCGTGGTTGCATTTAAATCCCAGCTTTTGCCCTACAGTGGGGTCATATTCCATGTTGCTACAAAAGCAAATTTTATCTCATTGTTGCATATATCATTAATCAATATTCAATCCAATATTCATCATGTAAAGCATAGCAAAGCTACCCATATGCATAGAAACCCATGGTGACAAAGTACAAGGTAACAAGCTATGGTATAGATCTAAATAGGAGTCAATTGAGACACATGCAATCATGACTAGATGAATTAGGGTGAATAGGTAACAAGGATGATCCCATGTTAAACTTGCCTTGATCACAAAGCTCTTGGTGATCCTGATCTGCTGCAGAGAACTCTTGCTCACCGAAGATCTCACCGACTGTACTCGATCAACATCACCACGCAATCATCCGAACAATCATACACGAAGCAATAAAGATATGATCAGAACATTACACCATAAACAATAAAGAGGTTTTAAAAAGGTTATAAAACAGATCTATACGATACTACGATCACAAAGACGCGAAAATCACGCTAATCGGATCTAAAACGAATAAACTATAGATTAAACAAGATTTTAAAGAGCAAGATTAAAGCATTAAAAGAATTAATTTACTTTTATTTTCAAAAGTTATTAACATAGATGAAAACTATACTACTGGATAGAGCATAAAACTATGAATCTAACGCAACTTGAACGGATCGATTTGGATTTAAAACGAGTAAATTATAAGCATTTAAAGTTCAGTGGCAAATCTATAAATAGAGATTTTCTTTTATTTTCGAATTAAAACAGATCTGAAAAGGGAATACGTTTTCTAGAGAGGAAAGCGTATATATGAAAGCCGTTGTAGGATTGCGGGTTGAGGGTCAAAAAGAGCAGGGACTCTTTAGCAAAACTGCCACGCGAAGGGGTATCCATCCCTCTGGTCCATCCGATCCAGAGCGGACGGTGGAGATTAGAACGGGGGAGATGAGGGCGGTGCTCCACCGGAGCAGAGGCATAGCACGGCAGGGCGCCATGGCCGACGGCCGGCGCACGACGGCGCGAGGTGATCTCGAGCTAGGGTGCTCGATTTCACACGGAATTTGGTCGGGGAGAAAGAGGATGAAGCCGCGAACTCACCTAGGTGCTTGGCGGGGCTCGAGACGAACACGGATGGCCGGCGACGAGAGACAGCGGCGGCGGCTTCCTGCAGACCGATGGCGAGGTCAACCGGAGCACAGACGAGAGGAAAAAGAGAGGGGAAAGATGTTCCGCACGTACGCGAAGCCGGTGCGACGCTCGGCGAAGAGATTGGAGCGGCCCGAGGCGCGGGACGGCGGCTCGACGGCAAGAGCAGAGCGGCGGCAATGGCGGCCGGTGGCGCTGCTGTTGTCCAGGTCTAGGCGAAGCGCGAGACGATGGGAACGACGGCGCGGGGTCGGCTTCTATTTATGGCGGCCGAGGGGGGGGGGGAAGTCCCACGCGGACACGCACAGAAACCGCGGGGAGGCGGTTGCGGCCGCGGCGGCAGAGTCCGGAGTGGACTCGATCGAGGTAGGAGAAGAGAGGGGGCATTGACGGGCGGGCCCGTGTTGTCAGCGAGAGGGTGGAGAGGCGCGGTGCGGGCCGAGAGGAGCTGGGTCGCGGGGAGGAGGCCAGCCCATGCGGGATAGGCGAGGGGGAGAGGGGAAGCAGGCCGGTTGCTGGGCCAGAAAGGCCGAAAGAGAGAGAGGGAGGAGAAAAGGATTTTTCCTTTTTATTTTCTTTTTCTTTTGGTTTCTAATTTGATTTTCTAAATTGATTTTGAAATTCCTTTTTGAATTTTACAAATTCAAACAACACAAGAAAATGCAGAGGCATGAAATGCACAACATGTTGAACCCTAACATGTGATATTTAATTTTTTTTTATTTATTTAATTCTATGATCACAAAAAGCTTGAATTAAATCAAATTTAAGCAAATTCAAATCTAATTTCTATTTTCAAATTTTAGGGTGTTACACCAACAGGAGAGTTTATGTTGAAATCGTTCTTCAACCTTTCTCCATTCTGAATTCAGGAGCTGTCTGTGGTGGATTGGGATTCCTAGATATCTAAAAGGGTATTCCCGTGCATTACAACCAAGGAGACTAGTATAATAAGGCCCCATCTCTTTAGCTGCCCCATAGCAGAAAATTTCACTCTTGTGGAAATTTATTTTAAGCCCAGATAACTGTTCAAAGACACATAGCAAAAGCTTTAAATTCTTGGCTTGTTGTGGGTCGTGATCTAAAAAAATAACAGTGTCATCTGCATATTGTAGAATCGATAGACCACCATCGATCAGGTGGGGTATGACTCTTCTTATCTAACCGTCTGCTTTTGCTCTATTAATAAGAAGACATAGCATATCCGCAATGATGTTGAACAAGATTGGCGACATAGGATCGCCCTGCTCCGCGCCTGGTTTGGAAGTAGGGTCCAATATCGTCATTGGTTTTGATCCCCACACTTCCCCCAATGACCATACTCGCAACCCACCTACACCACGTGGTGGAGAAACCTTTCATTCGTAAGGTTTGCTATAAAAAAAGGCCACTTCACTTTATCATAAGCCTTTTCAAAGTCTATTTTGAAAATAATACCATCTAATTTTTTGGTGTGTAGCTCATGGATGGTCTCATGCAGAATCACTACACCTTCCATGATATTCCTGCCTAGCATGAAGGCAGTCTGGGTGGGACTCACCACCGTTTTAGCTACCATATTTAATATATTTATGCCCACTTTAGTGAAGATCTTGAAGCTCACATTCAGGACGCAAATTGGTCTATATTGCTGAATTTTTGTGGCGTTTAGCATTTTTGGAATTAGGGTAATGATTCCGAAATTCAGGCTGTAGAGATCAAGAGTCTCCCTATGGAGGTCTCTAAAGAGGCATAGAAGGTCGCCTTTGATGATCCCCAAAAAACCTGATAGAATTCCGCGGGAAATCCATCTGGGCCTGGAGCTTTATTATGCTCCATTTGGAAAACTGCCTCTTTCACCTCAGATTCGGTGAAAGGGCTAATTAGGATATCATTTTCTTCCGGTGACACTTGAGGAATATCTATGTTGTGGTCTTGCATAAGTGTGACCTCAGAAAGTTTGAGTGACCCAAAGAGATTCATATAAAAGCTTGTAATATGCTTTTTGAGGCACTCATCACCGATCACTGTCCCTTGATCATTTTCAAGTTTGTATATATGTTATTTTCGATGTTTCCCATTCGCTATTAGATGGAAGAACCGAGTGTTAGCATCACCCTCCAGGAGTGTTTTAACTTTATCTCGCTCATACCATTTGAGCTCCTCCTTTCTCAGGAGGGTAACTAACCACTCTTTTAGATAAATTTTAAGATCAAATTCCTGATCAGATAGCTGCATACACTCAACTTTCTTATCAAGAATCTCTAACTGAGCAAGCAGTGTCTTTTTTTCTTTTTTGTAAGACCCTGTAGTGTGCTTAGCCTAGCCTTTTAGATGTTGTCTGAGTCTACGGATTTTGGACAGCCATCGTTCAAGTGTGGTCGATCCTGAGCATGGAGATTGCCAGATATTTGTAACCATGTCATAGAAACCATCCCGTAACAACCAGCCCCTCTCAAATTTAAAAGGACGGATATTTTTCTAGTGGGTTGAAGCTCCGGTGTTTAGCACGATGGAAGTATGGTCAGAGATATTCCTAGGTTCGACTAACGCTAACAGGAATTGATTTTCCCACTCACTGCTAACGAGAACCCTATCCAAATTTACGAAGGTTGGATTAACACCTAGCCCCGCCCAAGTATAATGTCGTCCTGACATCACAATCTCCTTTAGATTAAGAGATTCTATGACAGCATTGAAGAGATTTTGCCTTTTCGAGTCGAAATCACCGGAACTCTTATCCTCTGGAATTCTCATTATATTGAAATCCCCCCTATTATATATGGAAGAGTCTCTTTAGAACAATTGTTCGCGAGCTCTACCAGGAAGGCACTCTTGTTTTGGATTTGAGCTGGCCCATAGACTCTCTAAGCTAGAGGACACAGGTTTAGAAAAACCTTTCTTTTGCTTGGCGCAAAGAACTAACCTATCTACCTCTATATTTTTCAAATTAACAACATCCGAGGAGCCTATGTTGATGCCTACCCTACCAAGGTTTGAAATAACTTTCGAGACAGGGAAGGTGGTGAAAGAAATACCTGGGCATTCTAGGTTCTTCTTTGCCGCCAGCTTTTCCGCCTTGTGAATGATGTGGACGCCCGTCGTTGCAGCGTTTCTATAGCTTCGACGTAGCTCCTTGGTCGTTGCGCCATGTACTGCTGTAGGAGCACCATCCATCGGCACAACATGGGCCAGTCCAGGATGCAGGGCGTCCTCCAACAGCGGTGAAGGGGTGGCACCCCTCACAGATGAGGGTGATGCAGATGCCGCGCCTGCTGGAACTGTTGTAGCCGCGCCGATAAGCAGGGAAGTATCCCCCCTACATTATCCACGCTAGGGACAACAAGGGTCCTGGAGTCCTCCACCGGCGTAGTGTCTACCCCCAACGGCAGGGCTGATAGGTCAGGGGTAGACATCTTGCTGTTTCCCGCCGAAGGTGAAGAAGAGTGGGTGTCGACCGGCTGCTGCCCAACGGGTCAAGGCAGGATACCCCGTTGATGAGGACGGGCTGGGCAGGCTATCCCTACCGACAGGTCAGGGCGGGCTGCTGTCGGCGCTGCTGCCGGTCCATTGGACCTCGCAAGACTGACCCCCGAGGCTGGAGAGGGGGACATGTCCAGCAGATTGGTGAGACTCACTGCCAGACTAGCGGT
Source organism: Microstegium vimineum (assembly GCA_022036555.1). Lineage (NCBI taxonomy): Eukaryota > Viridiplantae > Streptophyta > Magnoliopsida > Poales > Poaceae > Microstegium > Microstegium vimineum. The sequence goes on from CM039133.1 coordinate 40,088,782, forward strand.
ACAGTCCCCCAGCTTGGATAGACCCAGGTCAGCAGAGGGGTTACCCGCTGATGAAAAACTCCCCATACTATCCTAGATACCCGCCACACCATCCACCGAAGGCTGCAAAACGTTAGTGTGATTAACAAGATTATTATAAGTTGCCAACTCTTCTTCTGATATGGGGGAGTAGTCATTCTTTAAAGTGTTGTCATCTGACTCAAGCATGACCCGGATACTCATATTGTGTATCAGCTCTTCACATGCCGTATCCAGTGCCTTGTTCACCAGAGAAGCTAACTGCTGCTGAGTCATAATTTGAGAAGAAGCAGGGGCCTTATCCTTGTTGCTTGTGTCATTACCAAGATTAGGGCGAGGGTTTTCCGCGTCTTCCATCTCACGGTCTACCCCCTCAGTCGCCTTATCAGAGCCATCTAACAGATCCTCATCCTCCGGGTCAAAAACCTCGTGCTGCACCACTTCATCGGGTTTGAAGAATATGCGATAAATGCTATCAATTGCACAAACATCAGACAACTTAGAATCTTTTTAATATCCATTACTGCCACTAGTATACGAACCTAGCCCGTCACCCGAAGGTGAACCATATCCACCTTTTGAGTGGCCCCTATGATGGAACCCACTGCCCATAGAGCAAGAAAAGACCTCAGCACACGAGGGACATTAGTGACCGTTATCCAGACCTTGTCCAAAACGCTTATGGGTTGGACGTCGTCAATAAACTCTTCGAATATAATGGTGCCCTCTTTGTTTCTTGCAGTGAAAGTGCGGATAGCAGTCATACGCTCCAACTCTTCCGAGCCAGGGAAAGGCGCCACGAAAGAATTGTTACCTTGCACTTGCACTTCCCACTCCCACCTGATCGGAATGATCCTGGCCAACTCGGTCCTGAGAAAATCAGCGGACACCTCGCCGGCATCCACAGTGATGAGAGCAGCTACAGACGGCTGAGCGGGCATGACAATTTGATTATTCCTTGCCGCCTGAATGAGGAAAAAACTCATCCCATCCTCAGCAGCGTCACAATAGGCCACTGTAGGCTTCGGACCTCGGAGCAGCGGGCACTGATTGGTGAAGTGTTCCTGCAGGAAAATACTGCATTCCAACACCATTGCATAATCCTTGCGCTTCCGCTTCTGCTTGCCCTGCTCGTCCTTTAAGACCGCGGTGTTGACGGTGCGATCATGACCAGCGCCCTGTGGCCAGTGACCAGTACCATGTCCAACCCCGGTGCGCCAAAGTTTCCAGGAGTTGAGTGAGTCGCGCCTTTAGATTCCACCGCAGAGCCGTGGTGGCCACCGGTGATGACCTTGCTGCCCCCACGAGCGCGTCCCCGACCAACAGCATCAGAGTCGCTAGCAGGTGGAGGTGCCCCTCGTTCACGACCCCGAGACGCCGCTTCTGTAGCTTGTGGGCCTCCCCTCGACCCCCGGCCAGGCCTTTGACCATGATCGCGGACTGGGTAGGTACCCCGCCCACGTCCACTGTGATGGTCCTGCATGCTGCGGCCGTCGACGACACGTCCTCGAGGAAACTCGCGACTTCCCGCCATGAGAGCGTCCCGGTACGAGGGTCTCGAGGCGCCGGCGACTCGGGACACGGGAGCGACGGCGGCGTGGGAATTGGAGATGCCAAACAAGCGGGTTTGGGTCCACACAGGGTCGGGGATGCGGTAGGGCAAGGGAGTGCCTGGGTGAATCGCGGCGCGCCCACTTGCTTCGTCCGGTCCGGCCCGGTTGGCAGCCCAGTTGCACCGAGCCTCAGGTTTGAATTTTGAAACCCCGACGATGACGGATCTCGATCATGATGCCGGCTGACCGCCCGACGCTCCAAATTGCGATCCCCGCCTCCATCCCTCCTTTGAAGAATCGGGAGGATGAAATCTCCCATTGTTGCCGAAGGTGAGGTGCGACGCTTCAGGAGTGGTCCTTTCCATAACCCTTTCCATGGAGCACGAACGGCCTTAGGGGGTGAAGACGGCGGCGGCTGTCCTTTCCTGGAGCCGGAGACAGGCACCTGGAACGGCGGGATTAGGTCACCGCTCGCAAGCACTTGGGCATCCCCCAGGTCTTCGATATCAGAGTCGGAATCCGGATCAGCCACCTCCAGGACTTCAATCTCCGAGTCTGATTCGAGAGCCCAAAATCTCCCGGAATCCCCATTAGCAGCGGAGGTTTCCTTTGCCGTACGCTGAAGGAGAGATCGTCGAACCGATGGAGCAAGCAGGACTGGAGCCATGAGAAGAAAGCTCCGCCGGCGAAGGGGGAGGTCGCCGGCGAGGGGGAGGGGGAGATCGCAATCATCTGCCCAAACAGCCTTGACAGCTATGTAATAAACTTATTCTCTCTATGTCCTAGCTAGAAGCAACGTCCGAGGTGAGGATGAGGTGACACCGGCTCCAGCAGGAAGAGGCAGATAGTCGCGCGCGGAGATGAGGACCCCAACAATATAATGATACATCACTACCGATTATCACCATAATCTGGAATTGCCTTGGAGGGCAAAAAGTTCCTTCAGTGCCAAAATGAAACCGTCAAATAAAGGAAAGTTTTCTCAGCAGTGCTATTGAACTCTGAAGAAAACATATATTCTTTGAAGGTTGCCAGTCCTCAAGAAAATTAATTTACTTGGCTGCTGTCGATCCTAAAGAAAACTACTTTCCTAGGTGGTTGCAACATTTTTTTGGTCCTTTGGTAAATTAAGTGTGGTCCTAAATTTCTTGAGTACCAAATCCGTTAAGAAAATTAATTTCCCTTCTCTTCTATCCTGGAGTGAATATCCTTGACAGTTTATAGTCAAGGATTATTTTCTTGGTGGTCTAACCTCTTTCCTTGGTGGTTTTTGGCACACAATTTGAGATGCTGGGAGTGGATTCATGGTATGAGATCATCCGACAGTGATATATCCCTACTTGTTTAAGCCACAACTACCGGTTTTCGTTCTGGTCTGTGAGTATATTAATTGTTTCCCGCTGCTACTGATGCAGTAGTGGTGCCGCTGTTACTGATGCAGAATTCACATCTCGTCAGCGACAGTGCACAAGCAGTAAGCAAACAGCAGCATTCAGTGCACCTCTGTTTTGAAGGGAATTGGAGTAGGAAATGCCACATCTTATATTGATCAACTTATTCAGTGCACTAGCTAGGCTAATGATCAATTGATCATCACGGGCAGCAGCACAGGCAGCGACTTAGAAGACCAGGCGGTTTATAGCAGAAAGCAGTCGCACCATCGAAGCCACTGGATTCGCAGGTACCCTGGCACTGCTTACGGAAACAAAGGCCAGTCTTGGTCGGGATGCATGTCGTCGTCCTCAGTTGCTGCGCAAGCGCCGGGAATCCCTGTTGCTGACGGCCATCATCGTCGCCCTTCACAGGCACTGTACGTAATAATTAATGTAAAAATTGGTTGGTTAATTCATCGGAAAAAATACAGTGGAAGAAGTAGATATATAGCGGTAGTTGTAGTTCCACCTTGGAATGCCGGGGACGTTGAAGAAGCCATGATCAAAAGAACCAAGAGAGGAACACTTATTGCGAACGCATAGTGGATAAGTACCCATCTATGTTCAGCTTTGATGATGAGTGATCGTCCAACACGTGAGTGTTTCAGTTTGAGTGACTTACCCTAACCTCTGCGAAAGCAGAAATATGTGCTTGTCTATCGGCTTGTGGTGTGAGTGACTTACCCTGACCTCTGCGAAAGCAGAAATATGTGCTTGTCTATCGGCTTGTGGTGTGCAGGTGTTATGCCTAGTGACAGTAGTCAATGGCGTGAAGAAGGTTGAGTAGACGCTTGCCGTGCCCATGGACTGAGAGCGGTGAAGGGCGGAAGCGGGGCTCGGACCGAGGGACCATGGGCGCCGGCGGACTAGCTGTGGTGGCTAGTACTTGGCACCGGCGAGTGCGAGAAGACATGGAGGTAGACCGAGTCGACCGAGTCAAGACAGCGGACGCGCGAGTCGAGCGGAGGCTCAGGGGACTCGGAGTCTGATCAGGCGAAGACAAGGTGGCTCGCGCCGAGTGGTTTGGTGGTTTGGGCCTCAAAACCATCTGCGTCGGTTTCTGAGTTTGGGCCGCAAAACTCGGGTTCGGTAGTTGAGCTCAAAGCTACCGGTGGCGGGTTTCCTGGGTTTGGACCTCAAAACCTAGGCGGAGCTTCCGAGGAAGCAGGGATGGCACGTGGCGGAATCCTGGAGGTTGCGTCGAGGCGACGGCAACTCCCGGCAGGAAGCGGGGCCGTCCATTCAAAATGCGGGAGATATTTTCCGGAGCTTGGACTACAATGCTTAGGCTAGGTAGTTCACTCAATGTATCTAGGGGGGTCTTTGGGAAATAGCCAAAGCCTGATAAGTAGGGGGTGAAGGGGTATCCCTCATCCCATCTCTTGAACCCTAATCATTTGCCCTAACTCTCTCTCTCTAGTTCATGAGATCCCTAGGTTGCTTCCACCAACCTTTGTAAGAACTTGAGTTTGTCGCCAGGAATCGGAGGTCGTAACCTCCGTAAGCTATGGTGGCTTCGATTTCGTGATTGTGTCCCCGTTTTACTTGTGTTCTTCGTGTTTTTCTTTTGCTCCTTATTTTCCCGAGATGATTTCTCTTTGTAGGGAGTAGCTCTTGCAAATCCGTTTCAACCAAGTTTTTGGTACTCGTGAGGAGCAACTTTGCACCGAAGGAATTTTCCTAAAACCTCACGAGCACACAGATCGGGCGTTTTCTTTGCGGCGTTCTTCGTTTTGCGTTTTCTCCCCCAAATCCGAGTGTTCCCATTTATCCTCTCCAAATTGAGCGATGATTTCTTCGGGATAGCTCCCCAGCTGCACAAGGATCATGCCTACAAAATTTTGTTGCAGTTGGAGTTCATTTGGTTGAGTTTTGGGGAGATTTGGAGGAGAGAAAACTATTTTCGCGTTTCTGTGCTCTGCTCGAGGGCGCCAGACGCTCTGAGTTTTGGCATCGGACGGTCCGTCGAGGCGTCGGACACAAGGACGTTCTGACGTCAGCGTCCGTCGCGTTCGTCCGTGTGTGAGTTTGGCGCCGGACACTGTCCATCGTCCGTCGCCCTGCGTCCGTTGCTTTGCTGTTTTGTCTCGATTTTCAGCGTTCACTGGAAGCCCGACGGACGCTCCCCTAAGTGTCCGTCGCGCAGCGTCCGACGCCAACGGATGCTCACCCAAGCGTCCATTGCCCAACGTCTGTCGCCCTGCCTTCTGCTTCTCCTCTGCAAGGCTTTCTAGAAGGCCGACGAACGATCTCTCAGCGTCCGATGCCTAGCGTCCGTCGCCCTGTTGTCCAGCGTATGTCACCTGTATTTTGGGCTGTTTTTCCTGGGGTTTTTGCCTCTTTATCATAGGGGTTGAGAACTCTATCTTGGGGGTTTCCGGTGGGTTTTCCTTCACTGCCGGTGAGCTTTCATTTCTCCGTTTTCGTCTCCGGTGAGCACCCAACAACTAGGTTTGGTTTTTGGGAAGAGTGGCCCGAATATTTCGAGAGAAATTTGAGGCTCCCATTCCCCCCCCCATCTGGTCGCCGTTCTCGGTCCTTCAATTGGTATCTGAGCCGGTTAAGGATCAATCCACCTTACACGGTTCTTGATCCGCGAAGGCAACATGGAGCGTGGTGCTGGTAAACCTCCTTACTTCGATGGAACCAACTTTGCCTATTGGAAGGTGCGCATGTCTGCTTACCTCCAAGGGCTTGATACGAAGTTTTGGGAGATTTGTGAGAATGAGAACTACGTGGTTCTTGAGGCTCGGATCACCGATGCCCAGGTTATGCAGCATGCATCTAATGCAAGAGCCCGTAGCATTCTCTTCTCTTGTTTGTCTCTTTCGAAGTTTGAGCGGGTTTCGAGTCTCACTACGGCACGGGAGATCTGGCAAACACTCTTGAGATATCATGAGGGCAACCCTCAGATCAAGTCCAGACTCTTTGACACGTACCGTAGAGAGTATGAGAACTTTGCTCAGTTGGCCGGCAAATCTGTTGACGGGATGTTCACTCGCTTCCAATCTATCGTCAACAAGATGCGTGCCAATCGGGCCAACTTGCCTTATGATGATCATGAGATGGCTATCAAGCTTTTGCATGCTCTTGATCGGAAGGTGTGGGAGATGAAGGTGGACGTCGGGCTATGATGCCCTGACCGTGGACGAGTTGTTCAGCAAGCTCAAGTCCTCGGAGATTGACTACCAGACCCGGGCCAAGCTTGAGAACCCGTAGAAACCTTCTTTGGCATTGTTTTCTTACGTCTTCTTCCTCCTTTGACCCTTCACACTCCTTGTTTGCTTTGTCTTTAATTTCTGTGACAGGGGAGCAAGTGGAGGCTCATAGAGACGATGAGCTGGCTTTGGTCATCACCAAGTTCTCACGGTTTCACAACAACCGTTTGAACCGTCAGCGTGGTGGCTCAGCCAAGGGGTGCTACTGTTGCGGTGATGAGGATCACTTCATCGCAAACTGCCCCAAGAAAGTTGCGGGCGACTTCACCAAGGGCAAGGACAAGCGCGAGCACCACTTCGAGGACAAGCACAAGCCTAAGGGTGGCTACCACCAAAGGTCCTCCAAGAAGGTGATCGACGAGGTGAAGGCCAAGCACCGAGCCTTCCTCGCCTCCCTCAGGGACATCGATGCCTCCTCCGACGCAGGTGCTTCTTCAAGCGATGATGAGTCCAAGGGAAAGGTTGAGGACAAGCTCAACGGCCTATGCTTCTACGCCGACGCGAAGCACGGTGGCTTTTGCACCATGGCGATTGAAGAAGGCAAGGTCAGGAAGCGCAAGGATGGCCTCGACTACGACTACGACTCCGACACACCCGAGGTACCACCCACCATCGCATCCCTCTCTCTCGAGATTGAGTCTTTGAACGAGACCTTGATGAGTCAGGATGCTTTGCTCAAGCGTGCCGCGTGCGAGAGGAATGATTTCAAGGCTAAGTATCTTAGCACACTGCATAAGCTAGAGTTTGCTAAGGCGTCAGTGGTGGTTACCGAGGAGGTAGAGTGTGATGCTTGTGCCATCCACATGTCTAGTCTTGTCAATCTCCAGGACAAGTATGACACTCTACTTGAGGAGATCAGTGAGCTGAAGGCTAGGCCTAGCTAACTTGGTGCGTGCAAGTCTTGCTTAGGCTTGCGTTCTGAGCTGGCACAAAGAGATGCTAGGATTGTTGTGCTAGAGAAGGTCAACTCAGATAGCACTAGAGAGTCGAATCGCTTTGAGGCTTTGGAGCTTGAGATCGCGTGGTGCAGACACGACAAGATGCGAACCGAGGAAGAAAACACATACCTTCGGTCCGTCTTGAGCTGGGTGTCTTGCTGAGAGCCACAGTTGGGGATGATGCTTAGCCAATGCAAAAGGGCTGGCAGCATAGGAGTTGGCTTTGCTATAGGTGGGAAGGACGATAGCATGTTCGGTAAGATCGGTGAGTGCAATGGTTTGAGCAAGAATGAGAAACCCACCACAACTCCCAAGCTTATCAAGATCACTCCACCTAATCCTACCAACCCCTCTGAGTTTCCTGTGAGAGATGGTGTGTTTGAAGAGCCACCCAAAACCACTCCACAGAAGCAAGTGTGGATTGCAAAACCGAACCATCTTCACAACCCACTTGACACATTGCCAGACATCTCTAGTGATCCCCTTCCTAAGAAAGCTAGAGCCACCCAACCCAACAAGAGAGTGCCTACCAAGAGTGTGGTGACGTACCATTGTGAGTATTGTGAGTGGGATGGGCATTTGGTTGAGTTTTGCTTTAGGAGGAAGAGAGATGATCGGAGGCAGGTTGAGTTGAACAACCGGGACATGTACCACCCACGAGTTGGGGTGCGTGAACCGGAAGTTCTGAGGTGCACTACTAGGCCTAGAGGTACAATGCCTCAAGGTGCTAGGCCTCAGGAGGTGAGACCACGCAGTGCTCTTGCCCAGCGGGGTACCGGTCGTGACCCATACGACTACGGACCTCGTGGCGATGGCTTTACTCCACCCTTCTTTAGCGGACCTCGTGGTGATCGCTATCCTCCCATGGGGCAGGAGATGTTTGGTTTTTCTCCTAACCCATTCTTTGGGCAAATGGGATAACACTGGTATCCTTCACAGTTTACTAACCCCAGTGTTGGTCTGTTTGCTCAGCCCATGTCTTTTTATTGATATATAGGAAGGAGGACTGGAGGAGACTTGGCTTGTGGATTCCGGATGCTCACGCCATATGACCGGAAGTGCCAAGTGGTTCTCCAGCCTCGACCCCGTGTGCCACACCGAGTATATCACATTCGGGGACAAGAGTAAAGGTAAGGTTGTCTCCTGGGGGTCTATCCGAGTGAACTCTTCTTTTGTCCTCAAGGATGTCGCTTTGGTTGCGAATTTGCATTTTAACCTTCTTTCGGTTTCGCAACTCCTTGATGACGGTTTTGAAGTGAGTTTCAAGCCTAATCTATCTCGGATTTTGGACTCTCATGGTGAGCTTGTTTGCCGGATTTTACCCTTCAGGAAGGTTTTTCGTTCGGATTTTTCTATCTCTTTCGGGCCTTCTCGTTGTTTTCTTGCCGGTTCTTCCTCCAAGCTTTGGAAGTGGCATAGGAGATTGGGACATTTGAGTTTTGACTTGCTTGCAAGGCTCAGCTCAATGGACCTTATCCAAGGATTGCCAAAGCTAAAGTTCGAGAAGGATTTGGTCTGCCATCCTTGCAGGCATGGCAAGATGGTTGCCGCTTCCCATCCTCCTGTGACTGAGATCATGACCACTTGACCCAGCGAGCTCTTACACATGGACACAGTTGGTCCAGCTCGGGTCAGGTCGGAAGGAGGGAAGTGGTACGTTTTTGTAGTCGTTGATGACTACTCAAGGTACTCTTGGGTGTTCTTTTTGGAGAGTAAGGATAAGACTTTTCCACTTGTTTGAGATCTGATTTTGAGATTGCAAAATGAGCTACCTAAGAATGCCATGAGAGCTATCTGCAGTGACAATGGCACAGAATTCAAGAATGCTCACTTTGCAACTCTTTGTTCTTCCTTGGGTCTCGATCACCAGTTTTCCTCACCTCACACTCCCCAGCAGAACGGTGTTGTTGAGCGCAAGAATCGGACCCTTGTTGAGATGGCCAGGACGATGCTCGACGAGCATAGGACTCCTAGGCGATATTGGGCCGAAGCACTCAGTTCTGCTTGCTATGTTTCCAATCGCATTTTTCTCTGAGCTTTCAAGAAAAAGACCTCTTATGAGTTGCGATTTGGGAGACCACCCAAGGTAAGTCACCTACCGGTGTTTGGGTGCAGGTGTTTCATCCTCGAAAAGGGTGGTAAGTTGGATAAATTTGAATCACGGTCTTCTGATGATATCTTTCTTGGTTATTCTATTCACTCTCGTGCTTATCGTGCACTTAACCTTGAGACTAACCGAGTGATGGAGACTTGTGAAATTACCTTCGATGATACTATGCTCTGTGTTTCCACTACATGGGGATGATGAGGTGAACACCAGCATTTTTGTCGAGGAGGAGCAAGACGACGCCGATTGGGGTGATCCCGAGCCGACTCCACCGGCTGCCCCCGTTGACCCTGCGACGTCCACTTTGGCTCACGGTCCCGATCTGACTACTTCCTCTACATGGGGGCCATTTCGTCCAGGAAGGCTCCCCGCCACATCCAGCAGCAACACCCGCCGGAGAACATCATCGACGACATTGACCGTCGAGTCACGCGGTCCAGGTCCTATATCTCTTACTTTTCTCATTTGGCTTTTGTCGCTTCTTTTCATCCCCGAGATGTTGGACACGCTTTGATGGATCCGGATTGAGTTAATGCCATGCATGAGGAGTTAGAAAACTTTGAGCGAAACCGCGTTTGGGTCTTAGTTCCTCCACCACCTAGTTGCCACCCCATAGGAACCAAATGGGTTTTCAAAAATAAACAAAGTGAGGATGGGGTGGTAGTGCGCAACAAGGCTAGGTTGGTAGCTCAAGGCTTTTGTCAAAAGGAGGGAATAGACTATGAGGAAACCTTTGCTCTCGTAGCTCGTTTAGAAGCCATTAAAATCCTTCTAGCTCTTGCGGCTTCTAAAGGGTTTAAACTTTTTCAAATGGATGTTAAAAGTGCTTTCTTAAACAGCTACATAGAGGAGGAAGTTTATGTTAAACAACCTCCCGGTTTCGAAAATCCCAAGTTTCCAAACCATGTTTTTAAACTTCACAAAGCTTTGTATGGTTTGAAACAAGCACCTAGAGCATGGTATGATAGGCTAAAAACCTTTTTGCTTGCTAAGGGCTTTAAAATAGGATCGGTAGATAAGACGTTGTTTCTCCTCAAGCAAGGCAAAGACACTCTCCTTGTCCAAATATACGTGGGTGATATCATCTTTGGTGGTTCTTCTCATGCTCTTGTTGCCAAGTTTGCAGATATCATGAGCAGGGAATTTGAGATGAGTATGATGGGAGAGTTGACCTTCTTTCTCGGGTTGCAAATCAAGAAAACCCGGGAAGGGACTTTGTGCACCAAGGCAAGTACACGAAGGATATCATGAAGAAGTTTGACATGGGTGAGGCAAAGCTCGTCTCGACGCCCATGTCGACTACGACTACCTTGGATGCGGATGAGGAAGCAGAGGCGGTGGATCAGACGGAGTACCGAAGCATGATCGGGTCGCTTCTTTACTTGACAGCGACTCGGCCGGACATTCAGTTCGCCATCTGCTTGTGTGCACGCTTTCAGGCGTCCCCATGGACTTCGCACATGCAGGCGGTGAAACGCATCATGAGGTACTTGCGCTTCACTCCTGAATTTGGACTTTGCTTTTCCACCTCTTCTTCTCTTGAGCTTTGTGGTTATTCTGACGCCGACTTTGCCGGTTGCTGACTTGATCGGAAGTCCACTTCTGGGACTTGCGAGTTTCTCGGGTCTTCTTTGGTTTCTTGGTCTTCTCGTAAACAGTCTAGCGTGGCATAGTCGACGTGCGAAGCTGAGTATGTTGTCGTGGCTAGTTGTTGCTCGCAGTTGATTTGGATGATTGTCACATTGAGAAATTTTGGTCTTGAGCTTACTAAGGTGCCTCTGCTTTGTGATAGCACGAGTGCAATTAGTGTGGCCAAAAATCCCGTGCTTCATTCAAAGACCAAGCACATTGAGGTCCACTTTCACTTTTTGCGTGATCATTACGAGAAGGGCGACATTGACCTCCGACATGTCGAGACCCAAAACCAGCTTGCGGATATTCTCACTATGCCTTTGGTTCTGTTGACACAAAAAGCGTCAGGATCTGCGAACACCTCGGGCTATTACCCGAAATTCGATATCCGAAGGTGTGCCAGTCGATTGGACCAGTTAATCGACAAGGACGCTAACTAGAACAAGATTCAATCAAGACAACGGCGATACGCCCGGATGCCGAGATTGGAACTTGATCAAGATAACTAGAGCAGAGCTGAACGAGACAACAGCGATGCGCCCGGATGTCAAAGCTCAGAGGTACTCCCACGCGGAACATACAAGGGTTTGACGGAGATCAAGGTGATGCAGCCCGTCGAAGCTTGAAGAACTCGTTGATAAGCTAATACTAATGCAATAAAAGATAAATTGCGGTAAAAGTAGAATAAGAGTAAATTGATTTGTGTTTGATATATTGATTCTTTTTACACGCAGCCCTTGGGCATATATTTATACTCCCGCATGGAGAGTTGTACAGAGACACGACTTGTACCTTCCCTAAACAAAACTCCTAACTTTAAGGAAACAACTGACTCGCGCAGGAGTCGGATCCAAATAACAATATTATTTTCCTAAACAAACACACCTATTTTAAAGGAAAACAAACGACTCATGCAAGAGTCGGACTCAAACTACCATAATAATATTGGTATAAAATCACCAGTTTCCTTATGTCTTCGCTTCGATGAAAACTTTCCATCGGCAGGCTACTTCAATCCGCTACTTCCTTCTTTCAGCATCAATTATCCCTTGCTGACATCAACCGCTAAGTCACCCTATGCCCATCGGTCCTCCCTGCCCATCGGCATCGGCAATACTTTCCGATTGACAACCTTGTACTAGCAACCTTCTATCGACATCGACAACATCGGCAATCGGCATCAGCAACTTTACAGCTCAAGCGACTTGACTCCACCAATTAACCCTTGTCGGCAAGAATCATCCAGCCTCCATCGGCAACACACTTAGTCTTCTCACAGTACACTCCTATCGGCAATACTGACTCATGACTTCCTGATGCCGATGGAAAACAGCTGCTGATCAACACAAGTCTTAGCTTATTTGACACGTGCCGAAAAACTGTGTCAACACATGCCCCCCAATTTCGGAGTGTAGAATATTTTACGTGCGAAAATTCTCTCCACTGTAGCCGTTCCTTCCGAGATAACTGCACAAATCCCTCGATCCCCGTGCGCAGAACCGTAATTTATTAATAAAAATCCCTCGATTGTAGCGCAAACAGTTGCAAATCTGACAATATTTCCTTGATTATCGCGCACATCCACCACAGGCCTCTCCACATTCCTACACAGTATGAACCGAAATTCCAAAATACCCCTGACCTAGGTCTATAAAAGTTAACACGATCCAACTCACTTTTTACCCTAGGCCCACTTTCACCTTTCACCTGCCTTCGTCTTCAACCTCCGGCGGCATCTCCGAAGAACACCCGTTCGAGCTCGAGCGACAGTACCTTCTTCAAACCAAGCACAATCCGCAAGAACTCCTCAACTCCAATGGTGATCCAAGTCGATATCCCCAAGGTAAGCCTACTCCGTCCTCACCCTCTCTTCTGCCAGCTCCTTTTTCCGCACGAATTTCCTTATAATTTTTCCCCTTTTCTTTCCGTGATCCTTCTTTTTCTTTTCGAACCCTAGGAACTGTACAATAAAGTATTAATCCCTCTCAAGCATTCCAGCTTCACTTGCCTGGGCCCAATGGGAAACCCTGATCCTAGCTATCTGATCAACGCGGAAGCCAATCGCATTCCCTTCAGATCTGAATGTTTCAGTTTAGGGTTATGGAAAGACGCCTTCCGTTCATGGCCCAAACCCACTAAGGGGTGGAAGAACTGGTACCTTAGGGTTGTTAGAACACAGCAAGTTTACTGGTCAGAGCGCAGTCTAGATCAGTGCATCAGGCTCTCCATTGCCGATATGGAGAAAAACGAGAACATGCTGATAGCGGCCTCCTACTTCTGGTCTGATACCATGAACGCCTTCCTATTCAGACATGGACCAGCCACTCCCACACTTGCCGATGTGCATATGTTGACCGGTCTCGATGTCTCCTCTGCCGATACCTTTACTCTGTTCAATAGGAAAGCCGAGTACAAAGTGAACACTCGGAATATCGGCGGCTGGACAGGCTATATTCAGGAGTATCAGAAGACTGGATCGGTAACCCAGAGGGAACACGCCATATTTCTGAATATGTGGCTGGAAAAATTCATCTTCTATGGCAGAGTAGTCGGACCCACCACTATGCACCTTCCAGCAGCTGAGCTCCTTGCCGATGGAACAAGACTCCCTCTCGGCTGATATCTTCTTGGATCGGTATACCGCCTTCTACACCAAGTATCCAAGAAGTTACATGCACAAGGTTCTTCAGTTTGATTTATTCAGCCAGCAATTCCCAAGGGACATATCGAAAGATTACAAATATAGGGATGACGAATCGGCAACTCGTCCTCCACTCAACTTCGGAGAGGCCATCATAGTGCTACCAGGGACCGATGCCGATGCAGAGCAATTTGGCCTGTTCTTTCAAAAATTCTACAACGGAATCCCTGCTTCAGAGCGGCTCTAGTGGCCATACATTGATGAGGACAACCGATTTCCGCTGCTGTTCAACCTTACCGATGGGAATGTGCCCCAAAATCACCTAATCATGAAGACCAGTATTGTTCCTTGAGCTATCCCAGTCAATATTTTTGGAACTGGGAAGAATACCCCTCCATCCTTCGAGTTCTACTACCCATCGACAGCGGCAAGACAACTGGCATTTGGCCAACTGCCGATCAAGCTCTGCTACTCCAAGGTGATAAAACCAAGGCAGACCATCTCTAGTGCCATAGACTGGAACAAAATCGTCAATCTTCCTCCTAATGCCGATACATCAGACATTGATTTGTCTTCCTGGGCACCAACATCCTTTATCACAAATGAATATAAATTCTGGTGGCAAGAATGGAGATATCAACTATTCGCCAAGTCGTCACACTACTATCGGAATATAATTGACGTCAATCACGCCATTCCCAATGATGCAGTAAGTTTTTCATTCCGATGCATTCCTCATTACTTTATTCTTATCATCGGTATCTGACCTCCTTATGCTTAGCAAGTTGACGATCCAATTCCCAAGATGAGCAGGAGTGGCAAGCCTTTTAATCTCCGAATGATGAACCCCATATCACTCATCGGCAATAATGCCCCCACACTGGCTGCCTTCACTCCTCAGAAGGTACCCAAATCGACGCCTGTAAAAACCAAGGCTACATCGGCTGTTGCTGCTGCCTTGATGCGGGCTTTTGCAGTAAATCTTATCCTCACTTATACCGATCACATACTGCTCATCGACAACATTACCTTATGTAACTTGCGCTAAATATTTCCAGGCAATGAGGTCATCGGCAGCTGCTCCAAGCGCACAAGCATCTCCAAATCCTGCTGCCGATGCCCCCCAGGCTTCATCGAAACGGGTTGGATCTCCCACTGCCGCACCAATGAAGAAAAGGCGCCTAAGATTGGCCACCCCATCCTCGCCATCGACTCCAGTTGCATCACCAACCACCGATGTGCCAACGGCAGAAGCATCATCAGCTCGTATCCCTGATCATCCACTAGACGACATCCCTGATCAAGAGATAACTCCACCCGCTGCAACAGCGGAGGCGACATCGACATCGGCACCTTCACCAACCGAAATCCCTGATGAGAGAACGGTGTCGCCACCACAGGAGCCAGCTACTACATCGGAAGCAACGCCAGCAACAACGCCACCAGCACCAACGACATCAACTGCTTCCCCAACAGAAGCTCACTCATCGGCAACTGCTGCCGATCTCCATGATGAGGCTGGACCATCCGACATGCCAAGTCCTAGGCAAGAAATTCGCTTCAAGATGGTAAGTTGGCTACCTAAAAAAATATGTAGTATAACCTTATGATAGGCAAATTTTAACTTCTTTCTTTTTCAGGCTCAAGACTCCCCGGACAACCTATTCTCCTTTGGCATCAACCTCCAGGATGAGGATGAAAACCAAGAAGGCCCTGCTTGAGCAGACAGCTTGTTCTCCTTTGCTATTAACATTCCCGATGAGGATGAGGACGAAGAAAGTTCCACTCCAGCTCTATCGGTAGAGGTTAAATCCAAACTCGAAGCACTGCTTTCCTTGCTGTAACAAGACACATCCCAGCTTGTTCAGGATTCAACTGCAGCAAGGGCAGCTTTCAAGGATGTCCAAGGCCACCTCCTTGCTGATGCAGAAGAAACACTCTTCCAGGCAACTTTCCTCGATAACAAGCAACTCCAATACCAGAGGCTCTCCCGTCGCATGGCCGATAGGGCTGCCCAATCCAAGACCGAGGAAGAGAAGCTCCAGCACCAATCTCGAACAAGAAATTACTCAGTTATCGGCAAGGAAAGAAGAACTACTGGCCGAATTGAAAAAAGTTGAAGAGGCTCTAAGCACAGCCAATCAGAAGAAAGCCCAACAGTCCGACACCATCAGGGTCCTGCGACAAGAAAGGGACCAAGCTGCCCGACAAGCCATTCTATTGAAGAAGAAAATCAAGTCAGTCGAGGGCTCTGCCGATGCCGATGCCAAGGAGATGGAGGAGATAGAACAAATTCGCCTGCGTGCGATATCAACCATCCAATCCTTTTGTAATTTATCATAATTCATCGTATCGGCAACTATAACATCAATACTTAATTTTGGCTCTGTAATATAACGTTAATACGCTTTTCGCCGATGTTTTATAACTTTTCCTTTCTTCGGCACTCAACTGAGCATTTTATGCATCTACCCAAATGCTAGGGTAATATCTCTTTAAGTATTTGTCGTTGATCGCTCTAGAGAATGCAACTCCTTCGAGGGTTTCTAAAATATATGCATTGCCAGGAGCAGATTGTTTTACCCGATAAGGACCTTCCCAATTAGGAGACCATTTTCCAAACTTAGAACTCTTAGTCCCAATCGGTAAAATCAACTTCCAAACCAAATCACCATCGGCAAATTCCTTCACATTTACCTTCTTGTCATACCATCTGGCAACCCTTCTCTTGTTTTCTTCAACCGATGACCTGCTAAATCTTCTAACTCATCTTTCACAAGAGTAGCATAATCATCGGTCGTCAATTGATCCTGAAAAGATAATCGCCTAGAACCAGTTTTAATTTCCCAAGGCAGGACAACATCGTGTCCATAGACTAACTGATACGGCGAAACTTTAGTTGCACCATGACAAGCCATCTGATATGACCATAAGGCCTCATTTAACACCACATGCCACCTTCTAGGGTTTTCTTCAATCTTGCGCTTGATAAGTTTAATAACTCCCTTATTAGTCGCTTCAGCCTGACCGTTAGCTTGAGCATAATAAGGAGAAGAGTTTAACACCTTGAACCCCATACTAGCAGCAAATTCATCAAACTCTCCCGACGTGAACATGGTTCCTTGATGGTAGTAATAGTTTGAGGAATACCGAATCGGTAAACAATGTGTTCTTTATCAAAATCCACCATGTTTGTCGATGTCACCTTCTTTAAAGGAATCGCCTCAACCCATTTAGTGAAGTAATCGGTAGCGACAAGTATAAACTTATGCCCTTTACTCGATGGCGGATATATTTGACCGATGAGATCAATAGCCCATCCTCTAAACGGCCAAGGCTTGATTATAGGATTCATTGCCGATGCAGGTGCCCTCTGTACATTACCAAACTTCTGACAATCCTGGCATCCATTGAAATAGTTGAAGCAATCTTCAAGGATTGTCGGCCAATAATATCCATTCCGCCTAATCATCCATTTCATTTTGAATGCCGATTGATGTGCTCCACACACACCTTCATGGATTTCGCCCATCAACTCCTTTGATTCCTCCTTACCAAGGTACCTGACTAAAACTCCATCAATCGTCCGATAATACAATTCATCGTCAAGGAGCACATACTTGGTAGCTTGAAATCTTAGACGCCTTTCAACTTTCTTGGATGGATCCTTTAAGTAATTGGCAATCTCCTTCCTCCAGTCATCGGCAACCATTACCGATGTCATGACTTCTTGAATCAGCTAATATCCTGAAGCGTTCTGTGCTAACCGATTAGCCTCTTCATTATGCAATCTAGGAATATGCTCGAGGCGGTACTCTTTGAATTCTTTTAACAACTGCAAACAACTTTCATGGGCTGCAATTAAAGCTTCACTTTGGCATTCATATGTCCCAATCAATTGGTTAATTACCAACATAGAGTCACCGAAGACCTCAACAGCATCGGCGCGTACCTCCCTCAGTAACTCCAACCCCCTTAATAGAGAGCCTAGTACTCAGCCTGATTGTTTGTCGAAGTAGCAACAATCGGCAACGAGATCTCATACTTCCATCCTCGGGGTGAAATTAAGAGAATACTGATACCTGCTCCATCTTTGCACGTAGATCCATCAAAGAATAAAGTCCAAGGAGCAATCTCCACAGAGCTTACCACATTGCAATGCTGAGTAACAAAATCGGCCATTACTTGACCCTTAACTGCTCTAGCCGACTCATACCTCAGGTCAAACTCTGAAAGTGCCAACATCCATTTTCCGATTCTTCCACTTGATATCGGCATCGACAGCATATACTTAACCACATCATCTTTACAGATAACAGTGCATTCAGCCGACAATAAATAATGCCTTAATTTAATGCAAGAGAAATATAAACATAAGCACAATCCCTCTATGGCCGAATACCTGGTCTCGGCATCTACTAACCTTCTGCTCAGATAATATATCACACGTTCTTTCCCTTCAAATTCTTGGATTAAGGCTGATCCGATAACACCGTCATCGGCAGACAAATACAATCTGAAAGGCTTCCCGTGTTGAGGTGGAACCAAGACTGGAGGGTTCACCAAATATCTCTTGATCTCTTCCAAGGCTAACTGCTATTCCTCTTTCCACATAAACTCTTGATCGGCTTTCAGCTTTAACAATGGACTAAAAGATTTAATCTTACCGGATAAGTTAGATATAAATCTTCTGATGATGTTAATCTTGCCAATCAAGGATTGCAGCTCAGTCTTGTTTGTAGGAACAACCACTTTATTAATTGCATCAATGGATTTCCTGCCAATTTCGATGCATCTCTGATGCACCATAAAACCTAGAAATTGACCTGCCGATACACCAAATGCACACTTATTAGGATTCATCTTCAACCCGTGCTCCCTTGTGCACTCTAGGAGTTTTTGCAAATCGGCAAGATGCCTTTCAAAATTTCCAGACTTGACCACCACATCATGAATGTATATTTCAACTATCATGCCGATGTACTTATGAAAGATGAAATTCATTGCTCTTTGATAAGTAGCACCGGCATTCTTCAAGCCAAAAGTCATGACAACCCACTCAAATAAACCGACGTGACCTGGACATCTGAAAGCAGTCTTGGATATGTCTTCTTCAGCCATGAATATCTGATTATATCCAGCATTACCATCCATGAAGCTAATGACTTGATGTCCAGCAGCAACATCAATCAGCAGATCGGCAACGGGCATCGGGTACCCATCCATCGGCGTAGCCTTGTTAAGATTCCTGAAATCAATACAAACACGAAGTTTTCCATTTTTCTTATAAACAAGAACCACATTAGAAATCCATTCGGCATATCGACACTGCCGAATAAACCCAGCTTCGATTAACTTTGTAATCTCAGCCTTAATGTCGGGTAAAATAGTAGGATTGCATCGGCGCGCAGGCTGCCGATGTGGTTGAAAACCAGACTTAATAGGTAACCGATGTTCGACTATCGATCGGTCTAAACCAGGCATCTCTGTATAATCCCAAGCAAAACAATCTTCGTATTCCTTTAATAAACCAGTTAATTTCTGCTTACATCGGGAATCTAACTTAGCACTAATAAAAGTAGGCCTAGGTTTGCTACCATCGCCGATGTCTATCTCTATTAAATCATCGGCGGACGTGAAGCCCTGTCCCAGTTTTCCATCATCAGCGAACTGATCCATTAAAACTCTTCTTCAGATGCGACTGCTTGGATCGGTGTAATGCGGTAATCGGCAACTTTGAGGAATTCCGTATCCCAAGCTTCACCTGGTATGCATCTGGTTTGCTCATAAGTTTCTGATTCTGCCGACGCGATGATCGATGGGGTCTCACTTCGGACGACTTCAATTTTATCTCCGACCCACTGCACAAGGCTTTGATGCATGGTGGAAGGAATACAGCAATTGGCGTGGATCCAATCCCTTCCTAGGAGCAAGTTATAGGTGCCTTTGCCACTGATTACAAAAAATGTTGTCGGCAAAGTTTTACTGCCAATAGTTAACTCAACACATATGGCTCCCATGGCTGGCGACACATTGCCTTCGAAGTCCTTGAGCTTCATGTCCGTCTTGACCAAGTCTGGGTCGCCTTTCCCAAGCTTTCTGAACACGACATACGGCATTATGTTTATTGATGCCCCACCATCTACCAGCATCTTTGTCATAGGCTGTCCATCCACTTTGCCCTTAACGAATAGAGCCCTCAGGTGCTGCCTCTCATCATCAGCAGGCTTCTCAAAGACAGCCGCCATCGGGTCCAGGACCAATTGTGCCATGTTGGCAGTCTCTTCATCATCATTGACAGGTGCCATGAACTCCATCGGCAATATGACAACCATATTGATGTCTGCCGATGGATCCCTATCCTTGCGCTTTGGCCTCCATTGCTTTTCCCTTGAAGGGTCCTCATTGTCATACAAGTCATTGCGGCGTTCGCACTGAATCCTCCTCTTCTGAGTCTTTGTTGGACCCTTAGGGCACCACTGAGGAAGCTTGGTCTTCCAGACAGGCTGATGCCGCCTCTCATTGCTCACATCGGCACCTCTTCCGATGTTGGGATCTCTGGAGAATATTTCTTCGTCAGGCACTCTTGCATTGGCCATCTCCTCCAATTCCTCTTGATCAACACGCCTGCCAAGCCTGTTAAGGGCACTGAGCTTGCCCCCCAGTCGGTCATGTGCCGACTTCTTCTCTCTGAGCGGCTTGGCATACCTGGATGCACGATCATCAAAACAAGGTTTCTTACCTAACCGATCGGCAGTGTAGTACCCATTGCATTCAGGACAATTGTCGGCAGTAGGTAGCTTGATGCCGTCCTCCCAACAGTGGACGAAGAAGGGACACTTCCAGTGGACCTTATGCCGAAGCCACTCTTGGTACTCCCCTTCTTCTTGCCGATATCGTTCTTCATGCGATTGCCGATAGTTTCGCGTTGGCTGCTCATGTGTGATTATAACACCAGGAGCCCTCTTGGCATTGCTTCCTTCATCGGCAACCCTTTTACCTTTTCTGTCATCGGCAAACCTCCTCTCATCGCGTTCAACCACTTGATGGTTGGGATCTACCGATGCATTCTTCCTGGCAGCTTCTGATGTCAGCACTTTAGTCTTTCCACTGGTTTCCACCATATTATTTGGAAACAGGTGCTGATCAATCTTCATCGGTTTCTGGACTTTAGAATTTTCAAACTTGATGCGTCCAGATTCGATTTCTGACTGCAACTGCTGCCTGAATACTTTGCAGTCATTGGTATTGTGAGAAGTTGCATTGTGCCACTTACAGTACCTGATCTTCCTGAGCTCTTCGGCGATGGAATCACTTGGTTAGGCGCTAACTTGATCCGCCCTTCCTGAAGTAATAAATCAAACATCCTATCGGCCTTAGTAATGTCAAAAGTGAACCTTTCAGTCTCTTTTTGGCCGAACGGACAAGACACAGACTTCTTATCCTTCACCCATTCGGCAGCACTGATGTTTAGCTCTTCGTCTGATCCAGAATCTTCTTGCTCGATGAAGGTCACCTTCTTGTTCCAGGTCTTTCTTGGTTCAAAGGTTTTGACATCTTGATCGGCAATCCTTTGCACCAAATGACTTAAGCTTTCAAACTCTTAAGACGCATACTTATCTTTGATATGCGGCAAGAGTCCTTGAAAAGCCGTTGCCGATCATCAAGTACCAGGCTGTAACATTTGTTCTTTACGTCCCGCAGCCTCTGAACAAAGTTCTCTACCGATTCGTCATTGCGTTGCCTCAGCTTGACCAAATCGGTAAGCTTCTTCTCATGTATGCCAGCGAAGAAGTATTTGTGAAACTGCCTCTCTAGATCGGCCCACGTAATTACTGAATTTGGAGGCAATGATATGAACCATGTAAATGCCGATCCGGACAATGATGAAGAGAACAATCTCACCCTTAATTCCTCCTTGCTGGCAGCTTCTCCGCACTGGATAATGAAACGGTTGATATGCTCCATCGTTGACGTGTCATCTTGGCCGGAGAATTTAGTAAAATCAGGTACTTTGTACCGATTTGGGAGAGGAATTAAATCGTATGCAGGAGGATATGGTGTCCGATAAGAATACGTGTTAACCTTGGGTTTAATGCTGAATTGTTCTTTCATCACTTTGGTGATCTTATCGGTCCAATACGCATCCTGTTCTTGCCGACTCATTGGCTGGTTGTTGACTGGTGGAGTCGGCGGACGCGCCTCTTCAGGTCTTGGTAGAAGATGATGCGTAGTTATCATGGGCGCGGCACCAGTCATCTGGGCACTATGCATCGGCGGATTTACCGATGGATAGTTTTGCACACTTAGCGGATTAGGTTGAGCCATCGTGCTCATTGGTTGTTGTACCGATGGTCTGCTCTGAGTGTTTGCTGGACTTCCATACTGATACATTAGTACGCCAGACTGTTGAGCTGACGGCTGACTAGTCCATCCTGGATTATGAATCATCGGCATGTGACTCACCGATGGCTGATAGCTAACTGGAGCATGTTGTTCTTGTATCCTGGAACAATCAATCATCAGATTACCTTGAGGAGCTAGCATTTTGGCTTGAGGATTTACCACCATGGGTTGACTTCCAGCTGCCACTGTATGTTGCATCGGCACAGAGTTTACTGATGGTGGCATCAGAGACATCTTGGGAATCACTTGGGAATTTTCTGATGGCACTTGTATAGTTGGAGAAGACGTAGGATAATGCATCATAGGGACCACCGACTGTGATTGCATTGCCGATGCCATAGAGCCCTTCCAAACTGAACTGTCTCCCTGCACCAGATTAGAACCAGCAGATGGATTTGAAGGCATACCGTAGCCCCACCAGTTAGCAGGTGCTGGATGACTCTGGATAGCAGGTCCCGATATTGCCGACGCCACTGGATCTGTGTTGAGCTTGATGACGCTTTCATGAGTCGGCCTTGGAGGTGTAGCCACATCGGCAGACGGGTCCACAGGAGCCGATGACGTCATTGGAGCCGCCGATGGGTTAATAGATGTCAATCCAAGTTGATGATACGCTGGACCAACATATTGAGGTGCATGTCCTTCTTTGAATGATTGCATGATAGTATTGTAGACAGTATTGGACAACACGCTGGAGTAGCTAATTAATGCCTGACTCAAAGCAGAATTAACCGTCTCTTGTAACTTACCAGGATTGGCATCATACGTGACCTGTCGTGGCAACGGCAGATCTTGCTTCTGGATTGCTTCGCCGCTCCTGCTTAGGCTGAAGGATTTGAGATACAACTGCTTGTATTCCTCCATAGCCCGCTCCATGGCCAGCCTCTGATCTTCCTTTAGATCGGCCTCGGAGACTTCAATGACGTTCCTTTGGTTAACGTCGGAGTTATCACCCAAGATAGATGTATGATTTGTATAATCGGTCCCACCGGGTGTGCCAAAAGAGGTGTTGACACAAAAAGCATCAGGATCTGCGAACACCTCGGGCTATTACCCGAAATTCGATATCCGAAGGTGTGCCAGTCGATTTGACCAGTTAATCGACAAGGACGATAACTAGAACAAGATTCAATCAAGACAACGACGATACGCCCGGATGCCGAGATTGGAACTTGATCAAGATAACTAGAGCAGAGCTGAACGAGACAACAGCGATGCGCCCGAATGTCAAAGCTCAGAGGTCCTCCCACGCGGAACTTAAGGGTTTGACGGAGATCAAGGTGATGCAGCCCGTCGAAGCTTGAAGAACTCGTTGATAAGCTAAGACTAATGCAATAAAGGATAAATTGCGGTAAAAGTAGAATAAGAGTAAATTGATTTGTGTTTGATATATTGATTCTTTTTACACGCAGCCCTTGGGCATATATTTATACTCCCGCACGGAGAGTTGTACAGAGACACGACTCGTACCTTCCCTAAACAAAACTCCTAACTTTAAGGAAACAACTGACTCGCGCAGGAGTCGGATCCAAATAACAATATTATTTTCCTAAACAAACACACCTATTTTAAAGGAAAACAAACGACTCATGCAAGAGTCGGACTCAAACTACCATAATAATACTGGTATAAAATCACCAGTTTCCTTATGTCTTCGCTTCGATGAAAACTTTCCATCGGCAGGCTACTTCAATCCGCTACTTCCTTCTTTCAGCATCAATTATCCCTTGCTGACATCAACCGCTAAGTCACCCTATGCCCATCGGTGCTCCCTGCCCATCGACATCGACAATACTTTCCGATTGACAACCTTGTACTAGCAACCTTCTATTGACATCGGCAACATCGGCAATCGGCATCAGCAACTTTACAGCTCAAGCGACTTGACTCCACCAATTAACCCTCGTCGGCAAGAATCATCCAGCCTCCATCGGCAACACACTTAGTATTCTCACATTACACTCCTATTGGCAATATTGACTCATGACTTCCTGATGCCGATGGAAAACAGCTGCTGATCAACACAAGTCTTAGCTCATTTAACACGTGCCAAAAAACGGTGTCAACAGGATCAAGCTACGTTTTCTCGCCTTCGGGGTGAGTTGGGTGTTTGCTTTCCTTTTTAGAGGAGGTAAGTTTTGTGTTTCATAGTTCGTTTTGGTTCTTTTTGTCTTTTCTTTGTCCTTCTTCTAAATTTGTGTCTTGTTAGTGTTAGTAGTGTCATTGCATTTTGCATCTCATTTGCATTTGTGACATAGTTCATTTTAAGCTTCATATCTATAGCCGATATAATGAATCTATGCTCTGTTTGAGGTGTTCTATGTGTCTATTGATGAGGACATCACCGGCTTAGATATGACCATGCCAACCACTTCTATAGCAAAGGTGAAACCATTCTATATGAGGTTTATCATTGTTACATTTGATGAATGGGTGCTGCACTATGAAGTGTGTATGTTTTCATTTTCAAAATTGCTTACATGGATCAAGGAAGGGTTAGATTGCATATGGAAAGCATGGATGGTCAATGAAGTTGATTGGGGACCAAATCCAAGTGTTCCTAACGTTCTCCACCAGGCCATCATGTCACATTGGATCCAAGGAAACAAAGAGTCCAAGTCCAACACGTTTTGGAAAGTTCAATTCGGACTGCAGAAGAGTCCAAACTTGCGACGGTTGTCACGACTTCATACGGACTCCGATTGGGACGTTCTAGCACTTTTTGGAAAGCTTATCAAGTCTACTTTCCAATGGGTGCGGACTCATACCTATATCCTATCAGATGCGTGCGCAGTAGGAAATTTAATACCGAGATCTTTTCTGCCAACGGTGCTGCGTCACCCTATTTTGGGTCGATGGCCCGTGTTGTCTAAGACTCTTTCTGATCTTTATGATATACAATAGAGCTAAGTTAGAAAAGCTTTAAAACTGATTTTAAATTCCCCATGTCACCTCTGAAATGACACTAGCATGAGTAGGCTTTTGAAGATCCTTCGTGGCTGCTTTGTATATAGCTTGTAACTATGGCTCTTCTTTGTTTCATTCACTACCTTTGAGCACCATGATTA
Source organism: Microstegium vimineum (assembly GCA_022036555.1). NCBI lineage: Eukaryota > Viridiplantae > Streptophyta > Magnoliopsida > Poales > Poaceae > Microstegium > Microstegium vimineum. The sequence goes on from CM039133.1 coordinate 40,113,796, forward strand.
ATATCTAAAATGAAATTGCTCTCTGTTTTGTGAATTGGAAAGATCAAGTTGGGTCTGCATTGTGAGCACTTCACCGTGTGTTCGAGACTGCTTCCCATATGGGTTGATACTTGAGCGGTGTCGTGTATGACCAAAACCGGTGTGTCAAGTCCTTTGACTTCGCCCGGTTGGTAAGCAGTGGCATCACTTTGCTTACAACCACTCGCATACAACTTAAATGTGACTAAAACTGAAAATTGGCTGCAAAACTCTGATTTTTGAAAAATTCATTCAATTGGGTCATTGGCTTGTTGTATGAACTTTGCTAAGGGATAGTTTTACTTGCTATACATGAGATTGCTTTGAGATAGATTCTATCTTGCTTGCCATGTCTAGCTGTCTCTAGGAGGTGATACCCTTTCTCTGCTCTCACATGATATGCTCTCTAAAATAGCTTCTAAAGTGATCTTAAGCTCAACTTGAGTCTTTGTTGGGCACGTAGAGCTTTTCCTATTCTCACAGGATCACATCACTTAGAGCATCTATTCATTGTCTTACCTCTAAGTATGAAGCTTTCACACTCATTTTGCATTTCATGGCATTTGTAGCCGGATCTTGAGTTGTTGTTGTTTGATGAGCTTCATATGTCAACAAGGGGGAGAGATGTGCATTTCATTCCTATTTTCAGCCATCTACTTCCAAGGGGGAGCAAATGTGTTTTTTGAGCTTAATTGGTATCTCTTTGACTTGGCTCTTTTCCCCCCTTCTTGGTATCTTGAGAATGCTAGTTCCCAGGGGGAGCTTTTGCTAGATGTGTTGAGCCTTTGCCTCTTCTGGAGGATCTAGCTTGTTTCGTTGACTTCGACAGGTTTCAATTGCTTCTTGAGCATTAGGGGACGTAAGTGGTTTCAATTGGTATCTTTTGAGCTCCCCTAGTGTTTATTTTGGAAGTTTGAGCTTTGAGAGTTGTGATTAGTATTTTAGACTTGTTAGCGGTGTTGAGCCCGTTTTCTGCCTCTTCTCGGGGGCTAGCTTTGTTTTGCCCATATGCTTTTGTTTGGCATTGGTAAGTGGCTTTGTCATGAGGTGTTTTGAAGGATGCTTTTAATTGGTATCATTTTTTGCCTCTCTCTTTTAATTGGTATCGTGTTTGCTTCTCTCAAGTGACCCCGTTTTGGCTTTGGTAGCTTTTTGGTTATTTGGAGAGCTTTACCTTGTGGCTCAAATCTGAAATGCACTTGTGTTGTCATTGCACTCATCAAGGGGGAGATTACGAACACATGGTGGATAAGTACCCATGTATGTTCAGCTTTGATGATGAGTGATCGTCCAACACGTGAGTGTTTCAGTTTGAGTGGCTTACCCTAACCTCTGTGAAAGCAGAAATATGTGCTTGTCTATCGGCTTGTGGTGTGCACATGCTATGCCTAGTGATAGTGGTCAATGGAGTGGAGAAGGTCGAGTAGAGGCTTGCCATGCCAATGGACTGAGAGCGGCGAAGGGCGGAAACGGGGCTCGGACTGAGGAACCATGGGTGCCGGCGGTCTAGCTGTGGTGGCTAGTACTTGGCACCGGCGAGTGCGAGAAGACATGGAGGTAGACCGAGTCGACCGAGTCAAGACGGTAGACGCGCGAGTCGAGCGGAGGCTCAGGGGACTCGGAGTCCGATCGGGCAAAGACAAGGTGGCTCGGGTCGAGTAGTTTGGTGGTTTGGGCCTCAAAACCATCCGCGTCGGTTTCCGAGTTTGGGCCGCAAAACTCGGGGTTCGGTAGTTGAGCCCAAAGCTACCGGTGGCGGGTTTCCTGGGTTTGGACCTCAAAACCTAGGCGGAGCTTCCGAGGAAGCGGGGATGGCACGTGGCGGAATCCTGGAGGTTGCGTCCAGGCGACTGCAACTCCCGGAGGAAGCGGGGCCGTCCATTCAAAATGCGGGAGATATTTTCCGGAGCTTGGACTACAATTCTTAGGCTAGGTAGTTCACTCAATGTATCTAGGGGGTCTTTGGGAAATAGCCAAAGCCTGATAAGTAGGGGGTGAAGGGGTATCCCTCATCTCATCTCTTGAACCCTAATCATTTGCCCCAACTATCTCTCTCTCTAGTTCATGAGATCCCTAGGTTGCTTCCACCAACCTTTGTAAGAACTTGAGTTTGTCGCGAGGAATTGGAGGCCGTAACCCCCGTAAGCCATGGTGGCTTCGATTTCGTGATTGTGTCCCCGTTTTGCTTGTTTTCTTCTCATTTTGCTTTTGCTCCTTATTTTCCCCAGATGATTTCTTTTTGTAGGGAGTAGCTCTTGCAAATCCGTTTGAATCAAGTTCTTGGTACTCGTGAGGAGCAACTTTGCACCGAAGGAATTTTCCTAAAACCTCACGAGCACACAGATCGGGCGTTTTCTTTGCGGCGTTCTTTGTTTTGTCTTTTCTCCCCCAAATCCGAGTGTTCCCGTTTATCCTCTCTAAATTGAGTGATGATTTCTTCGGGATAGCTCCCCAGTTGCACAAGGATCATGCCTACAAAATGTGGTTGGAGTTGGAGTTCATTTGGTTGAGTTTTGGGAAGATTTGGAGGAGAGAAAACTATTTTCGCGTTTCTGTGCTCTGCTCGAGGGCGCCGGACGCTCTAAGTTTTGGTGTCGGACGGTCCGTCGAGGCATCGTACACAAGGACGTTCTGACGTCAGCGTCCGTCGCGTTCGTTCACGTGTGTGTGAGTTTGGCGCTAGACGCTGTCCATCGTCCGTCGCCCTGCGTCCGTTGCTTTGCTAGTCTCTCTAGATTTTCAGCGTTCACAGGAAGCCCGACGGACGCTCCCCTAAGTGTCCGTCGCGCAGCGTCCGACGCCAACGGATGCTCACCCAAGCATCCGTCGCTCAGCATCCGACGCCCTGCCTTCTGCTTCTCCTCTGCACGGCTTTCTGGAAGGACGACGAACGATCTCTCAGCATCCGACGCCTAGCGTCCATCGCCCTATTGTCCAACGTCGTCGCCTCTATTTTGGGTTGTTTTGCTTGGGGTTTTTGCCTCTTTCTCATAGGGGTTGAGAACTCTATCTTAGGGGTTTCCGGTGGGTTTTCCTTCACTGCGGGTGAGCTCTTTTTTCTCTGTTTTCGTCTGAATATTTCGAGAGAAATTTGAGGCTCCCATTCACCCCCCTCTGGTCGCCGTTCTCGATCCTTCAGTTATCAGTTCGGAAATGCTCGTGGAACTTTTCCTCAAGAGTGCCATGACCAAACTTTTTATTGACCCACCTCCAACCTCAGGTATGTTTTATGGATTTTGCTACGCAAAGAATAAGGTCTAATATCTTCGTAGTGGATTGCAAAATAAATAGCAGAAGCATAACCCTTGCAAATGTATTGGCTGTTGTGTATGACTATACCAATATCTATATCTGTATTTGTAGATATTTGTGTATCTATCTATATCTGCATCAATAGCTACATCTATATCTGCATCTGTAGTTGTATCTACATCTGTGTCTATATCTATATTTATATCTACAAAATATGGTCATCTAGTAATAATAGTACTCCTATATGGGACCAAGTTGCAGCAGGCCAGATTTATATAAGTCCATATTATATGATGCCTCGCTAACTATTACCCCTTAATGTGCAATCAAATAAAAAATCCGTTAAAAAAAACTCTCATGCAACTAAGGGAGAAACTATAACAGGTTCCACTCCCTGCAATGGCCACACAGATCGAGTTCATTCTTTTCTTTCCATATATGTGTTTTGGACCTGAAAAAATTGTAAAATAAAATTGGCCACGAATCGAGCCAAGATTTTACCATTGTCTTAGAACATGTTTATTCATCGAGTTTGCATTATTACACTGTTTCATGAGTGCAGCAGCACTCGGTCTGAGCACGATCAGAATCATCATCATTCCTGGTGAAACAAGGAGCTCTTTCAGCTATGAAGCCTTTGGCTCCACAGGAAGAGCTGCAGGTAGTACATTCTGTTAAACCATAGTAGCATGTAAACGGGTGCTGAGGAATTAGCATCTTTGTTGGCGACGCCGCCGACTGTGGGCAGCAGCACTCCACATGATCTTGGCCTTGCTTGTCAGTCCAGTTCAAGCAGAACGCTCTGCTAGACGTCACGCCTTTTGCCGCGCATAAATTGGAGCAACTTGAGAACGTACATTGACTTGTGTCCCGGAAGCACGGCATCTCTCGAGACCGAATCATCGCAGGTAGTGGCTGCGGCGAGTAGTGGTCGTCTGGATCGGTGCCCGCTGGCACAAGCAAAGAATTACATATACGTACAGATCAGATTTTTTTTGATCATATTTATCCAACAGTATGCAGATTATAAGCAGAGAGAAATAAGGGCGCCATACTATTAAGGTTCTCGGCATGGCAGGATGTGCGGGATGTAGACATGATCAGAAGAACCAAGAGAACAGCAGCATTGAAATGCACGATCCGCATTGAGGTACTGCTCTTTGCCATGAGGAAGATAATGTGCTATTATATTCCTCGTTCTATTTTTGCTTGAATGGGAATCTCTTTGTTGTTGAATATATAGAGCGCGCAAGAATTTATATAGAAACAATACACATCCTGTCCCAGGTACAAATTAATGAGTACGTGGTATGTGTAACAGAAATTAATGCTTTGGAATCTGGTATATGTATGTATTTTGTTATATAGATGCAACTAATAATTAAATGTACCGCAGCCAATATACAAATGTGTGCATGTGTTATCTAATATAAATACTAATATTTGCTATTAAATAGTAAGACCGATATATTCTTAGATGCAACTAATTAAATAATATATACCACAGCAATATAGCTAGCCTGTGACGTACTATATTCTCTCCGAATCCATGTCCTCCTTCATCTAAATGGATTAATGCATGTTTTGGTATAATGGTATTGGTATCTCCATCTACACGCTAAGGTCTTGTATCTATCTTGGATTCGTAGGTACAAATAAATATGTGAACTTTTGGTTTGGGCTGCCAAGCTAGAAAGATTGGATTATTCAAATGTGTGGTCTGAGAGGGCTTGTCATACAAAACAAAAAAGACATAAATACACCAGTGGTACATGAACTTCCTCATGATATGCCATTTAAATCAATTATAATGAACCTTGAAATAACACATTTTTTAGCCTGGCCCATATGTACACTGGCCCATCATGATATCGACATAGCATTGGCCGGTGCTATCGGGCTCGATCCCCTTCCATTGTCTCCCGTTTCTCCTCCAGTCCTCTTCATAGCTGGACATTGTAGAAAATTTACACTCCGGTCAACAGATCGCGTGTTTTCAAGCTCCAGTTTCCTATCTCTCCCTTCTTCTCTCATGTCGGCCTTTTATATAACGGGAGTGCCTCGGCGGCTCCGCCATAACAGTAGCAGCTGCTGCTAGCTGTGCGCACATCATTGACATCTTTTGTGTTCCTGCACACTGCATTGGTGGACCACACGGAAGTATGATATGGTACCCAGCAGACCTCGTTGAACGTCCATGGATCCCTGGTGTCTGCCAAGATTTAAACACTACTAAAAAAACTTTTATAAGGCATTTCTAAAATGGGTTCCAAAGTCGTGGCGTGCAACCGGCCGAGCATCCGCCTCGGTGGGCAATGTAACTAAACTGCCTTAATATGCATTAACCGACGTGGTTGGCCATCTCGGTTAATCGATTAACTGAGGCATTTAATACAATGCAACAATCTCAGTTAATATACGATTAACCGAAGCAATTTCTCTATAATGCCCGTCTCGGTTAAGTATAAAATAAATTAAGTAGTAAATTTCTAAATTTTTAAATGTTCATGGATCAAGATCTTGAAAAGTTATATTATACGGACTTTGTAGTTGATAACTTTTTATTCGAAATCATTTTGTGAAGGAAAACAATGTTTGAATTTTTTCACATTTGAAATTTGAATTTTTCAAATGATCTCAAATGGAGAAACAACCTAAACAAAACTTGTAGATCTCAAAAAGTTAATCAACTTTGTAGTAGACATTTTTTTTTCATTTTAGAGCATCTAACTAAGGATAATTATGTGTAGTTGTTACATTTGAAACTCAAATGTTTCAAACAACCTCATATAGAGAAATAACAAAAATAAAAGTTGTAGATCTTAAAAAGTTAAAAAAACTTTATAGTTGATAATTTTTTATTTGAATTTGTTAACAGTCTTAAACACTCGTTTCATATTTGGTTCAGTATAATACGAGAAGAAAAAATATCTATTGATAACATGGAAGAGTAGTGTGGAGTGGTTGAGGAGGTTACGCGTGAAGATGAGGTTTTTGGGTTCACCAGCTCAGATTTTGCGATTTTTGGATTTGGGGTTTATAAAAATGATTAACCGAGAAGGTTGGCCAATGCCGTCCACCTTAATTAACCTATTAACCGAGGTGGTTTGTCAGCCGCCTCAAATAAGGCCAAATTAATCACATCACAACAAGATTCATAAAACTCTATTGTTTCAATTTTCTAAAAAACCAACTTAATTAAGTAGAAAACATAAGTAGATAATAACTAGATTGACACTACTATTGTAGCTCAAATTGAAATAACACCACTCTATCAAAGCTATAGCTAGGCAATTTTGTGGCATTAAGAGCATCTCTAAGAGTTTGCTATATTTTACTTGAAAAATCTCGTGGTTTGCCAACTCTCAAAACTGTATACCAAGTAAAAAACAGAGTTTGCTATTTTGAACTTGGCAATATAAAAAAGAAGGCACACAAGATTTTTTTTTTCTCGGGAGAAGAGGCGGTGGTGGGAGAAGAGGGGATGCCAAGCTGCCTCCGGCTGCCTCAAGATGCTATTGATGCCAAGTTGTTTTGCCAAACTATTGGAGACTATTTTTTCTTGTTTTGCCAGTAATTAATAGATGAATGCCAAGTTGAGATAGCAAACTCTCTTAGAAATGCTCTAAGGCACAATCACTAGTACATAAATGTTAATGGAGGCAGTCGGTTATGGTTTTTGGAGGCGGGCAAGGGCAACCGTCTCCAATGTAAGGCCTCGGTTAATAGAGTCATAACCGAGGTGGTTTCCCTACCTGTCTCTATAACTAGTATTAATGGAGGCAGACGGTATAAGACAACCACCTTCATGAACATGATTAATGGAGGTGGTTGCCTTATATTGCCCGCCTTATATTGCCCGCCTTCACGAACCCGACATTGAGCCCAATCAAGCTCGTCATCGCGAGCTCCAGGATCCACCGCCGTGAGCTCCTAGAACTTCCGCGACCAGCCCTGGATCCAGCATCCCTATCTAGCACTGCAGCTGCCACAACCGCTGCACACCACCACAAGCAACCCCTCCTCCCGCAAGCTCCTAGATTCACCACCGCGAGCTCCTTGATCCACCACCTGTCGCTGCACACCACCACAACAAGTAGAAAAGGATATGTGCATATGTGCATGGGTCCATGCTAGTTTTGCAAACCAGAAGGGAACAGAAAGGACAAGCATACCTGGCAGATGTTGCGGATGCTCATCACCGACAAAGGGCCCAAGGAAGACATGGGTGGCTGGAAGACGAGCTTGGAGGTGTAGTCGATCGGAATGTCGGGCTTAAGAAGGGGTGGCAGACCACCATACCCTTGAAGGGACACACATGGGACAAAGCGCTCGGATGGGCATCATAATAGAAGGGTCAGACAGGTCCTCCATTGGGCGGGCGCATCTCCACGGGGAGAGAGTGGACGGAGGGAGGGAGGGAGATGCGAGCCACCATCGCTGTCTTCTGAGAGAAAAGAGAGAGAAATGATGGTTGGGTGGTGACAGACTTCTGAACCCTATATGACGCTTATATCCATGGAACCTATCTAATGGAGGCGAGCCTCACATTGTGCTCGCCTTCGTTAATTATTAACAGAGGTGGGCACCTTAATATGATAGCATTAGTTAATCCATTAACGGAGGCAGACACCTTAACACATCTACCTCTCTTAATGAAGGCGGGGACCTTAATGTGACTGCCTTCGTTAATCCATAAACAAAGGTGGTTGTTATTACGCAACTGCCTCAGTTAATATAAGATTAATGGAGGCTATCGATTTAAAGTAACGCAACCTCCATTAAAGTTTAACCGAGGCAGGTCTTTGGGAGGGCAACCTGGCTCGGAACAGCGGAGGCGATCGGAAGGTGTGCTCGCCTCCAATCAAAAAAGGGTAATGCTACACAAAATAAATTCTATAGTAGTGAATATAGCGGTATGAAAGCATCTAGGCCCCTAGTGTTTCGGTGATTAACGACAATGCAAGATTACTATGGCTAACATGTGTTTTGCAGAGGCAATAAGAAAGTGTTAGGTCATGGTAATGGATGTTTGTTTGGACTATCATGCTATATGAACCCCTTATTGGAATCGTTTCGGTTTTCAAAGGATTGGCGACAAGGTTGAAGCATAGACTAGGTCTAAGTGTCGTTTGGAATTGAGAGACACTTAGAATAGTTTAGCACCTTTATTTTTCCTTTGGCCGTACTATTAAGAAGGGTTCTATCTAGTAGCTTGACCTAGGAAATGCTTAGTATTTAGGTGTGGTGCACACTTGTCAAACTAAGAACTAGGAAGCTATAGGAATAGTCCTTGGACCAAGTGGAGAAACTTCCATGAAGGAAGCATGTTGATCTGCCCTGAAAAGAAGGTCCGGACGCAAGTGTATCCATGGGTCCAGACCATTGGCTGTGCGTCCGGACCCTAGGGTTTGCTTTGCGAGTTGCAGGCCAACCAGACATTGTGAACAGTGCAGGGTCCGGACAGCTGGCTGTGTCCGGACCCTACACAGAGAGCTCTAGAGAGTTCCAAAGGAACCGGACGTTGGCCGATGTGTTGAGTCCGGACGCCAAGTAGGGTCCGGACCCAACAATAGAGAGTTCCAGAGAGTGAAAATCCATCCGGACGCTATCCGGTGGTGTGCGTCCGGACGGCATTTTGCGTCTGGACTCACTGTGTAACAGTGCTGAGAACAGAGGGTTTGGGGGGTCCGGACGCATGCTTGATGGTCCGGATCCCACTCTAAAAGAGTGTCCGGAGTGACGCAGGAAGGCACAAATAGTGCCTAACGGCTATGGGGTGGCTTGGGGGTATTTATACTCCTTCACTAGCCCCATGAGATCTCTCTTGCCCATTCCAATTGCTAAGAAACACTTGTGAGAGAGCAAGTTGTGCAAGAGCCCTAGTGTGAGTGTGAATTGCAATTCCATGTGTTGATTCTCACTAGTTGCTTAGAGTTAGCAAGTGTGCATCCATTCAATCACTAGACTAGCCTTGGTCAAGTGAGAGTTAGTGCTTGTTACTCTTGGTGATCGACATCACCTAGACGGCTTCGCGGAGGTTCGCTTGGTGATCATCCGGTGGAGTTCATTGTGGATGACCCAAGCTTCATTGTGATCGGCTGTGGGCGATTCACCGAGCTGGAGTGGCGAAGAATCAGCCCATAGAGAGCACTTAGTCCTTGCGTGGACTAAGGGGGAGTGATACCCTTGCGCGGGTGCTCCAACGAGGACTAGGGGGGAGTGTCGACTCCTCGATACCTCGGCAAAACGTCGTTGTGTCAATTTCCTTTGCCCCTACTCCTTACTTATTGCAATTACTCTTAAGCATTACTTTCCGCATTATTTTCTTGTTGCTTGAGTAGAATTGCATAGGGCTTTACCGCTTTCATTGCCTTGTCTTGCTTGTTTAGCTAGTACACACTTGGGAAAGCACTAGGGGGTTAATTGGCTTTTGATAGGTTTTAATTATCGCTTAGAAATTTAAAAGAGCCCAATTCACCCCCCCCCTCCCTTTTGGGCATCTTGATCCTTTCAATTGGTATCAGAGCCGAGTTGCTCTAATTTAGGCTTTACCGCGTAGAGCAAGGTGTCCCATGGGGATGGACCACCGTTCATGTTTGATGGAGACGACTTTCCTTATTGGAAAGTGCGTATGGAGGCTTACCTTGAAGCCTTGGATATTGGTGTGCTCAAAGCCGCCACCGATGGATTTCCTCAATTCAATGGAGAACCATTCAGTGACGAGGTCCACTATGAGAAGTGGAATGCCAAAGCCCGGAACACCCTCTTTAGGGGCATTGGCAAAGAAGTGTTCAACCGCGTGCGCACTTCCAAGAATGTGCATGAGTTGTGGAAGAACATTTTTGCTCTTCATGAGGGCACAAAGAGCGAGCGGGAAGAACGATATTACTTAGTCATGAATAAGATGAATGCTTTTACCATGCTTGCTCATGAGAATGCAAATGAAATGTACTCACGCTTAAATGTTCTTGTAGAAGAATTGAATGCTCTTGGGCTAAAGCAAATGGATGAAGCCGATGTTGTGAGGAAGATTCTTTGTGTGCTTCCAATTGCCAAGTATGCCAACATTGTGACCGTGTGGCATCAAGGTGATCTTTCCAACTATACACCAACTCAAGCCTTGGGAAAGATCAATGCACATGAGATGTACATGCACATCCACAAAGAAGATGAAGCTTCATCATCCACCAAGAAGAAGGACTTGGCACTCAAATCTAGCCATGACACGGTGTAACACCCTAAAAAAAATTGCATTCTTTGAAATAGATTAAAAACAATTTAAATGCATTTTGGTGGACACTAAAACCTAGGAAAAATAATTAAGATTTCATAAAATAAAATTTATCACAATGTTAGAACCACTTTGTTGCATACATGCTGCTGCATATTGTTTTGTATTGTTGGTTTTATTCAAATTCAAACTAGAAATTCAAAAGTATTTTGAAAATGGTTTGGAAACTCAAGAATTTAAAAGAAATGCAATTCTTTTTCTCTCTCCCCCTCTCTCCCCAATCTGGCCCGAGGCCTTCTTCCCCCGGCCCAGCTCCCAGCCCAGCAGGCCCCCTCCTCCGATGAGGGTTCTCGAGTGGAAATGGGAAGAAGTTGGTATGGATTTTATCGTGGGTTTACCTCGTACTCCGGGAGGATATGATTCCATATGGGTGATTGTGGACAGATTGACTAAAGTTGCACATTTCCTACTAGTGAAGACCACCTACCACGGGCCGAAGTTGGCTGAGTTGTACATGGAAAGGATTGTCTGCATGCATGGGGTACCTAAGAAGATTGTCTCTGATAGGGGTACCCAGTTCACATCTCACTTCTGGCAGCAGATACATTCCGCTCTGGGGACAAAGATGAGCTTCAGTATAGCATATCACTCTCAGACATATGGGCAGACTGAGCGAATGAATCAGATACTCGAAGATATGTTGAGAGCATGTGCACTCCAACATGAGACTAGTTGGGATAAGAGTTTGCCATACGCTGAGTTCTCTTATAACAACAGTTACCAGAAGAGTCTCAAGATGGCACCATTTGAGGCTTTGTATGGAAGGAAGTGCAGAACTCCTTTGTTCTGGAATCAGACGGGAGAAAGTCAAGTGTTTGGACCGGATGTGTTGAAAAGTGCAGAGGAACAGGTGCGGACCTTAAGAGAAAACTTGAAAGTTGCACAGTCCCAACAAAAGAGTTATGCTGACACCCGCAGAAGAGATTTGGCTTTCAAAGTAGGTGACTATGTCTATCTAAAGGTGTCACCTATGAGAAGTGTAAAGAGGTTCAATATGAAGGGTAAGTTAGCACCCAGATATGTTGGTCCCTTCAAGATAGTGGAGCGACGTGGTGAAGTAGCTTATCAGCTGGAGTTACCTGAGGGTCTAGCAGGTGTACAGGATGTTTTTCACGTATCACAGTTGAAGAAGTGTTTGCGTGTGCTAGAGGAGCAGATACCGTTGGAAGAGTTGGCAGTTAAGGAGGATCTCACCTATGAGGAATACCCTATAATGATCAGTGGAATCGGTATTCGGTGGATGAGGCAACATGGGAAAGAGAAGAGGATCTAAAAAGGACATACCCACAGTTGTTTGAGTAAGCACCAGCTAAATCTAGGGACGAGATTCCTTTAAGGGGGGTAGATTTGTAACACCCTAAAAAAATTGCATTCTTTGAAATAGATTAAAAACAATTTAAATGCATTTTGGTGGACATTAAAACCTAGGAAAAATAATTAAGATTTCATAAAATAAAACTTATCACAATGTTAGAACCACTTTGTTGCATACATGCTGCTGCATAGTGTTTTGTATTGTTGGTTTTATTCAAATTCAAACTAGAAATTCAAAAGTATTTTGAAAATGGTTTGGAAACTCAAGAATTTAAAAGAAATGCAATTCTTTTTCTCTCTCCCCCTCTCTCCCCAATCTGGCCCGAGGCCTTCTTCCCCCGGCCCAGCTCCCAGCCCAGCAGGCCCCCTCCTCCCCACTCCCTCCCTTTCCGTTTGGGCTCTGCCCCGGCCCAAACATGCCGACCCAGCTCCACCCGCGCTGACGCGCTCAGCTCTCTCTCTGTCCTGACAGGTGGACCCCGCATGTCAGCTTCATCCCTCCCCTTTCCTTCCTTCCTTGCCTCCCCCTTTCCTTTCCTCGTGCCGGCGGTTTCCTTCCCGGCCGAGAGCAAATCCGAGCCGGATTGCTCCCTTTCCTTCGCCGTTGAGCCCCTAGGCTATAAATGCCGAGTCCCGCACCCCTTCCGCCCTCACCTCGAGCACCACAGAGCCGCCAGTTTTGCCCGAACCCGAGCAGAGCCGCCGCCGCCGTCGCCCCGCGCTTGCCGAGCTTCTCCGCGCCCTCTGACTGCTCCCGAGCTTCGCGTGGTAGTAAGAGAGCCCCTAGGAGCTCGCTTTTTCCCTCCACCGTCTCTGTTTTGCTCGCACGGCACCTCACTACGTCCGCCGGCGTGACCGAGCTTGCCCACCGCGCGGGCACCGCTCCTTCGAGTGAAATCGGTTCAACCAACCCCGCCACTGTGTTCGTCGTGTCTTCCTCTCTCTCCCTGTCCTTTCGGCGTCGCGATTAGTGCACTGCATCGGCGGATAGAGTTGCGCCGCCCAAGTCCGGCAATGGCGCCGCCGCCACATCTGTTTCCGGCAGCTGCACTGCCGTCTTCCCCCCCCCCATTCTAATCTCGTCCGCTCATCTAGAGTCGGACGGCTCACAGAGCCCGTACCGGTTCGGCCGGCTGTTTTGCAGAAAGAACCCCGCCCCTTTTTAAGTCATAACCCCCAGTCCCTTAGCGTCTTTCTTCTTTACGTTTTCAGTTCTGGAAAGCGTACTCCCTTTCGGTTCTGTTTTATTTTCAAAATTAAATAGAAAACCTATTTACAGATTTGCCACTCATTTTCAAATGCTTATAAAATGTTCATTTTAACTCCGTTTTGATCCATTCAAATTGCGTTAGGGTCGTATCGACGTAATCTACGTGTTAGTTAGTTCATAGTTCATGTTAGACAACTGCTAAATATATTTAATCACTCAATCTCTTTTAATCTCTAGTTTAAATTATAGAACTTGATTAGGTCATATTTTCTTCGTTATAGCTCCGATTTTCGTGATTCAAACGTCAATGTGATCGTAGTGAGACGTAGATTAATTTTATAAACTTTTCATCTTGTTTAATTATGGTTGATGTACTGTTCTAATCTATAGTATCTGTTTGTTTGCATGTTATGTCTCGGTGTGATTGTATGTGATGTGGTGATCGAGTATAGACGGTGAGCAGTACGTGGGTGACCAGGAGGTTTTCTTTGTTGAGCAGGAGCAGCAGGAACCTTTTGAGCAAGGCAAGTATTCATGGGATCATCCTTGTTGTCCTAATCATGTTAATCATTAATTCATGTTATGCATGTGTTTCCTTGACATCCTATATAGTTTTACCATAGATTTGTACCTTATACCTTGTTAACCTGGGATTCATGCATTGGGTAGATCAAGCTAGTTCTCTTGAAAAATAACTATGATCATGTAACCTTGACTAATGACTTATGCAACAACAGTAAAATATGCTTTGTAGCAACATGGATTAGGGTGATCTAGAGCACAGTTTATGAGATGCTGTAGAACCTCTGTAAGCAATCACCCGGGATTTACAGTACAACCATGAGAGCTACATGGCTCTGGCTTTAGTTCAGTATTAGGGTCACTCTCTCGCATGTGGTGGTTCACGAAAGTTGCCATTGCCGAGCGGTTGCGGGTTGCGGCCGGAGTGGCTACCGCTGCGTGTGTGTACCATCGACGGACTCCCGTATACCCTTGCCCGTGGATCCGTAGTGTTTATTGTATGTTAGCGAGCCCCTCAGAAAGTCTTCATAGTGTACCCTGCCCGCTCACCTCGGCAGTGTTTTGGGAGTTATAAACCCAGGCATATGGGTAACACGACTCATGGGTAAAGTGTACAACCTCTGCAGAGTGTTAAAAACTGATATATTAGCCATGCTCACGGATACGAGCGGCCTGGAATTCTTATGGAACATAATGACTTTAATCTATTATTTACTCGTTTGCTATTCATTATACATGTTTACTTGATCATATGGTTATTGGGCTCTTGATTTTATTGATGCTATCCATATGCTAAAATTGTGACAACATAAAAGCTGATGCAGTTTAACCAGTGTCATACTTTTTGAGCCTCATGAACCCCATGTTTACTTGTTGAGTACTAGAAGTACTTACGCTTGTTTATTCTTTTCAATATTTTGATAAAAATCCCGGATGGGTACCAGATTATCAGAGTTATGAGGAGTATCCAGAGGACTACTAGGTTTGGGGTCAACCAGTTGACGTCCCTGTGCGATGGAGCTTCGCGAGAGTTATCTTTTATTTCCGCTGTTATGTAATAGACTTTAATTAGATATTTATTCGCTATGTAATAAACACTTGTAATGGTACATTTTTGATAATTTGTCGGCTTATGTGTGTGACTGATCTCTGGGTACACATAAGATTTATACATCCCGTTTTGCCTTTAAAACTGGGTGTGACAGATTGGTATCAAAGCCGTGTTGACTGTAGGACGCAAGCCTAGTTAGAATTGGTTCTTAGGAATGCTCTTTTCATGCTTTTATACCTTGTTATTATTTGCTAAAACTATTACCCATATCAAAATTATGTTATCTTGTTTCTAACTTAGTTCTCATCTTTGCTTTTCCATAGATGGCCCGCAAAAGCAGACTGCTCGCAAGTCCACTCGCCCCCCACCGCGGTACGCACCAATGGAGCCCCGCGAGGATGAAGAAGAAGTCCAAGAAGTGAGCTCAGGAGACAGTCCCTCCAAGACTCCCTCCAGCGGTTCCAAGGACAGTGGAGAATGCTTGGGATGGACCAAACACTTCCACTTCAAGGAAGGAGACGATGAGGATTACTACCATGGCTTGTTGAAGTGGACATTGGAGAACCACTACGCTGACTGGAAGTCCGATGTGAAGTACATGTGCTATGAGAACAAGCACTTCCAGGACCCCTCCTACTGGAAGTGTACCCTCTACATCTGCATCCGGAAAGACGTCACACAGTCATGGCAAGTGGAGGCCGTCTATGAGCCCAAGATAAGCTGTGCCAGCATGATGGAGTGCATGGAGGATGCAGCTCGCATGGCCTTCTTTGATCTTCGTGCTCATCATCTTAACCGTATGATGGTGGATAAGTACCGGCACCTTCCCTTCGAGACCCATGAGGGTTGTTCCATCTTCGAGGCTAAAGATGGGTATGACGACGTCACCAAGGTGATGATCGATTTTGCCCATGAGTTGATGCAGCAGGTCGAGGTACTGATTGATGAGCTAGGTGGTCAGCGCAAGCTACTCAAGAGAGCCCGTGCAGAGAATGATGAGCTCAGAGGACGCCTGAAGATGCCCAAGTTCCATCAAAAGCTTCCCCCAGTTTTCCTCCCATAGGTCGAGTACCACCCCGATGTAATAAAACGCTAGCAGCAAGAGTTGAGTCATGTCATGTGAACTTGGTTTT
The DNA here is from genome assembly GCA_022036555.1 of Microstegium vimineum. NCBI lineage: Eukaryota > Viridiplantae > Streptophyta > Magnoliopsida > Poales > Poaceae > Microstegium > Microstegium vimineum. The sequence goes on from CM039133.1 coordinate 40,129,590, forward strand.
GTTTAATGGTTGTTATTATGCTTGTGAGTGATTTGGAGTTTTGTTATGAGTGCTGGAACATTGTGGGCCTGTCCACAAGTTCCTTAGTTAAGAACAAATAAGTTTGATAGCGGGTGGGTTATCCTGTTTTTCTATCTTGCTGTTTTCTGGAGCAGTCAGTACTCTTTCGGTTATATCTCAAAGTTGGTTCGTCCTATTATCATGAAATTTTTATGGAAACAACTAGACTTCAGTACCTTTCCAATGAATCTTGAATGACGTTCATACCTGTTCTGGTTTGGGAGATATGACAGTTACAAGTTGGAGTTTCTGCGCAGTCTGGAACTCAGGAACAGTTTTGTTAACTTTCTGTTTTCACCTATTTTCACATCCGAATCTGAAAAAGTGAGAATTGTGAAATTTATAGAAAATTTCATAAGATTTCCAACCATGTAAGTTTCACATTTGTTTGACAGCTGGAACGTGATATATGACTGTTTTACATAACCGCTTGCAATGTTTAGATTCCACAAAGTTATGCTCAGTCACGTGTTTTGATGATCAATAAAGCTAAAAGTAATTCTATGTGTTTTGGAAAACAGATGGCCTCCAGAGGAGGTAGAGATAGAGGCCGTGGTAGGGGTGCACCAGCACCACCACCACTGCCACCACCACTAGCACCCCCGACCATGACTATTGAGCAGTTCATGGGAGTGCAGGCACGGTTGATGCAAACAATGATGCAACACCTTCAGAATCATCCTGCACCACCACCACCGCCACCACCACCTGTCCAACCTCGGGATAAACGTGGAGAGTTTATGAAAGGTCGCCCTCCGGTGTTCACCCATGCTTCTGAACCACTAGAGGCGGACGACTGGCTGAGAGCTGTGGAGAAGCAGCTGAATATCGCTCAATGCAATGAGCGTGAGAAGGTGCTCTACGTATCTGGCCAACTGCAGGGTGCTGCTCAAGATTGGTGGGACTCGTACATGTATGGATGTCCCAACAACGCGCCAGAGGTATCTTGGCAGGAGTTCACGGATAGCTTCAGGTCTTACCATATTCCTGAAGGCATAGTGGAGCTCAAGCAGGAGGAGTTCCGAGCTTTGCGACAAGGGTCCATGACTGTGGTGGAATATCAGGACAAATTTGCACAGTTGTCTCGATATGCTCCTCATGAGGTTGCCAACGACGCTGACAAGTAGCGTCGCTTTCTGAAAGGTCTCTATGATGGCTTGCAGTTGCAATTGATGTCCAATCTCTACCCCAACTACCAAGCCCTTGTGAACCGCGCTATTGTGATTGACAACAAGCGCAAGGAGATGGAAGCCAAGAAGAGGAGGCTTCAGGGGCCAGCTTCAAGAAGCAACACCTGCCAGCGGCCCAACCCCCACAGAACATCCAACAGAGGTACCAGGGTCCAAACAACCAGTGGAACCGCGGTCAGTTTCTGCAGCGTAGTCAGTTCCCGCAGTGTCCACAGAACCAACAGCAGACTGTGCCGCAGGCGCCACGTCAGGGGAACCCCAATGCTACTCCAATGAAGAATAGTGCTCCTAGCACCCCCAATAGGTGTTTCCGTTGCAACAAGGAGGGGCACATGTCCTACAACTATCCAGAAAAGCCGAACCCACCGACCCAGAACAACCAACAGAGGGCAAGGCAACAGCCTCCGGCCAACAGTGGAAAGGTGAACCACGTGTCAGCAGATTCTGCTCAGGAGGCTCCTGAAGTTATGATGCGTACGTTCAGTATCAACTCTATCCCCGCTACTGTACTTTTTGATTCTGGAGCTTCGCAGTCTTTCATTTCTCAAGCTTTCAATAGAGTGCATGATATTTCATTACATACCATGAAAACACCCATAATAGTAAACTCACCGGGAGGGACTTTGTCTGCAAATTACTATAGTCCTGCAACTAGTGTACTCCTAAGGGGGGTAGCCTTTGAGGTTGAACCCATTATGCTGAGGACAACTGGTATTGACCTCATTCTGGGAATGGATTGGATGAAACGATACAAGGCAGTGATTCAGTGCCAAGAGAAGGTTGTTGTTTTGACCTCACCTAAAGGGGATAGAATCAGTGTGGAAGTTGTTTTGAGAGCTCCTCAGACAGCTACTGTGAATCAACTAGATGATGATGATTGTGAACATGAATCAGTTGTTGATGAGTTCCCAGATGTTTTCCCCGATGACTTGCCAGGTATGCCACCCGACCGCGACATTGAATTTCTTATTGAGCTTTTGCCTGGTACTGCACCTATTGCTAAGCGTCCATATAGGATGGGGGTTAATGAGTTAGAAGAACTTAAGAAACAGTTGCAGGAGTTACAGGAGAAGGGTTTCATACGTCCTAGATCTTCACCTTGGGGAGCTCCGGTGATCTTTGTTGACAAGAAGGATGGTACACAACGGATGTGTGTGGATTACCGTTCGCTCAATGAGGTAACTATCAAAAACAACAACCCTCTACCAAGGATTGATGACCTGTTTGACCAGTTGAAGGGAGCTTGTGTGTTCTCTAAGATCGATCTTCGATCGGGATATCACCAGTTGAAGATACGTGCCTCTAACATACATAAGACTGCATTTACTACAAGGTATGGATTATATGAGTACACTGTGATGTCATTTGGGTTAACCAATGCGCCTGCCTACTTCATGTACTTGATGAATAAGGTGTTCATGGAGTTCCTTGACAAGTTTGTGGTAGTGTTCATTGATGACATTCTAGTCTACTCCAAGAATGAGGAAGAACATGCCGAACATCTCAGGTTGGTCTTGCAGAAGCTCAGAGAACACCAGTTGTATGCTAAAAGGAGCAAGTGTGAGTTTTGGTTGAAGGAAGTGTCTTTCCTAGGTCATGTTATATCCAATGGAGGAATAGCAGTGGATCCTAGTAAGGTGGCAGATGTGTTGAATTGGAACCCACCTACCAGTGTGACTGAGATTCGTAGTTTCCTTGGATTGGCTGGTTACTACCGGAGATTCATTGAAGGTTTCTCCAATCTTGCTAAACCAATGACTGCATTGTTAGAGAAGAATGCTAAGTTTGTATGGTCTAAGAAGTGTCAAGCTAACTTTGAAGAATTAAAGAAGCGATTAACCACAGCGCCAGTGTTGATTTTGCCAGACCTGAACAAGAGCTTCTCCATATATTGTGATGCATCTCGCCTGGGTCTTGGTTGTGTGCTAGTGCAAGAAGGCAGAGTTGTTTCCTATGCATCAAGGCAGTTAAGGAAGCATGAGTTGAATTATCCTACACATGACTTGGAGTTAGCATCGGTGGTACATGCACTGAAGATCTAGAGACACTACTTGGTCGGTCACAAGAGTGATATTTACACGGATCACAGGAGTTTGAAGTACATATTCACCCAATCAGATCTGAACTTGAGGCAACGCCGTTGGTTGGAGTTGATCAAGGACTATGACTTGGAGGTACATTATCACCCTGGAAAAGCGAATGTGGTGGCAGATGCCCTCAGTAGGAAAAGTTATGCCAATGAAGTACACCTGGAGATATAGTCCAAAGAGTTGTGTGCTCAGTTAGCGCATCTCAACTTGGGTTTTGTTAATGGTGCTATGGAGTTAGTCTTGGAACCTACCCTGGAACAGGAGATATGCAAGGGTCAGTTGAAAGATGAGAAACTGAAAGAGATTGCCGAGAATATTGTGATTGGCAGGGCACCCGGTTTCAGTCTGGATGACAATGGTACCCTTTGGTTTGGTAAGAGGTTATGTGTACCTAGAGTGAAGGAGATCCATGAGACAATTCTGCGAGAGGCCCGATGTATCTGGACTTGAAGGAGAAGTATTGATGGTATGGATTAAAGAGAGATGTTGCCGAGTATGTGGCACTGTGTGATACCTGTCAGAGGGTTAAGGCAGAACACCAGCGACCAACAGGATTGTTGCAACCGATGAGGGTTCCCGAGTGGAAATGGGAAGAAGATGGTATGGATTTTATCGTGGGTTTACCTCGTACTCCGGGAGGATATGATTCCATATGGGTGATTGTGGACAGATTGACTAAAGTTGCACATTTCCTACCAGTGAAGACCACCTACCATGGGCCGAAGTTGGCTGAGTTCTACATGGAAAGGATTGTGTGCATGCATGGGGTACCTAAGAAGATTGTCTCTAATAGGGGTACCCAGTTCACATCTCATTTCTGGCAGCAGATACATTCCGCTCTAGGGACAAAGATGAGCTTCAGTATAGCATATCACCCTCAGACAGATGGGCAGACTGAGCGAACGAATCAGATACTCGAAGATATGTTGAGAGCATGTGCACTCCAACATGGGACTAGTTGGGATAAGAGTTTGCCATACACTGAGTTCTCTGATAACAACAGTTACCAGAAGGCTTTGTATGGAAGGAAGTGCAGAACTCCTTTGTTCTGGAATCAGATGGGAGAAAATCAAGTGTTTGGACCGGATGTGTTGAAAAGTGCAGAGGAACAGGTGCGGACCATAAGAGAAAACTTCAAAGTTGCACAGTCCCGACAAAAGAGTTATGCTGACACCCACAGAAGAGATTTGGCTTTCAAAGTAGGTGACTATGTCTATCTAAAGGTGTCACCTATGAGAAGCGTAAAGAGGTTCAATATGAAGGGTAAGTTAGCACCCAGATATGTTGGTCCTTCAAGATAGTGGAGCGACGTGGTGAAGTATCTTATCAGCTGGAGTTACCTGAGGGTCTAGCAGGTGTACAGGATGTTTTTCACGTATCACAGTTGAAGAAGTGTTTGCGTGTGCTAGAGGAGCAGATACCGTTGGAAGAGTTGGCAGTTAAGGAGGATCTCACCTATGAGGAATACCCTATAAAGATCAGTGGAATCGGTATTCGGTGGATGAGGCAACATGGGAAAGAGAAGAGGATCTAAAAAGGACATACCCACAGTTGTTTGAGTAAGCACCAGCTAAATCTAGGGACGAGATTCCTTTAAGGGGGTAGATTTGTAACACCCTAAAAAAATTGCATTCATTGAAATAGATTAAAAACAATTTAAATGCATTTTGGTGGACATTAAAACCTAGGAAAAATAATTAAGATTTCATAAAATAAAACTTATCACAATGTTAGAACCACTTTGTTGCATACATGCTGCTGCATAGTGTTTTGTATTGTTGGTTTTATTCAAATTCAAACTAGAAATTCAAAAGTATTTTGAAAATGGTTTGGAAACTCAAGAATTTAAAAGAAATGCAATTCTTTTTCTCTCTCCCCCTCTCTCCCCAATCTGGCCCGAGGCCTTCTTCCCCCGGCCCAGCTCCCAGTCCAGCAGGCCCCCTCCTCCCCACTCCCTCCCTTTCCGTTTGGGCTCTGCCCCGGCCCAAGCACGCCGACCCAGCTCCACCCGCGCTGACGCGCTCAGCTCTCTCTCTGTCCTGACAGGTGGACCCCGCATGTCAGCTTCATCCCTCCCCCTTTCCTTCCTTCCCTCCCCCTTTCCTTTCCTCGCGCCGGCGGTTTCCTTCCCGGCCGAGAGCAAATCCGAGCCGGATTGCTCCCTTTCCTTCGCCGTTGAGCCCCTAGGCTATAAATGCCGAGTCCCGCACCCCTTCCGCCCTCACCTCGAGCACCACAGAGCCGCCAGTTTTGCCCGAACCCGAGCAGAGCCGCCGCCGCCGTCGCCCCGCGCTTGCCGAGCTTCTCCGCGCCCTCTGACTGCTCCCCGAGCTTCGCGTGGTAGTAAGCGAGCCCCCAGGAGCTCGCTTTTTCCCTCCACCCTCTCTGTTTCGCTCGCACGGCACCTCACTACGTCCGCCGGCGTGACCGAGCTGCCCCACCGCACGGGCACCGCTCCTTCGAGCGAAATCGGTTCAACCAACCCCGCCGCTGTGTTCGTCGTGTCTTCCTCTCTCTCCTTGTCCTTTCGGCGTCGTGATTAGTGCACTGCATCGGCGGATAGAGTTGCGCCACCCAAGTCCGGCAATGGCGCCGCCGCCACATCTGTTTCCGGCCGCTGCACTGCCGTCTTCCCCCCCCCCCATTCTAATCTCGTCCGCTCATCTAGAGTCGGACGACTCACAGAGCCCCGTACCGGTTCGGCCGGCTGTTTTGCAGAAAGAACCCCGCCCCTTTTTAAGTCATAACCTGCAGTCCCTTAGCCTCTTTCTTCTTTACGTTTTCAGTTCTGGAAAGCGTACTCCCTTTCGGTTCTGTTTTATTTTCAAAATTAAATAGAAAACCCTATTTACAGATTTGCCACTCATTTTCAAATGCTTATAAAATGTTCATTTTAACTCCGTTTCGATCCATTCAAATTGCGTTAGGGTCGTATCGACGTAATCTACGTGTTAGTTAGTTCATAGTTCATGTTAGACAACTGCTAAATATATTTAATCACTCAATCTCTTTTAATCTCTAGTTTAAATTATAGAACTTGATTAGGTCATATTTTCTTCGTTATAGCTCCGATTTTCGTGATTCAAACGTCAATGTGATCGTAGTGAGACGTAGATTAATTTTATAAACTTTTCATCTTTTTTAATTATGGTTGATGTACTGTTCTAACTATAGTCTCTGTTTGTTTGCATGTTATGTCTCGGTGTGATTGTATGTGATGTGGTGATCGAGTATAGACGGTGAGCAGTACGTGGGTGACCAGGAGGTTTTCTTTGTTGAGCAGGAGCAGCAGGAACCTTTTGAGCAAGGCAAGTATTCATGGGATCATCCTTGTTGTCCTAATCACGTTAATCATTAATTCATGTTATGCATGTGTTTCCTTGACATCCTATATAGTTTTACCATAGATTTGTACCTTATACCTTGTTAACCTGGGATTCATGCATTGGGTAGATCAAGCTAGTTCTCTTGAAAAATAACTATGATCATGTAACCTTGACTAATGACTTATGCAACAACAGTAAAATATGCTTTGTAGCAACATGGATTAGGGTGATCTAGAGCACAGTTTATGAGATGCTGTAGAACCTCTGTAAGCGATCACCCGGGATTTACAGTACCACCATGAGAGCTACATGGCTCTGGCTTTAGTTCAGTATTAGGGTCACTCTCTCGCATGTGGCGGTTCACGAAAGTTGCCATTGCCGAGCGGTTGCGGGTTGCGGCCGGAGTGGCTACCGCTGCGTGTGTGTACCATCGACGGACTCCCGTATACCCCTTGCCCGTGGATCCGTAGTGTTTATTGTATGTTAGCGAGCCCCTCAGAAAGTCTTCATAGTGTACCCTGCCCGCTCACCTCGGCAGTGTTTTGGGAGTTATAAACCCAGGCATATGGGTAACACGACTCATGGGTAAAGTGTACAACCTCTGCAGAGTGTTAAAAACTGATATATTAGCCATGCTCACGGATACGAGCGGCCTGGAATTCTTATGGAACAGAATGACTTTAGTCTATTATTTACTCGTTTGCTATTCATTATACATGTTTACTTGATCATATGGTTATTGGGCTCTTGATTTTATTGATGCTATCCATATGCTAAAATTGTGACAACATAAAAAGCTGATGCAGTTTAACCAGTGTCATACTTTTTGAGCCTCATGAACCCCATGTTTACTTGTTGAGTACTAGAAGTACTTACGCTTGTTTATTCTTTTCAATATTTTGATAAAAATCCCGGATGGGTACCAGATTATCAGAGTTATGAGGAGTATCCAGAGGACTACTAGGTTTGGGGTCAACCAGTTGACGTCCCTGTGCGATGGAGCTTCGCGAGAGTTATCTTTTATTTCCGCTGTTATGTAATAGACTTTAATTAGATATTTATTCGCTATGTAATAAACACTTGTAATGGTACATTTTTGATAATTTGTCTGCTTATGTGTGTGACTGATCTCTGGGCACACATAAGATTTATGCATCCCGTTTTGCCTTTAAAACTGGGTGTGACACACGGGAAAGTCAAAGATGGTGTATGGTACCTCAAGTGAAGATGATGATGCCTCAAACATTTCTCTAATGGTGAAGAAGACCACCAAGATGCTAAAGAAGCTAAACAAGAGCGGTGTCAATTTTGATTCAAGAAAGAAGAAGTTCTTCCCTAGCAATAAGAATAAGCCATTGTCGGAGATGTATTGCTTCAATTGTGGTGATCTTGGTCATCTAGCTCACCATTGCACCAAGCCCAAGAAGGACAAGTACAAGAAGAAGTACAAGAATGGTAGAGAGCAATAATATGACTCAAGTGATGATGAGAAGAAAGATGAGAAGCCTCACAATAAGAAAGATGGCTTCAAGAAGAAGAGGTTCCAACACCAAAAGAAGAAAGATGGCAAGGCATACATAGTTGGTGATTGGTTAACCGACATTGAAGTTACAAGTGATTCATCCGACGATGAAAGTGATGATGAGAGGGTGGCCGCTCTAGTCATTAGGACTTCATTGCCTCCTCCACCACCACTGTCTTCCTCCACTACATCCTCTACACACCTATGCCTTATGGCCAAGGGTGACCGGAAGGTACAATCCAAAGTAGAGGATAGTGATGATAGTGATGATAGTGGTAGTGAAAGTGAAAAAGAATACCAAGCTCCTTCTTATGATGAACTCATAAAATTGCTCACTAAGTACACTAAAACTGTGAAGAAGGAGCAAGCTAAAAATGAGAAGCTTGAAAGAGAAAATGATGACTTGCTAAGGAGCTAATAAGTGATGAGCTAGTGATGAGCTAATAAGTGAAATCAAATCCTTATCGTCACATGCTAAGGAGCTCAAATCCTCTCTCAAAGAGCTAAACGAGAAACATTATAAGCTAGGGAGGACATCACAAGAGCTTAGAGAAAGATACAACAAGCTCAGGGAAGAGTACACCGAAGTAAAAATGAACTATGATACTCTCCTTATAGCTAATGAATGTCTTGAAGATGCATTGCCTATTGTTGCTAACCCCATTGTCAAGATAGACATTGGCACTTCTTGTGATGATTTGATTGATGAGCCCATTGAGCAAGAGCCTAAGTGCAAAGGCAAGCAAGTGGTTGTGGCGGATCACTATGATGACTATGTCAAGATCAAGAATGAGAATGAGAAGCTCAAGCAAGATCTCATCAAGCTCAAGTCAACCAAGTCAATAGTGATTGAGTCACAAGATGAAGACTATGATGTGACACTTGAAGTTGATATGTTTAGAGAAGAGAACAAGAGGCTAAAGAATGAGAAGAACCATCTAGCCATTGGAATGGAGAGGTTCACTAAGGGCCACAATCTTCAAAGTGAGCTCCTTATGAACACCATAATGAAGAATGACAAAGCCGGTCTTGGCTACAAGTCCGCTCAAGTTAAGAAGGCCAAAGCTAAAGCCAAAGCTCAATATCAACAATAAGCCAAGTAATTCTATCAAGCAAAGCCAAAGCCAAAGATGAAGACATGCTTTGAGTGTGGGAACCAAGGACACTTTTCTCATAATTGTGTGAGTCCACTTCCACAACCCTTGCCCAAGCACACTAGGCCTTTTGCATACAATGCTCACTATGTCATCAACAAGGATGTCAAGGGCAAGCCACATGTTGTGTTCTTAGGACCACCCAACAAGAATAGACCAAAGACACTTTGGGTGGCTAAGTCACTTGTAGAGAAAGCAATGGCCCCCTGTACTCAATGGGTGCCTAAACAACAAGCTTGATCTCTTGTGTGTGTAGGTGAACTACAAGACTGGTGGGAGTCATTGGGTGATAGATAGTGGATGCACTTAACACATGACCGGTGACCCCTGGATGTTCACCTCAATAGAAGAAGATGTCAACAACCAAGACAAGATTACATTTGGGGACAATTCAAAGGGAAAGGTCAAAGGACATGGAAAAGTGGCAATCTCAAATGACAACTCAATATCAAATGTCTTGCTAGTTGCATCACTAAGCTTCAACTTACTCTCGGTTGGCCAATTGTGTGATCTTGGTTTCCAATGCTTGTTCACTCCTAATGAAGTCATTGTGTCAAAGATTGATGATAGTCAAGTCATATTCAAAGGCTTTCGGCACAATAACCTCTACCTTGTGGATTTCTCATCAAATGATGCCAACCTCCAAACATGCTTGTTCACTAAGTCATCTCTTGGTTGGTTGTGGCATAGAAGGCTAGCTCATGTTGGTATGTCTACTCTCAAGAAGCTATTGAAGAAGGAAATGGTTAGATGCATCAAGGATGTTGTGTTTGAGAAGTATAAGCTTTGTAGTGCACGTCAAGCCGGCAAGCAAGTTGCCAACACTCACCCACACAAAGCATTCATGTCAACATCAAGGGTTCTTGAGCTACTTCATATGTATTTGTTTGGACCTACAACATATGCTAGTTTTGGTGGCAACCTCTTTTTTCTTGTGATAGTGGATGATTATTCAAGATACACATGGGTGTTCTTTCTTCATGACAAAGGGGATGCCACAAGCTCATTCAAGAAGTTTTCCAAGAGAGCCCAAAATGAATTTGATGTAGAGATCAAGAAAATTAGAAGTGACAATGGCACCGAGTTTATCAACCCAAAGATTGAAGATTATTGTGATGAAGTTGGGATCAAGCATGAAGTGTCCGCAACATATACACCTCAACAAAATGCAGTGGTTGAGAGGATGAACCGGACACTAATTACTCTTGCAAGAACCATGCTAGATGAGTATAACCCCCCGGAGAAGTTTTGGGCCGAAGCTATCAATACCGCATGCTATGCTTCCAATATATTGTTCATCCAAAGATTCTTGAAGAAGACACCATATGAGTTGCTTAATGGAAAGAAGAAGGATATATCATTCTTTAGGGTGTTTGGGTGCAAGGTCTACATCTACAAGAAGCGTCAACATCTAGGGAAGTTTCAAAGAAGATGTGATATTGGTTTCCTAGTTGGTTATTCTTTGAAATCCAAAGCATACCGTGTATTTAACCAAGCCATCGGCTTAGTTGAAGAAACATATGACTTGGAATTTGATGAGACTAATGGCTCCCAAGGAGCAAATGAAAATCTTGATGATGTAGGTGATGAACCATTGAGGAAGGCAATGAAGAACATGCCTACCGGTGCAATCAACCCCAAAGAAGAAGATCAAGTGATGATAGAAGTTGAAGATAATGCAAATGCTCAACCTTCTACATCACAAGAGCCTCAAGATGATGATGATAAAGTGAGGGAAACAAATGAAGATACTTTCATCCCTCAAGCTCAAGTAGAGGCGCAAGCTCAAGATGTTGATGCACCTAATCCTCCTCCTCAAGTGGTTGATAGAAGATCCGCACCCATACTCCAAGCCCATCCACAAGAACTCATTATTGGGAGTCCTTCAAGGAGAGTAATGACTCGGTCCCAAAATATTGCTTCATTTATTGAACATCACTCTTTTGTTTCTTGTGTTGAGCCTACTTATTGAGAGGAAGCGCTTGAGAATCCGGATTGGTTGAATGCTATGCATGAAGAATTGAACAACTTCACCCATAATCAAGTGTGGACTCTAGAAGAAAAGCAACAAGATGCAAGAGTGATAGGAACCAAGTGGGTGTTCCGCAACAAGCAAGATGACCAAGGTAAAGTGGTTAGAAACAAGGCAAGGCTAGTTGCAAAGGGGTTCTCCCAAGTTCAAGGCTTGGATTTTGGGGAGACCTTTGCACCGGTTGCAAGACTTGAAGCCATTCGTATCCTCCTTTCATATGCATCACACCATGATATGAAGTTATATCAAATGGATGTGAAAAGTGCATTCTTAAATGGGTTCATAAATGAACTAGTCTATGTCAATCAACCTCCCGGTTTTGAGGACCCTAGATATCCTAACCATGTTTATAGGTTGTCCAAGGCGCTATATGGGCTAAAGCAAGCCCCTAGAGCTTGGTATGAGCAAGATGGAGATATCTTTATTTATCAAGTTTATGTTGATGATATTATCTTTGTGTAACACCCTAAAAATTATGCATTTTTCAAAATAGTTTGAAAGCAATTTGAATTGCATTTTGGGTGGACATTCAAACATAGGAAAATTAAATAAAGATTTCATAAAAATAAAATAATCACAAGTAGAAACCTTTGTGTTGCATTCATGCTGATGCATAGCTTTTGGTATTGTTTGGAATTGCAAATTTCAACTTGAGTTCAAAATCTCATTTGAAAATGTGGTTTGAATTTCTGAAAAACGAAAATTGGAAAAGCTTTCTCTCCTTCTCTCCCCCTTCTCCTCACTTTGGCCCGAGGCCTGTTGCCCCCCCCCAGCCCAGCAGGCCCTCTCCTCCCCCACTCCCTTTCTCCCTGTGTCGCATGGGCTCTGCCTGGCCCAGTCAAGCTGGCCCAGCTCCACTCCTGCGCCACAGCTCTCTCCCCCTCGCTGACAGAAGGCCCTCGCGTGTCAGCCACTCCCTTCCCCTTTCCTTTCTTCTCCCTCCCGCTCCCTTCCTTTCTCTCGCCGGTGGAACCTCCGCTGCCGAGCTCGATACGGGGCAGGAGATCCCCCTTGCCGTAACCGACACCGAACCGTGACTAGAAAGCCAAGCGCCGAGCACCCCGACCCTTTCCTTTCTTCTCTTCCCTCTCCCCTTCCTTTCTCTGCCGCCGCCGCCTTCCTTTGCGGTCGAGCGCGAATCCGCGTCGGGTTTTCCCCCTTTCCCTCCCGGCGACACCTCCCCGTGCTATAAAAGCCGTAGTCCGCACCTTTCTACCCTCACATCGAACTCTCGGAGCCCCCAGAACCACCCAGCGCCGCCACAGCCCTAGCCCAGCGCCGCCGCAGTCGGGCCGCCCCTGCAGAGCTCCTCCGCTCCGTTTGAACCTCGCATCCGTCTCGTGTCATGGTAAGAAAGCTTCCCGATGCTCCGTAACTACCTTTCATCCCTCCCCTATCTCTGCGGACGATCACTGGTGATGCCAAGCCGCTGCTCCGTGGGCACCGCCGTGTGCGCCGACGAATCGGGTCAACCGATGGCACCTTTGAGTTCGTCGTGCTCTCCTCTCACTCCCGGTCCTTTCTGCACCGCAAACCGTGCTCTGGAATAGCGAATCGCATTGCGCCGCCGCACGTCGGCCATGGCGCCACCGCGCTCTGCTCTGCACCGTCGTGCGCCACCGTCTTCCCCCTCGGATCTAATCCCGACCGTCCGTCTTGAATCGGATGGACCACAACGCTCTGTACCCCTTCGGCCGGCAGATTTACAAAATAAACCCCGCGCTTTTTAAAGACTGAACCCGCAGTCCTTTTGGCGTATTCCGAGTTTGCGTCTTCTCTGTTGGAAGGCGTATTCCCCTTTCTGTTTTGTTTTAATTCAAAAATAAAAAAAGAAAATCCTATTTACAGTTTTGCCACTCTTTTTCAAATGCTTATAAATTGCTCGTTTTAAATCCAAATCGACCCGTTCAAGTTGCGTTAGATCCGTAATTTCATGCTCTATGCAGTAGTATAGATTTCATCTATGTTATTTACTTTTGAAAAACAAAGAAATTATTCCCGTAATGCTTTAATCTTGCCCTTTTCAAAATCTCGTTTAATTCATATCTTTTCCGTTATAGCTCCGTTTTTCGTGATTCAAGCGTCTATGTAATCGTAGTGAGACATAGATGTGTTTTATAAACTTTACTTTTGTTCTATTATGATTGGTGTAATGTTCTAATCTATAGCCTTTGTTTGCTTGCATGTTATGCCTCTGTATGATTGCATGTGATGTGGTGATCGAGTACAGACGGTGAGCAGTATGTGGGTGACCAGGAGTTTCTCTTTGAGAAGGATCAGCAGGAGCCCTTTGAGCAAGGAAAGTATTCATGGGATCATCGTTGTTGTCCTAATCACTTAAATCATTAATTCATAATTGCATGTGTTTCCTTGATATCCTATTTAGTTTTCACCATAGCTTTGTTCCTCATACCTTGTTACCTTGGGAATTTATGCATTTGGGTAGATCAAGCTAGTGCGCTCGAGAAATAACCATGATCGTGTAAACCTGACTAATGACTTATGCAACAATGGTAAAATCTTCTTTTTAGCAACATGGATTAGGGTGAACTAGAGCACAATTTTTGAGATGCTCTAGAACCTCTGTAAGCGATCACCCGGGATTTACAGTACAACCATGAGAGCTACATGACTCTGGCTTTAGTTCAGTAATAGGGCCACTCTCTCGCATGCGGCAGTTCACGAAAGTTGCCATTGACGAGCGGTTGCGGTAGCAGCTGGAGTGGGGACCGCTGCGTGTGTGTACCATCTCGGGGCTCCTATATACCCCTTGCCCGTGGATCCGTACTGTCTGTGGTATGTCAGCGAGCCCCTTTGAAAGACTTCATAGTGTACCCTGCCCGTTCACCTCGGTAGTGTTAAGGGAGTCATGATCCCGGGGCATTTGGGCAAACACGACTCGTGGGTAGAGTGTACAACCTCTGCAGAGTGTTAAAAACTGATATATTAGCCGTGCTCACGGATACGAGCGGCCTGGAATTCTTATGGAACAGAATGACTTTAATCTATCATTTACTAGTTTGCTATTCATTATTCATGTTTACTCGATCATATGGTTATTGGGTTGTTGTTTATATTGATGCTATCCTATGCTAAAATTGTGATAACTTAAAAGCTAATGTAGTTGAACCAGTGTCATACCTTTTGAGCCTCATAAACCCATGTTTACTTGTTAAGTATGAAAGAACTTACGCTTGTTTATTCTTCACTTTTGGATAAAAATCCCGGATGGGTACCAGATTACCAGAGTTATGAGGAGTATCCAGAGGACTTCTAGGTTTGGGGTCAACCAGTTGACGTCCCTGTGCTATAGAGCTTCGCGAGAGTTATCTTATATTTCCGCTGTTATGTAATAGACATTATTTAAATACTGTTTCTTGATATGATATTGAAAACATGTCAAAGTGAAATGAAATTAAATGTGCCTTCGTCATCCATCAGTAGCATATAGAGACATTATAAAAAATTTATTAATATCATTTACATATCTAAATCCTCTTCTACATATTTTTATACAAATTTGTAGTTACTAAACATTTATACTTATGATTCATATCGCCATAAATTTAAGTTTTAAAATTTGAAAATAATTTTCTTAACATTCTACCACAAGTGACTTTCGGTCTTGCTTGTAATCTTGGCCACTATATTATAATACTAATATAATAAAAATAACACAAAAATTACTATAGAATGTTAATAACATAAAAACAAACACAAAAATTGTGGCGGTAATAGGTTGGAACTTGTTTTAAAATTTGAAAATAAATTTCTTGACATTCTGCTTCACTTTCTTTTGGACCACCTTGTAATCTTGGCCACTATAATATATAATATCATGAAAAGAACACAAAAATGTGGAATATTAATAACATAAAAAATAGAAAAATGGTGCTAGTAATAGGTTGGAACCTCACACATGTGGTACTTTAGATGGCAGCACTACCACTAGGTGCGTTGCGAGAAAATAGGAGGCCCAGATCCAAAACCAAGTGGAGACCTATTTTTAGTGCCAAAACAAGAAAATAATTGTAAATATTCTCTTTCGATTTCCTAATTCGTATTTTCTAATCCTATTTGAATAACACATAGCATGTAAGTTAGAACAAGTACACTAGAAATAAAGGGCAAGGAACAAGTTACATGAAAGTTACATTAAAAATAAAGGTCACTTAGTAAATTTGGGGCCCATGATTTTTCGGAGGCCAATTAAGTCGTACAGTCCACACGGATCCAAGGATGCCCCTGTTACCACTGGACTACAAGGAAAGCTCATATATTCATCTATTATTCCTTTTGTCCCTAATTTATCTATCATTGTTGCTTCCCGAGAAATAATTATAATTTTAAAAAATAAAAGTATTTATAATCAATAAATTAGTATATTATTATTAAGCGTGACACCAATTACCTCTTATAGTATCGCCTTATTTAGATGCAAAATCTTTTGGAATTTTGCACCGTAACATTTTCGTTTGTATTTGTTAATTATTATCTAATCATGGATTAACTAGGCTTAAAAGATTTGTCTCAGAAATTACAGGTGACTGTGTAATTAGTTATTTTTTATCTATATTTAATGCTTTATGTATATGTTCAAATGTTTGATGTGACGTGAAATCTAGTAAAATTTTAGACTTTTGAACGCATCTACAATATCTATGTGTAAATTCCTAGCCCAATTCGAAATGACAACTAGACGCGTTGGGCCAAAATCAACCGGCCAGGACAGAAATAAAGAATCCCCAGCATCGACTCCGCTAGTCCGTCTAGGCCGCTGCGATTCCCACTCCGCGCCGTAATCTCATCTCCGTCGTTTCTCGTCTCCGCGGTATACCGCTCGTCGACCAAGCACAAGGAGGCAACAGCCGTTGGGCGTTGGCCAGCAACTCCGGTTGTCGCTAGTCTGTCCGCTGGAGGCGCGCTGGTCTAAGCTGCTGCTGCCTGCGTGGCCGCAGCCACACTGCACTGCACATCGTGAGGTATGATTTCTGAGCCGTAAATTTGGGTTCTCATAGCCTATTCTTGTATTCTCTTCTTCCAATCTAAAACCTACGTGAATGATTAATTGATTAGTCAATTTTTTGTAGAGCTGCACAATGTAGAGGTTATAAGATATCAAATCATTTTTTCTCTCTTGCTCCTACGCCAACACATCATTAGTTATTTTTTTTAATTAATTTTATGTTTCTATCAATTATGTTATGGATTGAAGCATGAATTAGAGATATATATCATCTAAAATTTATGTATCTTATGTATGTATTTAAAAGCTAATTTTGTTATCTATCGATATTAAATATTAGATCACGTAGGAGTAGTATTTTGAGCTAGGTGCGGTAATATACATGCTTTTCTCTAGTGGCCCTAGGCATGAAAGTTGACGAGCTCCGCCACTGGATCTGGGGTTGTAATCTGTTTGCTCTGTGTTGGAATTCGGATATGCAACGAATATCAATAACTACTGAGTCATTGTCATTCAATAATATTATTTTGGTCTCCAGTCTACTGGTGAAGTCGATCAATTCTGCAACTTCTGTAATCCTGGAACTGCAGAAAACTAGAGATGGATAGGTGGCACTATATATGTTGTTAGCAATTTAGTATATGAGTTCCATCTTCCATTCAGGATTGAATAATACAAGGATAAAATATTTTTATTATGCCAATTGACTTCTAGCAATACAATGGGCTACAAGGAGGATTTTAATTAATATGCACATATGCAGATAACTGATGTTTTGGGCTGATTTTATTTATTTATTTATAGAATTGAGTTTGCATATATATTGCAACTATAGTTTTCTCAGTGTGTTGGTTGAATTTAGAAGAGGGCTGCAAGGTGAACTAAAACCAGGAGGCTCAATTTATACATAGATATATGATTTTTTTTTCAGTCCAAGATTGATCCGTTGAGAAACAAATTATTGTATTTTCACTTTCTTGATTTAGAAACAAATGTAAATTTCAATCCAATCTTGCAGCTCAATATAAGATTTGTATCCAGTACCATGTCTGCATAGAATAACTTCCTGCTTTATTATGTACCTAAAGGATTGTTGATCTGATTTTGTTGGCGTGCAATACTATTATTCATCCTCAGATATCTTTATGTATTCCAAAAGAAAAACACTTACTGATTCCATTTCATTTTTATTCTTCTAAAAGGGTGATGGATCGAAGTTGGATGAATAAGCCAAGACAGGATACTGCATACCAAGATGGTGTTCAACAATTTTGAATTTTGCTTACCGCGACATTCCACTTGATAGCGAGATACTTTGTCCTTGCAAAAAATGCAAAAACAGATTAAACCAGAGGCATGATGAAGTCAGAACACATTTGAGATGTGATGGTATTATTCAAGGTTATATGACCTGGGTTCATCATGGAGAAATGTATGACAGTCCACCATTTGCATTTGTTGACATTCCAAATAACACTACAAATTTGTCTACTTCTGGTGTCCCAAGGGCTGCTGCAGTACAAGATGGGATGCAAGAACTACTTCAAGCTGCCTTTTGTAGGGCTGAAATGTTTGAGTCACTACCAAGTATGTCTGAAGGTGTAGAAGATGATGTTGAATCAGGATTTGCAGATATGGAACAAATTGTAACTGAGGATGAGCATCCTGGAGATGACAATGCTAAGGGGAGTGAACAGAATCTGTATGAAAGATACTTGAAGGATGCACACACAAGCTTATTTCCTGGGTGTAAATTTTCTAAGTTGTCATTTTTGGTCAACTTATATCACTTCAAGTGCTTAAATGGCTGGACACAAGAATCATTTACAAACCTACTGGGTCTGCTATCTGATTCATATCCTCCTGAGGCAGACCTACCTAAGACATATTATCAAGTGAAAAGAATCATCCGTGCTTTAGGCATTGACTATGAGAAAATACATGCTTGCCCCAAAGATTGCATGCTTTTCCGAGGAGATGCAGCTAAGAAAGATTTTTGTGATGTTTGCCAGAGCTCTCGTTGGAAAGATGCAAAGAAGATTGGTTCTACAGTTAGACCTAAGAAGAAAAAGAAACCAACAAAAATGTTGCGTTATTTTCCATTGATACCACGGATGAAAAGGCTATTTTCAACTACCAAAACTTCAGAAGACATGTGATAGCATGATGATGGACGCACAAAAGATGGAAAACTGTGACATCCAGCAGATGGTGAAGCTTGGGAAGATTTTAATCATAGATATCCTAGTTTTGCAGCAGATGCTCGTAATGTACGCCTTGGTCTTGCAAGTGATGGATTTAACCCTTTTCGGAATATGAGTTCAAAGCACAGTACATGGCCTGTAATGTTGGTTCCTTACAACTTGCCACCTTGGATCTGCATGAAGCAAACATCTTTACTATTGTCAATGATCATTCTTGGACCTGATTCTCCAGGTAATAATGTTGATATATACTTGCAGCCCTTGATCGATGAGCTCTTAGAATTGTGGAAAGGAGTGCAAACATTTGATGCCTCTTCTCAAAAGAAATTTCCTCTTCGAGCTGCACTATTGTGGACTATAAATGATTTTCCTGCATTAGCTTACCTGTATGGCTGGAGCACAGGTGGTACATATGCATGCCCATCATGTGGTGCGGCTACAAAATCATTTCACCTGAAGAATGGTAAAAAGATGTGCTGGACATCGTAGATGGCTCCCACAAAACCACATATATCGAAGGCAAAAGAACTAGTTTGATGGCACGACAGAGGTTGGAATTTCTCCTGAAACAATGAGTGGTACTTCTATTTTGAGAATGTTAGAAGGAAGAGTTTTTGTTTTAGGGAAAAAGGACCAGCCAACAAAGAATACAAAGGACAATAACAAAGGAAAAAAGAAAGGAAAGCAAGATGAAATCCATAAGAAACCCAAGCGTAAAAGAGGAGGACAAAAGAAATAGAAAGATGGGAAGAGTGGCAAGAAGGAGAAGAAGCCTGAAGATTGGTTGAAAAAGCAGTCAATATTCTTTGAGTTACCATATTGGGAAAAGAACAAACTAAGACACAATCTAGATGTGATGCACTTAGAGAAAAATCTATGTGAAAACTTAATTGGAACTTTATTGGATATTCCTTCTAAAACAAAGGACGGTCTTAAAGCACGACTAGATTTAGCGGAACTTGGAATTCGACACAATCTTCATCCTGTGGTAGATAATGAAGGAAAGCAAATTGTGCCTGATGCACCTTTTACCATGTCTACAGAAAAAAAGGAGGTTCTCTGTTCAGTAATCCAAAACCTGAGAACACCTGATGGCTATGCATCAAACATTTCTAGGTGTGTGAACATGAAAGATTGTACATTGAGTGGACTAAAAAGTCACGATAATCATGTTTTACTTCATGACATCCTTCCAGTGGCACTCCAATCCTGTTACCCCAGCAAAGATGTCATGGAAATAGTTATTGGAATATCGAATTTCTTAAAGAAGTTATGCTCTAAGGTGATAGATGTTGATGAGCTACAAAACCTTCAAGAGAGTATTGTGTTAACACTATGTAATATGAAGAGAATTTTTCTACCATCATTTTTACTGTGACAGTTGTAACACCCAAAATTTGGTTTGAATTTCAAATAATAGAAAATGATTTAATTATGGAATTATGTGAGCATTACATTTAGTGGAATATTAAACTCTTTGCAAATAAAACTTATTCTAGTTTAGAAACATGGATGTGCATTCATGCCAATGCATAATTTTTGTGGTGATGTTTGAATGTGCAAAACTCAAATTTCAAATGAATTCAAATTGTTTTTGAAATGAGTTTGGAAAAAGGGAATAAAAAGAAAAAGGAAAAAACTTTTCTCCCTCCTGAACCCAGCCCATTTCCCTTTCTTCTCCCGGCGAGGCCCAGCTCACTCAGGCCGAAGCCCACCTAGCCGGCCGGCCCAACCGGCCACTCCTTCCCTCTCTCCCTCCTCCTCTCACTGCCAACCGAGGCCCACATGTCGGCGCCACTTCCCTCTCTCTTCTCTCCCTCTCACTCACTGACTGGATGGCCAAACCTGTCGGCTCTTTCCTCTCCCCCTCTCCTCTGCCGACGTCGCGCGACGCAGAGCGCAGTAACCGCCGCGCGACGCACGCCCGCCCTGCTCGCTTGAGAACGCGCGTGGACGCGTGGAGCACGGGAACCGCCCCCGTCCCTCATCCTCTCTTCTCTCTCTGCGGCTTGGCCCCATTCGGCAGCCGTCTTCCACCTCCGCCGAATTCGGATGCGCGCGGACGTGCCGCGAACGGCAACCGCCGCATTCGGGAACCACCGGCACGCCCCGCTCCCACTCCCCACATCCCGCCCTCGACTCCGCCCCAGCAACCGCACGCTCCCTCTCTCGCTATAAAGCGGAACGTCGCGCGTCTTCTCCCCCTTTCCCCTCTGAGCTCTCAAATTCCGCCGAACGCCGCCGCCGTCGCCATCGCCGTTGAGGAGGCCACACCGGAGCCTAATTCACCTCGGTGAGTCCCGTTCCGCGCCCGCAATCCCCCCACGAATCTCAGAAGCCTTATCTCTCTCTCTCTCTGTGCTCCGTTTTGGGCCGCAGAACACTCGACGCCGCGAACGCGGAGCTCTCGGATGCCGCCGCGACACCGACCGCCGTTCCACGACGACAAGCCGCACCGAGCCACCTCCATCCTCCAAACCGCCTCGGTGAGCTTCGCCATCGCCCTCTCTTCCTCCCCGTCCACTTAATTCGGTCAATTAGACCCGGTATGCGCCGCTCCGTCACACACCGAGGTCGGCAACAATGGCGCCGCCGTGGTTAGCCGACTCCGGTAGTGTTCAGTCGCGTCCGAGCACATCACTAGCACCGTACTGACACACCGCACGTCCCTAGGCCTTCATTTGGTCTCTACGACGCTGGTTTGTCCCACCCGCACACACAGATCGAGTTCGATCATGGCGAAGGGGTATGAACCCCGGTCCACGGTGGACCGGTGGACCTCGGCCGCACTCGGGTGCATGCACTGTGCCCATGGACCGCCCTATCCCGAGCCGCCGCGTGGCAGGTCAGTTGACCCAGCGTCGCAGCGCTGGCGCATTTCCGAGTCTACGTTTTCTCGGTTCAGAAAACGTATTCCTTCTCGGTTTATTCCAAAAATGGAAATTTTCTATTTACAATTTTGCCACTGCCTTAATTTGTTTATAAAATCTTTATTTTAACTCCGATTTGGATGATTTGAGTTGCGTTAGGTTCGTAATGAAATTCTCTACATGTTAAAACATCTGTTGTGCATGTTTGAATTATTTAAATTCAATGATAATTCAAATACTAAAAATGCTCCTAGAGAACCAGTTAATATCATATCTTTTGCGTTTTAAATCCGATTTTCGTGAAATTCGTGTTGAAATGATCGTAGCAATGCGTAGTATCTTTTTATAAACCTTTTAACTCTGTTTATTGTTATTGGTGTACTGTTCTAATTATAGTCTTGTTTGCTTTGTATGTATGCAATTGGAATGCGTGTTGTTGCAATGTCGTGATCGAGTTCAGGCAGTGAGGAGTTTGTTGGTGATCAAGAGTTCTTTGATCAGGAGTGTTTTGACCAACAGGAGTTTGAGAACCAAGGCAAGTATAGCATGGGACCTACCTTGTTCTCCTATTCATCTTAATTATCATTTCATGTGCATGTGTTTAATTTGATACCCGTAGTTTAATTCCCTAGAGTTGAAATCCTTTACCTCGTTTCCTATGGGATATGCATATGGGTAGATGGCTAGTGCTATATAAAATATTACTTGATCCCTGCCAAATGTTATAAAGTTTTGAATGAATTGGTGATCCTGATATGGCAATTGGAACATAACTCTTTTAATAACTCACTGTTGGCAAAAGCTGGGACTGACAGTACTACCGTGGGAGCTACATGGCTCTGGCTTTAACTAAGTAGTAGGCTCTTTTCTAGCTCGTTAGTGGTTACCCGAAAGGGCGCATTAGGCTCTTGCCGAGCTGGTTATAGTGCGGCCCCTGTCCGAGTTTGAGCGTAGGCTGCGGGCCTTTATGCTACTCGGAAGGGGAGCTCTATCGCCCCTTACCAATCCTAGCGGCCCTAATCTTGTTAGACGAGATACTATGAAAGGTTTCATAGTGAACCCCGCCCACTCACCTTGGCTATGTTATGGGAGTAATTAACCCAGGCAATCGGGGCTTCACGACTCACGGGTAAAGATGCACATCCTCTGCAGAGTGTTAAAACTGATATATCAGCCGTGCTCATGGTCACGAGCGGCCCGGAAAACCGACGGACTAATTAATTAACTTGACCAACATTTATGTTCCTGTTGCCACCATTTTTAATGATGATGGTTTTGATTCTATAAACTTTGGCAGTGGTATAAGTGGGATCATTTGGGGCTTAAGCATAACCTGATGATACTTGTTAATAAAACTTTGATCAACTAAAAGTGCTAAATGCAGTAAGCCAGTGTCAGCCTTTTGAGCTTTATAACCCCATGTTATACTATTGAGTACGAGTGTACTCACGCTTGTTTTCTTTTCCATTTTGGATAAAAATCCCGGATGGGTAACAGAAGCAGGAGGCTATGAAGAGTTCCCTGAAGACTTCTAGGCTTGGTCAACCAGTTGACCTTCCCTGTGGAATGGAGCCACAAGAGCTAGTTTATCTTCCTTTGTTTTATCTATTCTTGTAATGGATATATGTTCGATATGTATTAAACTCTGTGATGGTACTTGTAATTTGTGAACTTATGTGTGGATTATTCCTGGGCACACATAATGTTATGCATCCTATTTCGTCCTTGAAATTGGGTGTGACAAATTGGTATCAGAGCTTGAGTTGACTATAGGACGCAAGCCTAGGTAGCAATGGTCGTTTTAGGATCCTTTGCTTCTATATTCTACTGCTTTCTATCTTGCTCTTGTTATTTACAAAATTTATATGCTTCTATGTCTTTATTCTATTATTTAAAATGTTGTTCTAATTGAGTTTAAACAAAATTCTGTAGATGCCGCCTGTCACGAGGTCCCGCCGTCTGAGCACCAGCAGCTACTTGGCTCAGTTCACTTCCCAGACTTCTCAGCCAGTGGTGGACATCTCAGATGATGAGATGGTGACTGAGACTGAGGAGGACCCGGAGGAGGAGCACGTGTTGGTGGAGGACGTCAACACGGAGGACGAGCACGAGTGGATGGACGTCAACCTTGCAGCACCAGCTCCACCCCCAGCTCCTACACCGGTTGCTTCACCAGCTCCTACACCAGCTGCTACACCGTCGCCTCTGCCTTCACCGACTCCTGCACCACTCCTCTCCCCAGCACCAGCACCTGCTCTGGCGACACCACCAGAGGATGAGCAGCCTGGATGGACTGAGGAGCAGTACTACAAGTACCCTTCTCCAGCAGCTTACTTCCACAACCTGCTGTTGAAGGTGTTCGAGGAGTATTACCCTGAGATGGATACATCAGTGAGGTACCTAGTTTCTGAGTTCTCTCATCCTCAGGAAGCTAGTTACTGGAAGGCTCAGGTGGTAGTCTCTGTCTGGAATGGGGCTCATGACAGTCTGAAGGTGGAGACTGTCCATGGTCACGTAGCCAGGAGGGCTCTTGACAGGGACAGCATAGAGAATGCTGCGGAGAACACCTATATTTACTATCATGGAAGGCGTTACACCGCCATGCAGAATGATGCCTACAGATTCCTGCCCCGATATGACACCAGGTTCAACACTTGGTCGATCCAGAACCCCCTTGACCCTGGCTCTACCCTGGACACCACGGTCAGGCACCTCAATGAGCTCCAAGGGGTCAATGAGAGGTTGCAGGAGGAGTTGCATGGCGAGCAGCAGTCAGTGGCTCGTTTTCAGAAGATGGTGGATGATCTGAGGGCCCAGCTGAACATGGCCCCAATATATGAGAAGAAGCCACCCACCCATATCATGACTGATGAAGCTCCATAGATGTTGAAGCCTTTCCCCTTTGTAATAAGCGTAGAAGTGCGAGTCTGTTTAGTTTGGTGATGTATGAACTTGATGTCTTAATGATTATATTTATGAACTTGTTTGATTTGGATCTTTGGTTGATTGTTAGTGTGAGAGATTGTGGGCCTATCCACAAGTCTCACAAGTTTAAGCATTAGGTTAATGTTTGTTAATATATCAGTGGGTTGATCTTATCTCTTCTCCTGTGCTGTTTTACGGAAGCAGTCTCTGTTCTTTGCTTTATATCTCCAAATCAGTAAAGGCAATGCTGATGAAACTCTCACACCAGAAAGTAGACTTCTGTACCTTTCCAACATCACCAGAACCAACCCCATACCTATTCTAAGCTAAGAGTTTTTGCTGTTGCAAGTCAGTCTTACTGTGCAGTCTGTGAACCTGAACAGATCTGGTTGTTTCGAGTTTTTGACAAATAAAGTTACATAATCTGAAAATCTTGTGAACACGAAAGTTGTAGAGAACTTTCTGATCTTTCCAGTCATATAAGCATAATTTCCGTTTGAGTCCCAGAACTTGAGATATGAACTTTTTACTGCACCGCTGTTGTAAGATCATGCCCAGAAAATTTCAGTTTGACATAGACATGTTATATGCGTTACAAAGTCACTAAACCCTACATCTTTGCTTAAAAACAGATGGACGGCAGGGGTGCTAGAGTTCGTGGTCGTGGATGTGGCCGTGGACGTGGAGTTCCTGTCAATCCGCCACCACCACCGCCAACACCACCGCCTATTGTCCCTGCTGTATCAGTGGAACAACTGATGGGAATGCAGACACAGTTGATGCAAGCTATGATGCATCGCCTGGACAATGAACCTGTTGGAGTTCTACCTCCAATCCAAGTGAGGGACAAGAGAGGAGAGTTCATGAAGGGAAGACCTCCCGTCTTCACCCACGCATCCGACCCATTGGATGCAGATGACTGGCTCCGAGCTGTGGAAAAGCAGCTGAACATAGCACAGTGCAACGACACCAAAAAGGTGTTGTATGCCTCTGGAAAGTTACAAGGAGCAGCCCAAGATTGGTGGGAGTCCTTCCAATATGGACGCCCTGATGATGCTCCTGGAGTCAGCTGGCAGGAATTCAGAGAAGAATTTAGATCATACCATATTCCTGAAGGTATGATGGAATTGAAACAAGAGGAGTTCAGGTCCTTAAAGCAAGGCTCAATGACAGTGGCGGAGTACCGTGACAAGTTTGCTCAATTGTCACGCTATACTCCTCATGAAGTAGCCAGGGATTGCGACAAGCAACGTAGATTCCTGAAGGGATTGTATGATGGTCTGCAGCTCCAGCTCATGTCGAATGAGTACCCCAACTATCAGACTTTGGTGAATCGCGCTATTGTGATTGACAATAAGCGCTGAGAAATGGAAACAAAGAAGAGGAAGCTACAGGGTCAGGCTTCAAGCAGCAACACTCGTCCTCGACCCTACCCGCAGCAGAGTTTCCAGCAAAGAAGCCAAGGGCAGTCCAACCAGTGGAACAGGGGTCAGTTTCCTCAGCGCAACCAGTTCCAACAACGCCCTCAAGGTCAGCAGCAGTATGGAGGCCAGCGCCCACCTCAGCAGGTCTCTAATCAAGTTCTGCCCCAGGGGAATCCAAATGTTCTGGCAGTGAAGAACAACAACCCCAACAACAATAACAACAACAAGTGTTTCCGTTGTGAGAAGGAAGGGCATATGTCTTACAATTGCCCTGAGAAGTAGAACCAACAAGCACCCCAGAACCAGAACAACCAGCAAAAAGGAAGGTACCAACCACCTCCAAACACTGGAAGAGTGAACCATGTATCTGCTGAAACCACCCAGGAGGCACCTGAGGTTATGATGGGTACGTTTAATGTCAATTCTTTCCCCGCTACCGTACTCTTTGATTCTGGTGCTTCCCATTCTTTCATATCTGAAGCTTTTGTTAGAATGCATAGTATATCTTTGTGTGCCATGAAAAATCGTATGCAAGTAAATTCACCGGGGGGTAGCATACCAGCTTCTGTTTGGAGTCCTTCCACTAGACTTACCCTAAGGGGGGTAGACTTTGAAGTGAGTCCAGTTGTGATACCCATAGCTAGAATAGATCTGATTGTGGGAATGGATTGGATGAAACAACATCGAGCTGTGATTCAGTGCCAAGAGAGATGTGTTGTTGTGACATCACCTAATGGGGATAAGATGTGTGTTGAGGTAGAAATGCAAGCAACACCAAAAGTCACTCTGAACCAGTTATCTGGAGATGCCTTTAATGAGGAACAAGGGGTGGAAGAATTTCCGGATGTGTTTCCCGAAGAGCTACCAGGTATGCCACCTGATCGTGATGTTGAGTTTCTTATTGAACTTCTACCTGGTACTGCTCCCATAGCTAAAAGACCATATAGAATGGGGGTAAAGGAATTGGAAGAACTTAAGAAACAAATTAGTGAATTACAAGAAAAGGGTTTTATTCGCCCTAGTTCTTCACCTTGGGGAGCACCAGTTATATTTGTGGATAAGAAAGATGGTACTAGGAGAATGTGTGTGGACTACCGTTCTCTAAATGAAGTTACCATCAAGAATAAATATCCCTTACCCAGAATAGATGACTTGTTTGATCAGTTGAAAGGTGCATGTGTGTTCTCTAAAATAGATCTCCGCTCTGGATATCACCAATTAAAAATCCGAGCGGCAGACATACCTAAGATAGCCTTTACCACAAGATATGGGCTATATGAGTATACAGTTATGTCTTTTGGGTTGACTAATGCACCCACGTACTTTATGTACATGATGAACAAGGTGTTCATGGAGTTTTTGGATAAGTTTGTGGTAGTGTTCATAGATGACATTCTAGTCTTCTCTAAAACTAAAGAGGAGCATGTTGAACATATGAGAATGGTTTTGCAAAAGCTCAGAGAAAATCAGCTGTATGCCAAGAGAAGTAAATGTGAGTTTTGGTTAAGAGAAGTGTCTTTCTTGGGTCACGTGGTCTCTAATGGAGGTATAGCAGTAGACCCAAGTAAGGTGTGAGATGTTCTAAACTGGAACCCTCCCACCAATGTAACCGAAATCCGTAGTTTCCTGGGTTTAGCAGGATACTATAGGAGGTATATAGAAGGGTTTTCAAAGCTAGCAAAACCAATGACAGCTCTGCTAGAGAAAAGTGCCAAGTTTGTGTGGTCTGATAAATGTCAAACAAACTTTGAAGAGTTGAAGAAAAGGTTGACCACAGCCCCAGTACTGACTTTACCAGATCTAAACAAGAGCTTCTCGATCTACTGTGATGCCTCTCGTCTAGGTCTTGGATGTGTGCTTATGCAAGAAGGAAAAGTTGTGGCATATGCATCCAGGCAATTGAGGAAGCATGAGCTGAATTACCCTACTCATGATTTGGAATTGGCAGCAGTGGTACATGCTCTAAAGATATGGAGACATTACCTAATAGGGCATAAGTGTGATATCTAAACAGATCATAAGAGTTTGAAATATATATTCACTCAGTCGGATCTGAATCTGAGACAACGTCGTTGGCTCGAGCTGATCAAAGATTATGAGTTGGAAGTACATTATCATCCAGGTAAGGCCAATGTAGTGGCTGATGCACTGAGTAGGAAGAGTTATGCCAATGCTTTAAGAATGAAGCTTATGCCTGCTGAATTGTGTGCTGATATGGAATCTCTTAATTTGGGATTTACCCTTAATACCATGGAGATAACCATAGAACCCACCCTGGGACAAGAGATACGCAAGGGTCAGTTGGAAGATCCGAGATTGAAAGAAATTGCAGAGAATATAGTGCTAGGAAAAGCACCAGATTTCAGGATGGATGATGATGGAACTCTATGGTTTGGAAAGAGAATATGTGTTCCCGAAGTAAGGTCTATTCGTGATGCCATACTTCGAGAAGCACATGATTCGTCTTACTCTATACATCCTGGAAGTACTAAGATGTACCTAGACCTGAAAGAAAAGTATTGGTGGTATGGATTAAAAAGGGATGTAGCAGAATATGTGGCCTTGTGTGACACATGTCAAAGAGTAAAGGCAGAACACCAAAGACCTGCCGGTTTACTCCAACCAATGAAAATACCTGAGTGGAAATGGGAAGAAGTAGGAATGGACTTTATCGTCGGATTACCACGTACACAGAGAGGATATGACTCGATCTGGGTAATCGTGGACCGCTTGACTAAAGTTGCTCATTTCCTACCAGTGAAGACTAACTACTCAGGCGCAAGACTAGCAGAACTATATATGGAAAGGATAGTATGCTTACATGGAGTTCCTAAGAAGATAGTATCTGACAGAGGTACTCAATTCACATCACAGTTCTGGCAGAAGTTACATGAATCCTTGGGAACAAGATTGACATTCAGTACAACCTATCATCCACAGACTGATGGACAAACAGAAAGGACAAATCAAATTCTGGAAGACATGTTGAGAGCATGTGCTCTACAACATGGTGCCAGTTGGGACAAAAGTTTACCCTATGCTGAGTTTTCATACAACAACAGCTATCAGAATAGTCTGAAAATGGCACCAAACGAGGCTCTGTATGGACGTAAGTGCAGAACTCCTTTATTCTAGAACCAAACCAGAGAGACTCAGGTGTTTGGACCAGATTTTCTCCGAGATGTGGAAGAACAAGTAAGAAAAATAAGAGATAACTTAAAAGTTGCTCAATCCCGTCAAAAGAGTTACGCAGACAACCGCAGAAGAGGTTTGTCATTCGAGATTGCGGACTATGTGTATTTGAAAGTGTCTCCAATGAGAAGTGTAAAGAGGTTCAATATGAAAGGAAAGCTAGCTCCCAGATATGTTGGACCTTTCAAGATTCTCGTGAGACGTGGAGAGGTAGCTTATCAGTTGGAGTTACCCGAGAATTTGTCAGGGGTACATGATGTTTTCCACGTATCTCAGTTGAAGAAGTGTTTAAGGGTACCGGAGGAGCAAATCCCTCTAGAAGAGCTTACCATAAAGGAAGATCTCACATATGAAGAGTACTCGATAAGAATCTTGGAAACAGCGGAAAGGTTTACGAGGAGCTGTGTTATAAAGATGTGCAAAGTTCAGTGGAACCAGTACACAGAAGACGAAGCAACTTGGGAAAGAGAAGAAGACCTGAGAAAGTCTTACCCTTAGCTGTTTGAATAAGTCCGTCTGAATATCGAGGACGAGATTCCTTTTAAGGGTGGGTAGAATCGTAACACCCAAAATTTGGTTTGAATTTCAAATAATAGAAAATGATTTAATTATGGAATTATGTGAGCATTTCATTTAGTGGAATATTAAACTCTTTGCAAATAAAACTTATTCTAGTTTAGAAACATGGATGTGCATTCATGCCAATGCATAATTTTTGTGGTGATGTTTGAATGTGCAAAACTCAAATTTCAAATGAATTCAAATTGTTTTTGAAATGAGTTTGGAAAAGGGAAATAAAAAGAAAAAGGAAAAAACTTTTCTCCCTCCTGAACCCAGCCCATTTCCCTTTCTTCTCCCGGCGAGGCCCAGCTCACTCAGGCCGAAGCCCACCTAGCAGGCCGGCCCAACCGGCCACTCCTTCCCTCTCTCCCTCCTCCTCTCACTGCCAACCGAGGCCCACATGTCGGCGCCACTTCCCTCTCTCTTCTCTCCCTCTCACTCATTGATTGGATGGCCCCACCAGTCGGCTCTTTCCTCTCCCCCTCTCCTCTGCCGACGTCGCACGACGCAGAGTGCAGTAACCGCCGCGCGACGCACGGCCGCCCTGCTTGCTTGAGAACGCGCGTGGACGCGTGGAGCACGGGAACCGCCGCCGTCCCTTATCCTCTCTTCTCTCTCTGCGGCTTGGCCCCATTCGGCAGCCGTCTTCCACCTCCGCCGAATTCGGATGCGCGCGGACGTGCCGCGAACGGCAACCGCCGCGTTCGGGAACCACCGGCATGCCCCGCTCCCACTCCCCGCATCCCGCCCTCGACTCCGCCCCAGCAACCGCACGCTCCCTCTCTCGCTATAAAGTGGAACGCCGCGCGTCTTCTCCCCCTTTCCCCTTTGAGCTCTCAAATTCCGCCGAACGCCGCCGCCGTCGGCATCACCGTTGAGGAGGCCACACCGGAGCCTAATTCACCTCGGTGAGTCCCGTTCCGCGCCCGCAATCCCCCCGCGAATCTCAGAAGCCTTATCTCTCTATCTCTGTGCTCCGTTTTGGGCCACAGAACACTCGACGCCGCGAACGCGGAGCTCTCGGACGCCGCCGCGCGACGCCGACCGCCGTTCCATGACGACAAGCCGCACCGAGCCACCTCCATCCTCCAAACCGCCTCGGTGAGCTTCGCCATCGCCCTCTCTTCCTCCCCGTCCACTTAATTCGGTCAATTAGACCCGCTATGCGCCGCTCCGTCACAAACCGAGGTCGGCAACAATGGCGCCGCCGTGGTCAGCCGACTCCGGTAGCCTTCAGTCGCGTCCGAGCACCTCACTAGCACCGTACTGACACACCGCACGTCCCTAGGCCTTCATTTGGTCTCTACGGCGCTGGTTTGTCCCACCCGCACACACATATCGAGTTCAATCATGGCGCCGCCGCGGACGGCCCTGTTCCGGCAAGCCATTGTCTCAACCGAACCACCCCTCGCACTCGCACGAGCATGTAGATCGTTTCCGTGCAGTTGGTTGAACCCGCGGCAGTCGGGAGAGTCTTCCCCGCGTTCGCCGGCGAGCCAGAGCCGCCGGGATCCATGGCGCCATCTCTGTTTTCCTCCCCGCGTTCAACCGAGCACACCACGGAGTTCGCCTCGTCCCCCTCTTTCTTCCCACGCAGTCGGTGATCGAAACGGACGTCGGACGAGCTTTTCCGGTGAAACTCCGGCGAGCTCGGCACTCTGTGGCCATGGCGCCGCCGCGCCCGTCCTCTGCTCCGGCCGCCGTTCTCCCTCTCTCTCCCTTTGATATGTTCTGAGCCGCCCATTTACCGATCTGCGGTCAGGATTAGATCGGCGAAGGGGTATGAGCCCTGGTCCACGGTGGAACGGTGGACCTCGGCGCACTCGGGTGCATGCACTGTGCCCGTGGACCGCCCTATCCCGAGCCGCCGCGTGGTAGGTCAGTTGACCCAGCGTCGCAGCCCTGGCGCATTTCCGAGTCTACATTTTCTCGGTTCAGAAAACGTATTCCTTCTCGGTTTATTCCAAAAATGGAAATTTGCTATTTACAATTTTGCCACTGCCTTAATTTGTTTATAAAATCTTTATTTTAACTCCGATTTGGACGATTCGAGTTGCGTTTGGTTCGTAATGAAATTCTCTACATGTTAAAAC
Source organism: Microstegium vimineum (assembly GCA_022036555.1). Taxonomy (NCBI): domain Eukaryota; kingdom Viridiplantae; phylum Streptophyta; class Magnoliopsida; order Poales; family Poaceae; genus Microstegium; species Microstegium vimineum. The sequence continues at coordinate 40,161,199 of CM039133.1, forward strand.
TTCTGTTGTTCATGTTTGAATTATTTAAATTCAATGATAATTCAAATACTAAAAATGCTCCTAGAGAACCAGTTAAATTCATATCTTTTGAGTTTTAAATCCGATTTTCGTGAAATTCGTGTTGAAATGATCATAGCAATGTGTAGTATCTTTTTATAAACCTTTTAACTCTGTTTATTTTTATTGGTGTACTGTTCTAATGATAGTCTTGTTTGCTTTGTATGTATGCAATTGGAATGCGTGTTGTTGCAATGTCGTGATCGAGTTCAGGCAGTGAGGAGTTCGTTGGTGATCAAAAGTTCTTTGATCAGGAGTGTTTTGACCAACAGGAGTTTGAGAACCAAGGCAATTATAGCATGGGACCTACCTTGTTCTCCTATTCACCTTAATTATCATTTCATGTGCATGTGTTTAATTTGATACCCGTAGTTTAATTCCCTAGAGTTGAAATCCTTTACCTTGTTTCCTATGGGATATGCATATGGGTAGATGGCTAGTGCTATATAAAAGATTACTTGATCCCTGCCAAATGTTATAAAGTTTTGAATGAATTGGTGATCCTGATATGGCAATTGGAACGTAACTCTTTTAATAACTCACTGTTGGCAAAAGCTGGGACTGACAGTGCTACCGTGGGAGCTACATGGCTCTGGCTTTAACTAAGTAGTAGGCTCTTTTCTAGCTTGTTAGCGGTTACCCGAAAGGGCGCATTAGGCTCTTGCCGAGCTGGTTATAGTGCGGCCCCTGTCCGAGTTTGAGTGTAGGCTGTGGGCCTTTATGCTACTCAGAAGGGGAGCTCTATCGCCCCTTGCCAATCCTAGCGGCCCTAATCTTGTTAGATGAGATACTATGAAAGGTTTCATAGTGAATCCCGCCCACTCACCTTGGCAGTGTTATGGGAGTAATTAACCCGGGCAATCGGGGCATCACGACTCACGGGTAAAGATGCACAACCTCTGCAGAGTGTTAAAACTGATATATCAGCCGTGCTCACGGTCACGAGCGGCCCGGAAAACCGACGGACTAATTAATTAACTTGACCAACATTTATGTTCCTGCTGCCACCATTTTTAATGATGATGGTTTTGATTCTATCAACTTTGGCAGTGGTATAAGTGGGATCATTTGGGGCTTAAGCATAACCTGATGATACTTGTTAATAAAACTTTGATCAACTAAAAGTGCTAAATGCAGTAAGCCAGTGTCAGCCTTTTGAGCTTCATAACCCCATGTTATACTACTGAGTACGAGTGTACTCACGCTTGTTTTCTTTTCAATTTTTGGATAAAAATACCGGATGGGTAACAGAAGCAGGAGGCTATGAAGAGTTCCCTGAAGACTTCTAGGCTTGGTCAACCAGTTGACCTTCCCTGTGGAATGGAGCCACAAGAGCTAGTTTATCTTCCTTTGTTTTATCTATTCTTGTAATGGATATATGTTCGATATGTATTAAACTCTGTGATGGTACTTGTAATTTGTGAACTTATGTGTGGATTATTCCTGGGCACACATAATGTTATGCATCCTATTTCGTCCTTGAAATTGGGTGTGACAACAGTGCACTTGATGGTGCACTTGGTAGAAGAAGTTAGACTTGGTGGCCCCGTTCACTACCGATGGATGTATCCCATGGAGAGGTATATAATGACATATTGCAGTGTTATTGTCTTTAATTCAATCGACTAATATGTGTTCATGATTTCATTTATATTTTTTGTTTGGCTTAAAGAACTTGTGAAGAATAGAGCTCACCCAGAAGGTTCGATTGCTGAAGGACATTGCATGGAAGAGTGCATGACCTTCTGTTCCAGATTCCTTGATGGAACTACTCGTTTTACCAGACCAGCTAGAAACGCTGAACCCTCAGACAATATGAAAGACATGTACTTGTTTGAGAGTGTCGGAGAACCAATTGGAAAGGCTACTACTGTAAGCCAATTTGATAGTCAACTTCTTGTTCAGGCACATCGATACGTGCTGCGACACTGTGATGAACTTGAAGAATTCTGCAAGTGTGTAATATAGTTCCTCCTACTTTGATTTTTAAGTTTTAGTAAGTTGAATCCATGACACTGTATAATGAATAACCCCATTGTTGTAGAGAATTTGTGGATGAGGAGAACGAAAAATTGTGTCCTTCAACTACTTTCACTCTGGCTGCCATTGAGAAGTTGATAGACCAACACTTTCCTGACTGGTTGGAACAAAAGGTGCAGTACAACTAAAATTTATTATTAGGCCATAATAGAATTAATTGATCTAATAAGTTTCTTCAATGCAGGTTATCCTAGGTGATGGACTACGAATCACTAAAATGGTCCGAGCTTTGGCTGCGAAACCGAGCAGACACGGTGTGAGATATAGTGGCTATATTATTAATTGTTTTAGGTTCCAAACAATGAGTCGTGAGGCTGCAAGATCAACACAAAACAGTGGTGTAGTGAACATTGCAGAAGATGGGGGTTCATCATTATGATAGATTATCCGATATAATAGAACTAGCATACACTGACTACAAGGTAGTTCTTTTCAAATGTGATTGGTATGATGTCCATCATCGTGCTGGTTTACGAAAAGATGAGTTTGGATTAACACATGTGGATTTTTCTCGGAAAATACACACTGGGGAAAAACTGGAGCATGATCCCTTTGTCTTTTCTTCACAAGTGGAGCAAGTCTTTTATGTTGAAGACCCAAAAGCTGAAGGATGGAATGTTGTGGTAAGATTCAAGCCACGAGATACTTTTGACATGGGTGATCATGAACTGCCAGCAAATGAAGCAAATTAGACCAAGAACTGTTAATGAACATCAGTTGAGATCTCTTGTTAGCTTTTGGTGTCAAGAAACACATAAGGTGATATCTTTTTATCTCACATTTCCAAGAAATTTGAAAGAAAGTTTTGTAACATTTTCTGCTTTGTAACTTTGCTATATTTATAGAAATTGTGTGCAACATACTCTCGGTGTGCAAAAGAACAGAAGAATACACACACAACTGGGAGGAAAAGTCATGCTAGACTAAAGAAATAGATGGTGATATATATTCTTACTATTGTTATCTTTCAAATTCAAAGATCATGTAAGAGAAGTGATTGGATCTTCAAATTTAATATCTTGTGTAGGAAGATCAAAGGAAAGGAAAAGTTCATAGGATAGAATTATGGGACGTCGCTCATAAGAAAAAGAGTGGCAGATATAGCACCAACAAAGTGAAGCTAGTAATGGTATATTTTTCTGCTACTTGTGGATTGATTTGAAATTATTGTTATGATTATGTGACCTTATATGCTTATGTCAATAGGATGCATCATTTGAGGGATTAGAAAAAAGAAAAGAGCAAAACAATGGTAATCTTTCAACTAATGACTTTAATGAGGTGTTCAATGAGATTGTTGCTAAACAATTAAAAACACGTGGGTACTATGATGATAAGTACTGGAGTCAAGTGCAAGTTTCTAAAGGTATTACTTTTGTTACTGAAACTGAAGAAGAGAGGAGGTACCATGACAAAGTAAATACAATGGACAATAAGATGCAACACATGAGTGGTGTTATGAAACTTTGGCATGCTTTTATGTCAGAAAAGTACCCAAATGATAATTTGATAAAAAGAATGGAAAGAGCTCTACATGATGAAGTAAGTCTCCATGGGTCCTTGTCTATGTCTCCATCTATTACAAATGAGTTTATTCATATCTAATAACTATTCATATGATGTTTTATTTTTCTACAGGTTGTTCATACTGAAATTGATGGTCCTAATGATGATGATGAATAGGATTGTAGTGATGATAGTATCCATGGCACATATAGTGATAATGATATTGATATGAACCCTAGAGACCCAGAAAATAATGTTTACTCTTCAGAAAACTCTGTTCAGGTAACATTTTGCCTTTCTTCAACCTACTTATCTATGATTCTATGTTACTGCAGCTATGAGATGTAGCCATAGCCATAAGAATTTTAGAACAATCCTAACCCTTATTTCTATTTTCTTTGCTATAATATAGTATGTAAGTGCATGCTAATGTCCTAAATACTATTGTTACAAATATGCAAGAGCCACAAGACCAGAATTGTAGTGAAGTCAACAAGAATTTGGTGTGCCCATCGTTAACACGTGAGCCAATGGTTGCTAAGGTATGTAGAGTTAAGTGCAGCCTAAAGAAACCTTGATGTGTTGTTCAATTATGTACACGGTGCATAAGTAACTATAAAATAGATGAATTGTTACTACGCTTAATATACTTTGCTTGTGTTATCCAACTAGCATTGTTCAATTATATCTCAAATTAGTAACTTTGCCCCTACAAAAAAGGGTAGCCCAAATGTGCGAGAAAGCTTCATTTTTTGTCTGAATGCATAGGAATGTATAGGTTTACTTCTTGGCTGCTACCTGCTAGATCATTTCTTCACAATTGGCATGCGTCATATGACTGTTGTGGACCCTTTCTTGAAATAATAAATGTAATTCTTTGGCAAACTATAGTTGAGATTTGAGAAACGCTGCTAGTTAGAAAAAGGAGTTTGCAAGCTTTGTCTAAGTACTTTTCATTTACAGTGTATACTATATAGACTAGTAGGCAGGGCAAGTGGGGAAAGCCAAAAGGCCACAACTTGCTACTAATTACCATGCACATACACCCATCTTGCAATATATCTCTTCAAGGCATGCATCCTAAAAATAGTATAGCACAAATTATAAGTTATTGGTACAGCAGAGGGCACAAGTCCATTCATGTAAAGTACATAATGGAGCCATTGCCACAGAACAATAAGTTACAAGAAGCATATAATTGTGTACATGTTATATTCATACTTTAGACTTTCAGAATTAAGAAACTAAGTGCTAGTCTGCTAAATCTAATAGCATAAGGTCATAATAAAATAATAACACATCATAATTAGCACACACATGCTAGAGCAGACAACAATTGATTTAGTTTAACAACTGTGTCCGATACTGTAGCAGACAGAAATTCTTGCAATCTCTATCTCTGTTCTTTAAACTTTTTTTCTGAAATAAAATCTCTATTCTTTACAAGAGCCACTAGCCTCTTAGCATGCACATGCTAGAGCATACATGAGTTGATTTGTAAAGAAAAGAATCCAATATTAGTACTAATGTGCAGTCTGCACACATTGGAGCATATATCAATTGATTTTTGGAGAGAAAAATGGAGATCTAGTACTAGTACGCGTTGCACAGTATTTAGTATATGTACATGCTGAACCATAAATCAAAGAAAATACATGGAGCACTTAACTTGTTTGTGTCGGAGATGCAGAGTTGTAGATGAGCTCAACCTCAAGTAGACAGCAGAGGCACATCTACAACTCATCATCATCAATAATCTGATTAAAACTGGTCCTACACAGAGTATAAAATTGATAACAATAATCTGATTAAGAACTAATGATGTGTGCAAACATTATGAACTATTGGTCATGTACATCTATTTTGATTATCAAAAATCCGAATTGGGTGGTACATAAACCATGGTATATGTCACAAAATTGAAAGTGCAACTATGACTGTAGGTGGCACATGAGAATCAAGGTCAAGCAGATAAGGGTTCTGAAGGTCTAACTTTTCCACGTGGTAGCACAATGACCAATCTTGTATGTCTATATTTTATATTATTATAACCCTTCATAGTATGGCTGAACTGGCTAGATCAATGATATGGTTTGATTTTGTCTATTGCAGAGATCTCAAAGAACTAAAGCGCCAGCTTGTGATCCATTAGGATCGGTATGTGCTTGTTTTCCTTGTTTGAAGCTAAATTAAGTACAAGTTTGATGATCATGAATTTGTGTTTTACAAAATGGTAGAGCCTGTCTATCTTATTTCACTAAGAAACCATTATAAAGTCATGGCCAAAGGAAAGTTAGTGACTACTGACAACACTAAAAGCATTGGTGGCACTGTACTTGGAAAAGAATTTGTTGGGGTTTATGTTGAGGCCATTGAAAATAATGGCAATTGAAACAATGGAGATGAGATGTTACCTAGACCACTCTATTCTGTCAAAACTATGAGAGATGCTATTGGCTTCCTTGTTGCTTGGTCTCGTTCGCATGTAAGTTCTCTCTCATATTAACAAAGTATTTATACTTTTGTAATTTCCAAAAACTATACTAAATATCCCTCTAATCACATGTCTCATTGTAGGTTAAAACACCTAAGAGTTCAACTCAAGCCGGTACGACCTTGGTATCTTTCATTCTTGCTATATTGGTTTGATTAGAATTCATGTCTGTCAACTTAGTCTCCTCTTATTTTGCAGCTTGATGGAAATGTGTAACTTGATGTGGATGGAAAGACAAGCTTCAAGTTTCGGAGTGAACAAGATAGAGTTTAGATGTTAGCAAAAAATATAAATATTTGTGTGATATTGCCACTTTTCCTATGCTTCTTTATGATTATGGTTTATTTTTCTTTCAGAGTGCACTTTAATGAGTTATTAATCATTATCTTGTTTTGTAAATACAGTGGATTTTCAATGCAATGACTTCATGATTCACTACCTCAGTATCTAATCATTCCAATTCATTTGTGTACAATTTTGTAGAAGTCTCTTTATTTCTAGTAAGAATGCATAAATATAAATATGCCTATGTAAATAGACATATTATATAGATGCAAAATAATGTTTTTTAGATGACGTTTTAAAATGTTACTAGATAACGTTTCCATATTAGTAGACACAAAATACAAATTTGTGTAAAATCATCTCTATATTTTTTTGAGACACAAAATGATGTTACTAGACAATGTATCTTTATTGTTAGACACACAATATAATGTATCTATTCAAACGTCTCTATACTTCTTGATACACAATTTGACCGTCATTATAAAACGTGACAACATTAGTACACACATAATATAAATGTATCTATGAGAACGTCTCTACACTTTTAAACACACAATACAACATCGTTATACAAGGTCACTATATTAGTACACACATTATATAAATGTATCTATGAGAATGTCTCAACATTTCTTAGCACATAAGAAGCACGGCTATATAACGTAACTACAAAAGTAGACACATTATATAAATGTATCTATAAAATTGTATCAATATTAGTAGGCATACAACTGACGTCTCTACAATGTCTCTTTATGACCTTGACACGCTTACATAACTCGTCTCTTCAAGTCCTGACACGGTCCATGCAAAGACGCTTCTAACACGCTTTATAAAAACGTGCCTACAATCTTGTAGAGACAAAATAAAACGTGTCTAACATATAAATAAAGCATCACTACAACCGCTTTTTCTTATAGTGAGTTTGGTGACTTGATGTCCAAGGAATTTGAGATGTCCATGATTGGAGAGCTTACTTTCTTCCTTGGGTTTCAAGTGAAGCAATTGAGAGAAGGCACATTTGTATCTCAAGAGAAGTATACCAATGATGTGCTAAAGAAGTTCAAGATGGAAGATTGTAAGCCAATCAAGACCCCAATGCCTACAAATGGACACCTCGACCTTGATGAGGACGGTAAACCTATGGATAAAACTCTCTACTGTTCTATGATTGGTAGTTTGTTATATCTTACCGCATCTAGGCCCGATATTATGTTTAGTGTGTGCATGTGTGCTAGGTTTCAAGCAAAACCTAAGGAATCCCATCTAAGTGCCGTAAAAAGAATCCTTAGATATGTAAAGCACACCCCAAGCATTGGCCTTTGGTATCCCAAAGGATCTACTTTTCAACTAGTGGGCTATTCCGTTTCGGATTATGCCGGTTGCAAAGTTGATAGGAAGAGTACCTTCGGAGGTTGCCATTTGCTTGAAAGATCACTTGTATCATGGTCATCTAAGAAACAAATATAGTGTGGCTTTGTCTACCGCAGAAGCGGAATACATAGCCGCCGGAGCTTGTTGTGCACAAATCCTATAAAAGAAACAAACTCTTCTAGACTATGGCGTTGAGCTTAAAAGTGTACCACTTCTTTGTGATAATGAAAGTGCGGTAAAACTTGCTAATAATCCGGTTCAACACTCCCGCACCAAGCACATCGATATCCTTCATCACTTTCTAAGGGATCATGTTTCAAAGAAAGATATCTCCCTAGTTGGTGTAAGAAGTGGAGATCAATTGGCGGATATATTCACAAAACCACTTGATGAAGTAACCTTTTGTAGGTTGAGAAGTGAACTAAATGTGCTTGATCTAAGTAACTTCACTAAAAGATGATCTTGTGTTGGTACCTTGCATTCATGTTTAAATTATGTACGTGCACATAGGCTTGTCTAACGCGGTAAAGATAACCGCCCCAAAGCGTGGAAGAAGCTTAATTGCGGTTTAAACTTGACAAGCAACTAGATTCAAATTCAAGTATTGCATTGCATATGCATGTTTGTTGCTTGATCGTTCTTTTTCGGTAAAGTTTGAGTATCCTCTGTGTTCGTCCATTTCAGGGGGAGCATTCCACGCTCAAGTTGTCACTATACCACTATTAATGGTCGTACGGTGTTCCTCGCCCTCTTTTATTGACTATTTTCATTAAAAAGAAGCTAAGCCAAAGGCTAAATATTTGAAAAACCATGAGGGTTTGAGTGATGGTTCTCACACTATGTCCAACAAGTGTTCTTTTGAGTCTTATTTGTGTTGGAAATAGTATGGGAGAGAGAAAGGGAGAGATAGAAAAAAATTCCAATGCATTCTGGCTTCGGATCAAGGTCCGGACGTGGTTCTTACCCTATGTCCGGACTGAGTCTAGCATCCGGATCAGCCCCTCTGCTCCCTATTCTGCTCCGGTCGCACAGTCCGGACGCGCGTTTTGAGCCGTCCGGACCAATGCTCTTGTGTCCGGTCAGCCCCCCCTCCACTGTGCACTCCTTCCGCACAGTGCTCCGATCACAACTATTCCCTGCGCTCGGACTCCGTTTTGCGTCCGGATAAATACATTACAGAGAGCTTGTCGCTCGGTTTTTACCCCTCCTACGTCCGGTGTTGCTCCTCCGGTTCAACTTCTAAGTCCGGAGTCTGGTTTTCACCTCAGATACCCCCGTGCTCGCCCTCTTCTGTCTGTTACGCTCTCAACCGCCTTCTCGCCGCATCTGTAAACCACCAAACGCCGTTCCGCCATTAGCGCCGCCTGTGCCCTTCGTCGCCGAGGAGCCTCGCTGCTTGCTCGTCCCTGCAGGCACGCGCATCCCCCCGTCCCCGCAGGCCTCTGTTTCGGCCGCCGTGCTCCCTGCTCGCGAGCCGCCGAGCTCTGCCCCCTTCTCTTTGCCGAGCAGAGCCCCACCAGCAACCACCCCCGTAGGCTTCCCCTTGAACCCTAGGCTCAACCTCACCACCAAAGCCACAACAACTCCCCCCTAGGGTTTCCTGTCCCCCAAACCTCCCTAGGGTTCCTTGTCTGACTCGTCGATCGCGCGTTTTAGCCGTCGACGGTTCGTTGTTCATGGTGTCTCGATCCGTTGTCCGACTTGCATTGGATTCGACGCCCTTCTTACCTAAGGTAGCCGACAGTTTTCATTCCATATTATCTACTTTGCTTGCTTCCGATAGGCTTTTCACACCTCTAGATGTATACATGTGCTTATATATTTCCTATCCATTCTCTCTTGTGGCAGTCGGGTTAGTGGCAGTGACAGAGAACTCGGGGCAAAGCCCGCGAGTATGGATTGAGGCAAAGCCTTACAGGATTGTCAGTGGCTTTGTGGGCCTCTTGCAGTGATCAGCTTGGCCAGTGGGGATTTCATATTCGATATTCAGAGGCGGTGGTTAGTGTGTCAGTGGGACTTCTATTCAGTGGCAGTGGCATTAGGGCCTCTCTCAGTGTGACAGTTGATTGTTTGATCAGATGGCTCGTTGTAAGAATGTTGGTGGTGGTCCTGACGACGAGCCGCCTCGCCCTCCCCGCTCCACCGCTCAGTAGAAGGGGAAGGCCAAGGCGAAAGTTCCAGGCAAGAAGCGAAAGCTTTTGGATAGAGACGCTCTAGCCTCGATCGCAGCAGCTGATGCAGCCGACAGGGCCGAGAGTGGTGCTTCGCTTCGGATTGGTGCTCGCCCTCCGTCTTCTAGAGTCTCCTCAGCCGCCAGCGCTCCTCAGACACAGGCCGCAGAGGCTCCCGCAGCAGCAGCAGAGGACACTCCCGCTACAGAGGCAACAGAGATAGCTCAGACTCCTCCGCGCAGATGGTCTACCCGTGCCCATGTCGAGGTTGCCCCTCGTCCTGAGGGTCCTCATTGCGGCGACAGAGTTCCGAGGGCAGTTCCCCCACCTCCTTCCATGGCAGGACCTCCAGTGATGCCAGTTCACATGGACCTCAGTTTAGCTTCTACACAGCAGATGTGTGAGCTCCGGCTAGTTGAGCTTGAGGAGTGGTGCCCCGTACAGAGATACCCTGACGCTCCTCCTGGTTGGTGGCACCCTCGCCACAAGGACTTCTACGACGCAGCCTGTACCATGAGGATCCGGCTGCGACCCCACCGAGTGTGCCCCCTTGAGCGCATTCTAGAGACTTGTGGAGAGGTGCTTTGACCTCTACTTGAGTACCTTCCTGGGCTGGCGGACCTCCTAGGCCGCTCGGGGAGCTACGTCGAGTACTGGGTCCGAGAGTTCTACGCTTCATTATGGATCGACCCGGACCATGCTTACTTCCAGTACACTTTCAAAGGTGAGCGCCACAGGACTTACCTGACGGACCTCAAAGCTCGGTTCCACTTGACAGAGGCTCCTCTCAGGCTACACCAGTAGTGTTTTTGGAATGTGGATCCCCCCCGCAGAGCAGTTGGAGGCACGACACTAGACTCTGACTTGGTTGCTCCTTTCTTTCGCCCTCCATTTGGTCCCGGTTGCAGTAGGACACATGGTGATTTGCACCCCCACGTTTGTCTCATCAACGATGTGATGAGGCACACTCTTTTACCACGCACTGGGTACCGTGACGCGCTCACGAACCTCCAGCAGTACCTCCTTGCAGCGATAGCTACTTAGACACTGTTCAACCTCACCGATTTCATTCTATGTGAGATGGAGGATACCATTGCAGATGGTCTTATTTCTTGGGGGGTAGCTTCCCTACGGGCACTGGATCTGTTCTTTGTTGGCCCTATCTCTTCGAGTCTATATGCCAGGGATTGCTAGTGAGCTTGACTTGTCACCCTCAGTATTTCTGATCTACATGATGAGCGCTATGATCGATGGTTGTCGGGGCAACAGAGCCCTTAGGAGGGTTCGCCGAGCAGTACCGGTCAGAGAGATGGATGAGGTTGACGCCCAGGATGAGGCAATGCGTGCAGTGGCACAGGGAGAGCTAGCTGACTTCACAGGCAGGAGGACTTGGATCAGGGCACTAAGCCGATCCCATCTGACAGTGACTACGACGACGACTACCGTCCACACCGCCCTGCTCCACCCCATCCAGCAGCAGCTCACGACGCAGAGGCAGGTCCCTCCAGTGCAACACCTCCTCTAGCTCCGCCCACTGACCCTGTCCTTCTATGGGTTCTAGACAGGCTCGACACTTCTCAGTAGCAGATGGTGGCCATGATGGGCCAAGTTCAGGCCCAGCAGGACCAGTTCCAGGAGCAGCTGCTCGCTAGTCAGGCGATGACCTTCCAGTTCATGGGATATATCTTACAGCAGACTGGCGCTCCTCCTCCTCCGTTTGTTCAGAGGCCGCCTCAGTTTTAGCTTGGCTCGCCCCCTGGACAGTTTGGGCAGTTTGCGGGCCCCTCAGCTCAGTCACAGCTTGGCCAGTTTCCAAGATAGTCAGCTCAGCCTGAGTTCAGTCAGGCACCGAGACTATCACCTCAGTCGCCGCCTCCATGTGTGCCTTACTACGTTCAGCACCCGGCACCGTCGTCCTCGTACTTCATAGCACCGGCAGTTTCGACTCCACCGTACGTGTGCTGGTTAGCTTCACCAGTGCTGATCAGGCCAGTGACTCCCACTCCAGCTACACAGTCCTCTGGTGAACATCAGAGTGCGAGTCCTTCAGGCCAGTTCCAGTCTCCGACCAGGCAGGTCAGTCAGTGGTTCGACACAGTTGGGCAGACGACTCAGTTCTCACTGATTACTATGGGGTTTACCCCATACTCAGCGTCAGCCGGCTTGGATAGTTCAGCTCTTGCTTTCTCCGCTAGCTACGGTGCCCTCACCGGCCTTGCTAGTCCTACTGACTACCAGCCTTCTCCGTCGGAGCCCGGACCACAAACAGGTGGCACTTTACCCTCCTCAGTGGCTTCATTAGAGCTTTCACCTCAGGACCCACCTGCTACGGACACTACTACTCCAGTGGTTCAGCCAGCCTTGACTCTAGTGGCTGATGAGCCCCAGGGACAGACAATTGCGCCTTCAGTGACAGAGTCACCTACTCTAGTTCCTGCTCCCGAGTCAGAGACTGCTCCCTCTGTGCCAGTTCCAACTACGGACTTGCCTACTTCAGAGGCACCGCTACAGGCATAGCCAGAGTTAGTGGTTCCCGAGCTTCAGCAGTCAGATGCTCCTGCAGAGTCAGTGGCCGATGCTACAGTTTCTACTTCTGTGGCCACTGCTCTTGAGACAGCTACTTCTCCTCCGCCAGCTTCAACTACAGTGGGTCAGAGTGACGGTGATGACTCCAGTCCAGACTACGAGCAGTTCAACCTCCTCGCTCATGACCCGGCTGCTTCTCCTGCGATCGATGCTTATTTTTTGTGCTTTGTTGCCAAAGGGGGAGAGAGTGAGAGTATGCTAGTGACAGGGGGAGTTGAGAGAGAGTCTTGGTTCTTTTGATGTGCTTAATTCTCTCGTACTCATGCATCATGTTTACCCTATCATGCATTTGCTTTTGTGTGATGATACACTTGCTTGTGACATATGTGGTTCACTCATTTATATTATGTCACATGCTTTTGGCCCTTGATATACTTCCGTGCTTTACTTTGATATATACCTATGGTTAAGCATATCTCTTGTACTTACTCTAAATTCATATCCTCAGTACATGTTGTGGCTTGGATTATTTAAGCATGTATTATTCATTCATATTTACTAACCCATGCTCAGATAAGCCAAGTCACTTGAAAACCTAAAATAAAACTCTCTTTTCATACTCTATGGAGTATTGTCGTCAATCACCAAAAAGGGGGAGATTGAAAGCATCTAGGCCCCTAGTGTTTCGGTGATTAACGACAATGCAAGATTACTATGACTAACGTGTGTTTTGCAGAGGCAATAAGAAAGTGTTAGGTCATGGTAATGGATGGTTGTTTGGACTATCATGCTATATGTGCCCCTTATTGGAATCGTTTCGGCTTCCAAAGGATTGGCGACAAGGTTGAAGCATAGACTAGGTCTAAGTGTCATTTGGAGTTGAGAGACACATAGAGTAGTTTAGCACCTTTATTTTTCCTTTGGCCGTACTATTAAGAGGGGTTCTATCTAGTAGCTTGACCTAAGAAAGGCTTAGTGTTTAGGTGTGGTGCACACTTGTCAAACTAAGAACTAGGAAGCTATAGCAATAGTCCTTGGACCAAGTGGAGAAACTGCCACGAAGGAAGCATGTTGATCTGCCCTGAAAAGAAGGTCCGGACACAAGTGTATCCCTGGGTACGGACCATCGGCTTTGCGTCCGGACCCTAGGGTTTGCTCTGCGAGTTGCAGGCCAACCGGACGCTGTGAACAGTGCAAGGTCTGGACAGCAGGCTGCGTCCGGACCCTACAGAGAGAGCTCCAGAGAGTGCAAAAGGAACTGGACGCTGTCCGGTGTGTTGAGTCCGAACGCCAAGTAGGGTCCGGACCCAACAACAGAGAGTTCTAGAGAGTGAAAATCCATCCGGACGCTGTCCGGTGATGTGCATCTGGACGACATTCTGCGTCCGGACTCACTTTGTAACAGTGCTGAGAATAGAGGGTTTGGGGGGTCCGAACGCATGCTTGATGGTCCGGATCCCACCCTAAAAGAGTGTCCGGAGTGACGCAAGAAGGCACAAATAGTGCCTAACGGCTATGGGGTGGCTTGGGGGGTATTTATACTCCTTCACCAGCCCCATGAAATCTCTCTTGCCCATTCCAATTGCTGAGAAACACCTGTGAGAGAGCAAGTTGTGCAAGAGCCCTAGTGAGAGTGTGAATTGCAATTCCATGTGTTGATTCTCACTAGTTGCTTAGAGTTAGCAAGTGTGCATCCATTCAATCACTAGACTAGACTCGGTCAAGTGAGAGTTAGTGCTTGTTACTCTTGGTGATCGACATCACCTAGATGGCTTCGCGGAGGATCGCTTGGTGATCATCCGGTGGAGTTCATTGTGGATGACCCAAGCTTCATTGTGATCGGTTGTGGGCGATTCACCGAGCCGGAGTGGCGAAGAATCAGCCCGTAGAGAGCACTTAGTCCTTGCGCGGACTAAGGGGGAGCGATACCCTTGCGCGGGTGCTCCAACGAGGACTTGGGGGAGTGTCGACTCCTCGATACCTCGGCAAAACGTCATCGTGTCAATTTCCTTTGCCCCTTCTCCTTACTTATTTCAATTACTCTTAAGCATTACTTTTCGCATTATTTTCTTGTTTCTTGAGTAGAATTGCATAGGGTTTTACCGCTTTCATTGCCTTGTCTTGCTTGTTTAGCTAGGACACACTTGGGAAAGCACTAGGGGGTTAATTGGCTCTTGATAGGTTTTAATTATCGCTTAGAAATTTAAAAGAGCCCAATTCACCCCCCTGCTGGGCATCTTGATCCTTTCACGGTAGCAGACAACGACAAAAATAGCTATAGCTTAGTGTGGGTTCCTCCAACAACTATAACATTGCTATTCCATGGTGACTATGAGCAACTGCACAAAAATGATTTTAGGAGACAACATATTTTTTTAATATGAGGTAGACAAAAAAGATTTCTGATTCAAAAATACCTCATGATCCTTATTAATGGACATCCATTACGTATCAAAGACCACCTTTGAAAATAGATTAATAGAGGCACGTTTTTAAAGGGTTCGTCTATGGAAACATAGTTTAGTTTCATGTAAGAGCCTTTTAAATTATAAGGCCCACTAGAAAATAGGCCCAAAGCTCATATGGCCCAACACTTTGGGTATATTTATATATGGGCACATAAGGTTCTAAGCACACTCTACTCTCTATTTTCCCCTCAGGTTTCTCTTTCTCACCCTCGCTCCTCACCTCCTCTGTCCGTGATGAAGGTGTGGTGGCAGTAACATGCCCAGCCTAGGGCATGGCCAAGTGAATGTCTTTAATAGCATAGACAAGCTAGGGCCCGTCTAGGGGTGATCCTACAGCGCCAACAACCCCACAACTAAGGTCATGTCCAAGAATGCACCCGACTTCTCCAAATAGGCACATATGAGCCCCTACTCTGTCTCTCCCTTCAATCGATCTCCATGGCTAGATCCTCAGATTATCTATCTCTCTCTATTTCTCTCTTCCTCAAAGAGAGATCTGGTTAATTGGGACTAGGCCTGAGGTGTTGATGACAAAGGGCATGGGTGAGAACCTAATCTCTTAACCTCTTCCTCCTTTTCATCTCAATGAATTGGTACTCATAGTGCCAAATCGATATGGCCAGGCGAAAGGCGGTGACATCAAGGGAGACATCTATGGTGGCAACAGGGCAATATCAGCATCGTCGAGCTCCACGATAGGTAATCGCAGGGTTCCACACTGGGCAACAAGTAGCAATGGGCTTATTTGCACAACCTTGTATCATAAGAACAATGTTTCTTTTGTTCATATTATTCATATGACCAACCTTCTTTTTTAAGGTAAAGTACCTAATTTTATCCTTTGGAATGCTAACTTCAAGAATGAAAATGAATCTTCATGCCACTATTACTCTTTGGCTCAACAGCTTGTGATCTTCCTTATTGTGATAGTCTTTGGTTGATAGCCCCTCTATTCTTTCTTTCTGTTTTTCCTTTATCTCTTGTTTTCTTTTCTTTCTTTTGTATTGTATGTGTTGTGTACTTCTGTCTTCTTGAGGCTAGTCTCTTAATATCTTGCTTGTTGTAACGTTTTGCTCCTAGTTTTGGTAACAATGCTCCCAATGGGCTTTGGCCCATGGTTTTTGTTCAGAAAAAAGATTTAAGGTCACAGTAATGTACGTACGTAGTAGTAGAGACTAAGATAACCTTCTGTTGATGTAACTCATGAAGTGGAGTTATAGATGAGGAGTGCTTTGAAACGTGAAACTATTGTTTAATTCACATTTGGAGGGGCTGAGTTGTAGTTTCACATCAATCTACTTTATTGATTAATTTGTTTGAGTTGAATGTAATGTGTTGAAAAATTTATGGATAATAATAAATTCCTAATGGATAAAATAGTGGGCTATTATGGGCTCAAATAACTTAACTTGACTATAAAGTGAAATGATATAAGAAGCTCTCCATCATAATAAAAGAAGCTCATTAGTGATTCTCATTCACCATTATTTGAAAGTCACATATAATAAGCAAGCAGTGTACAAAGTTCATTATGTGATTTTGTTTTGTTGATTATAATAAAAGAAATATAGAGATATTAGAAGATAAGGGATAGATGTAGCATTCTTTTAATGATCTTCATTTTGATGATTTTTTTCTTAGTGATGTTTCTTGGGCTTATATGAAAGCTAAGATTTGCGGAGAAAGGTACAAAAATGAGATGTGTTGTCTATTATTTTGAGATTCAAAAGATTAGTCGCTGTGCTCCAATTTGAGGGTGGTAAGTCCCTATCATTAGTTCTATGGTGACATAAGCACTACATAATTAAGCTATAAGTATATTAAGCTATTATATGCTAGCTCTTAAAGATCGATGGAGTCTTGCCTTTTTTTTTGGCAAACATAGTCTATGATTGGACCCCCCGAAAAAGTTGTAAAGTAGCATTGTGTTTTATGCATATGAAGTGTTACTGTTACATACTAATGAATAGTAAATCTGTTAACCACAAAGTTGTAAGTTGATATGACAATAATCTTCTTATGTCTTGGGGCACTATATTGCAATCCTTTTGTATTTGTATATTGTTTTATTTAAGAATGGTTTTAAGATACGGAATACTATCTCTCTATAAGTGTTTTCTAATATGTATAAGTTGTCCAACTCGATATGTAGAGTGATTTACCATAGACGCTAGATCTAATGGTACATAGATGACAATTGAAATTTTACATCTTGTATGCTGCTCTTTGGAATGGAGTTAATAATATAAAGATCACGTATGGTCTCTATCAAGAGGGAGAATGTTAGGATTGATCTCAGCTCTTTCAGACTGAGTGGGTTACAACTAGGGTTGTCAGACACCTCCCTATTAGGTTTTGTCGGGAATAGTGCTAAAGATCATAGATCACTCAATTGTCAAAGAGTGACAGCGATCCACGGAGTACTACAAGTCTACATGGGCAATGCTCATTTTTTCCACCAACGCCATGCCTGCTGATAGGAGCAGGCACGATGACATCTGTGGCCCTTGGCATCTCCTATCACCACATGTCATCACTACTAATTAAACACGATTAGGGGTTAAGTGGTGGATTAGGTGTTCATGGGTTAGGCTATTTTCAATCCTAAGTAATCATAATTCTAACAAAAGAAAACTGTCCTTTTTTTTTTTGAAACGGTCAGAAAACAACACTTCAAGCAAATGGTAAACATACATTCGAATATCATAATACTCGATTATAAAATCCTGGAGTGTTGTATTCAAAAAAATGTTGAATAGCGAGAACCAATCGTGAGGCTATTTGACCCCTTAAATTTGTTTTTCGTTAAATACATCAGGTTCATGTTTTTTGTGTAATTATATATGACATCATAAGTTTGTTAGAAATAAAAAGTTTGATTATATTGTGTGCTTCCTCATATATTTTACATTTGAAGGATTCAATTAATATCGAATGCAGAATACACAATCAAGGTAATTGCATACAGATCCGAAATATACCAGTAAGGTATGGTATATCAATTAAGGGCTTGTTTGGATATCCATGTATTTACCCCAACTCAAGTAGATTGGAGTGTATTTAAACTAAGTTCCGCTCCAACATATATGGTCTGGATGCATGTCGTCGTCCTCAGTTGCTGCGCAAGCACCGGGAATCCCTGTTGCTGACGGCCATCATCGTCTCCAGTAGAAATCACGTATTTCTACAAGCGGTTTTTCTTAACAAAACTGCCTGCACGAATCATATTTTTAGAGCCGGTTACTTAAGAAATCCGCCACTAAAAATCCTGGACATTATTTTTTTTATTTTTGTAAACGATCTCGGATGGAAAAACTTTCTAAATAAAAGTTGTAGATCTCGAAAATTTATGAAACTTTATAGATTACAAGTTTTTCATTTGAAATCATCTTGTCATCCAAAACTACTTTCGAATTAGTCAAATTTAAAATTCAAATTTTTATAAACTACCTGGGATGGAAAAACTTGCTAAATAAAAGTTGTAGATCTCGAAAAGTTATAAAACTTTGTAGCTTACAACTTTTTCATTTGAATTCATTTAGTGGCTCAAACAATCAATTTACACTAGGTTTAGTATAGAATTTGGTGAACTAAAACCGAATCTAGACACAGGTGATTCATGGGTGGAGTGATAGATAAGGGTACCCGGGAGCGACTAGTTCCACTAGTCAGCCTCTCCCACAATTAAATTCTTTTTTCCATTTTTTAAATGTGATTTCTAGATAAACATTTCTACATGCATCGACAATGGCATGATTTGAGCCGTTTGAATCGTGTATGTACGAAATGAATTGAAGCTGTTGTTTTGAATAGCCATCAAACTACAGTTTTGTTTCTTGTTCTAGCGGTTAGAAATGTAAAAATTTCATTTAAAATTATGTAAATAAAAAATGTTTATTACAATAAATCAAAGAAAGAGAATGTGTCCGGTCGGTCAATAATTAATAAATAAACTTTGGCCACATATTGTCATGACATCACTTGGCAAGGGAGTAGACGGAAAGCATGATGATGAGCGCTATGCACGCGCCGGCGGCGAGCATGAGCCCCGCGGAGGCGTACGCCAGGTGGAAGAACCTGTCCATGTCCCGGAGGAGCTTGTCGACCTCGGGCGTCCGGATGGTGCCGTCGAACTGCCCGTCCAGGTAGCGCTTGACGTCGTAGGTGAAGCCGAACCCGGCGGCAGCCCCCGACGCGAGCAGCAGGGCGAAGACGACGTCGGCGAGGACGAGTACCAGCGCCACGGCCACGGTGCTGCGCTTCCCCCTGGTGATGCTGACGGCGGCCAGCGGGAGCTGAACCAGCGTGTAGGCGCACCCGATGACGGCGACGGCCAGGACGTACCTGTAGGTGTGGACGTCCCTGAAGGTGAACTTCTGCGGTGGGTCGCTGTCGACGTTGAGCTTGTCGGCTGCGATGAGCGCGAGCGAGGCGGCCAGGAGGCCGAGGGTAGGGAGCCGGAGGATCAGGACGGCGGACGGCAGCAGGACACTTCGGGAGGCCATTGTTTGTTAGCGGCGAAATGGAGTTCTTCCCTGCTGCAAACTAACTGGCTACTTGCCACGTTCAGGTTCAGCAAGGCTCCGTTTTATTAATATAGAGCATGCAGGCGCTGTCGCAGCGCAGCTCGTAGGTGTGGCTCAGTGGCTGCCCTATCCGGCCTACTACTAGCATGGCAGTATGGAACACGCGCGCCCGGCAGCTAGCTAGTGATTGCTGGCTGCCGCCTTAGGGCTCGTTCGTTTTGCCAAGAATGGCCCTGTTCGCTTGTTCTAATCAGCGCATACCAGCTGAAACCAGCACAAACCAACCACCAACACCTATTTCCAGCCGAAACCAGCACGAGCCGAAACCAGCCGAACAAGCCGAATGATTCCGGCTGGAATATATTGCCTCGTTAATTCGTTGTTCCTCGGCCAAAATCCAAGGTAACCGAGTCGTAGTCTTATTGCCTCGATCTGCTTGTGCATGTCGCTATGATCAGTGAGTGCATCGTGCCGGCCGCCCACGACATATGTTGCGTTATTGGCTGGTTGGGGTTTTGATTTGACCTAGTCACCTGTCTGTCCATACGTTGTTCGTCTCCATCGATCACCAAGACGACGCTGTGGCGAAAAGATCCAACAAGAGGCCCGGCCGTGGGCCTCGCTTGGACTTTTGGCTATTGTATTTGCCGCGTCGGTCGCCGGCTCACCGGCGGCCGGTTTACCTTGCCACTACCCGGCCCCTTTGCCATGCGCATTTCCTATGCAAATTGACCGCTGGCGCAAATAATCTAATACTCTAGGCTCGATTAGCCCTGGGCACGAAATACCTGACAACCAATTACCGAACCAAAAGTATCGACTGAAATACCAAAACCAAAATTTTCAGTAGCACCCACTAGTACAAAAACGATTTTTGCTTGGATCCCAAAAAATAGCACAGGCGATTTGTGTTATCAACCGTCAGTAGAAAAAAAACGGTTATGAACCACCACTGAAAGGAGGTACCGCGCGAGGATGAGGTCTGAGGTTCGAATCCCTGGCGGAGCGTGTTCACGAATTTTACGCGAAAGATGCGGGCGACTCACTTCTGAGCCCATCCCAGAATTTAATTCTTTTTTTCATTTTAAAAAACCGATTTCTGAACAAATATTTTTACAGACGGTTGCTTAAGAAAACCGTCTGTAGAAATCGATTTCTACAGGCGGTTCAGAAGCAACCGCTAGTAGAAAAGCCTCATTTTTACTGGCCTCTCCCACATGCGGTTCGGAAAAACGCCAGTACAAATACGTTTACAACCGCCACTATAGTAGGTCTGTGTACTAGTAACCTTCCGTTCCTAAATCCTTTCGGTTCCTAAATCCCAGGAGGTACATTTGGTTCTTTACTTCAGTTTACCAAATTTACCGAAATATGTTGACAGTAGTATTGTTATATTATTGATTTTATTATTGTAGACTAATGTATTATGTATTTGTGGTACTCTTCTCTATTGTCTCGTAGACTTTTATATATGTATGTATTTGGCAGTATAATTTTATATAAAATTAAGTCAAAATTGGCTTTTGAACATGTTTATTACATATCTTTAATTTGTGATCAATTCGGTACTTTTTGATAAATAACGAAACGGAACCAAAAATACTGAAACCGAATTTTCTCAGTATTGATCGGTACTAGTTTTTTCAAATAGTAAATTTATACCGAGGAATTGAAGTACCGAACCGATCGATTCGTAATACTGAATGTGCAGGCTGAGGTTCGATCTCCTTCATATTTGTAAGTGGCAGGGGTGGTAGCATGTTGCCATTTTCCTTCCTCCACCCGGTTACCAAGAATTCCAGATATGCACAGTTGTTGTAGCGTTGATTGGAGTTCTTGATTCGATGCGTAAATTTCTGATCTTTTTCAACCTAATACTACCGGAATCTAGCTGATTATCGAATTCCACAATCGGCAAACCTGACTCGGCCTAGATTTAACGGCAAATAGCTCTTGGCCGAGTGCTTTTTGTCGGACAATCGGCAACGGTGTTTTTGCCGAGTCCTAAGATGTAAAATACATAGACTTTGCCAAGTGTTTTTACTGTGACACCAGCAAAGTACACAACACTGTGGCAAATGATGCTCCTACGTACACTTTGCCGAGTGTTTTGACCATCACACTCGGCCTAGATTTTGATGGCAAATAACTCTTGGCCGGGTGCTTTTTGTGGAACACTCGGCAACGACATTTTTGCCGAGTCCTAACATGGATAATACGTAGACTTTGCCAAGCGCCTCCAATCCGACACTTGACAAACACCAATATTTGCCGTGTGCCAAAGATCGTGCACGAGGCAAACACTAGGGTTTGTTGTGTGCTGATGATCTGGCACGTGACAAACGTCAGGGTTTGCCGTGTGCCGTCTGTTTGGCACTAGGCAAAGATGTATTTTTAAAAAAAAAAGAATTCCTTTCCTCTCTTTCTTTTCCGTAACATGTTTTACTGAAATTATTCAAATATACTTTGAAAATGCCTTGTCAAATTCACTCAACAATGCAGTTTCGATGCTCCCACTAATATTAGACCATTATTTCATGCAATTAGAACTCAAATTCAGTTTATATCAATTAAAATTCTATAATGCAGTTAAAATATTAAAATTATCAAATGGATCCAAAAAATTACTAAAATTTCACATGATAAAATCTATGTTGTCTATTACAAATACAAAATGTTTTGAAGTCAAATCCTAACTCGTCCGTCACTTGGACTCCAAATCTTACTGAATCCTTCTCAACGGTAATATTTTTCTTAGGAGATACATCGATTTGTAAGCATGACACATGACAACTTGTGTCAAACCTTCTCTGTTTTTTTACCACATCCTCCATGTATGATATCATGAGATCTTGATAAATCACATGATTTTGAGACTTTGTTTGCTTTTTATAGAATTTAAAATCAATTCAAGCACACGTTTGTGGTTATGTTTCATGAAACGAAATTTCATTTTTTTTCTCAGATAAGGCCTGACATTAGATTCAATAACATGAATATTATGTTTCCATTTATTTTCTTTCATTATTTGAATCACTTACCATTCAAATTTGATTTCTCAACAAAAATTGCAGTAAAGGAAATAAACTAACTAAATCTAGCAAACAGACCTAGAAATGTACCAAATTTTAATATGGAGTACCACATAAAGTATGGAGGGAGCACAAAAGGTTTGGAGGAAAGGGGGAAAAGTAAATAATTTGCCTATTGTGTGTCAGACACTCGATAAAATTATAATTTATGGAGTGTCGCCCCAAAACACTTGGCAATGAGCTCTTTGCTGAGTGTCTACGCGGACACTCAACAAAGTTCTAAGGGCTGGTGCAGTGGCTAATGGATGTCGCACGTGCAGGTCACCGTGGCAACTATTTACCATGTGTTTATTGTTTGCCGAGTGTTCTCTTTACTTTTGCCTTGTGTGTTATTTACTGCAATCGACAAAGTTCTGATTTGCCGAGTTTCTTTATTTCACCGACAGTTTCTACTATGACACTCGACAAAGATGTTGTTTGCCGAGTATCCGACAAAATATAGTCGGCAAATTATTTCGCACTCGACAAACATCTAGATTTCGTAAGTTGTGCCTCGGTATAGACCAGAATTTCTAGCTCGGGAGTCAATTTTTTATAGGGAGAATTTGTTATTGGACATGTCAAATGATGCTTCTTTGCTGATGGACACCTCCATTTTCGATCTTTGCCATAAGACACTGTGGTTCTGTGTAATTGGGCCAATAGACATCAAGCCTAATCAAACATTCTTATAAAATAGATATAAAATCATATAAATGCCAGAAAATTATATTATAAAATATTTTACACTCCACATGATGAGAACTACAGAGTAAAAATATTGTTTTGCACTGCAATGACCATTTTGCCCCACTTCATATATTGTTTGTAGAAAATCATGGTTAATTAGTTAATATATTTGTAAGACACTAAAACTACTAGAAAATCACATAATGCATACATCACCAAATCATGTCTTGTGATAAAATATCAGATCAAAATAACAAATTTTAATATATCAACTAAAATTTACAGGAGATAAATCTATATCTTAGTCATGTTAAATATATCAGTATAAACTTTATTATTTTGAGATAATTTTTTAGCATTGTCAAGTTTTGTTGATTTACACATTCTATGATTTTTTCTAAGTTTTTTTAGTGTCCTACAAATATATTAACTAATTAATCATGGTTTCCTACAAAGAATTCATGAAGAAGGGGAAATGGTCATTTTAGTGCAAAACAATATTTTTACTCTGTAGTTCTCATCATGTAGAATGTAGAATATTTTATAGTATAGTTTTCTGGGGCTTATTTGATTTTATATCTATTTTATAAGAATATTTGATTAGGCTTGATGTCCATTGCCTCCATTACACGAAACTGCAATGTCTCCTGGCAAAGATGGTAACCGGAGGTGTCCACCAGCAAAGAAGCAACATTTGGCATGTCCAATAGCAAATTCTCCCTTTTTTCTAATACCAGAAGCATATTGCAAATGAACGGGTACGCTGATATAGACAAAAAAAAATCCATGTTAGTGGCCCATCACTGCACAGGAGTTGTCGAGTGCTAGGGGCACTCGGCAAGAAGTCTTTTGCACTCGGCAAATGGTTTGCCGAGTGCCGCACTCGGCAAATGGTACTCGACAAACACGGAGTCGACAACTAATTTAGTTGTCGAGTGTCAGATTTCGGGCACTCGGCAACCAATTTGCCATGTGTTAATTGCTTTGACGAGTGCCTGGTCAAGCACTCCGCAAAAAAATTGGGCAGTCGACCTTGACGGAATTTTTGGCGAGTGCTGACGTGGCTGGCACTCGGCAACTAATTTTTTTTAAAAAAAAAATAATTAGTTGCCGAGTGCCTGGTGGCTGGCAGATCGACAGCTATTTTTTATTTTTCGTGACGAAATTAGTTGCCGAGTGCCTGGTGGCTGGCAGATCGACAACTAAATTTTTTATTTTTTAGAAATTATTAGTTGCGAAGTGCAATGGCCACTGCACTCGGCTGCTCTGAGAAACAGGCCAGTTTTAGGCTCTCTGTTTCCAGATTTGCTGAGTGCAATGGTAATTGCACTCGGCAACTAATTATATGCCGAGCGTGGCACTCGGCAAACCAATAAAAAATAATTATTTTTTTAATTTTTTTGCTTTCCAACAATACAGAGACAAAATAGACATATATATATATATATCACATTCACCATTCAAATCACATATATATCACATCCACCATTCAAATCACATATATATCGCATCCACCATTCAAATCACATATATCATCACATCCATCATTCACAATCCATCATACGCATTAGCATCACAAACATCCATCACAAACGTCCATAAGTCCATAATACATCACATACATATATGTCGTCCATAAATCCATCACATAGAGTCCATAATCCATCACATAGCTATGAATATGTCACAAGTCTAAGCCGAACACAAGTCTAAGTCTAATACAAGTCCGGACAACATAAAAATAGACAAGGGAGAAGGACCTACTACCATCCTGACTTGCCGGGCCATGAAGAAGAGCCATCTGGCAACCCGGGCTGTGGAGGAGTGTCAGTTGGCCACCCCTGTTGTGGAGAGGGCCCACCGCCTTGAATCATCGGGTTCGAACTCATAGACACTTGTTGTATAAAGAAGAAGTCAATTAATGAGTATCTGCAGGAAATTCGCATAAGCTAAAGGAATAAACCACTAGACATACTTACTGGAGTCCCGAAAACAGGTGCCTCTGGAGGAGGTGGAGCCACAACTGGACGGAGAAGCGACTCTGGCACGACCACACCTGGAATTGCACTAAGCCTGACCATGAAGTTGAACATGTCACGCAGCCTCTGCTCCTCAGCCGCCCTCTGGGCTTGTACAGCCTCCCTCTCCAACCGCTGGGCCTCCTCCGCCGCCGCCTGCGCCGCCTCCAACCTCCGCACGTTGGCCTGCAACAGGCCACCCACAATGTTTAAACAATGCAAACGCAAGGTAGATGTGTAAAAGCAATGAACGAGTACTAACCACAAGATCCAAGATCTGCTGCTGTGAGCTCAACTGCCGAGGGTGTATGGGGAGGGACGAGCTTGTGCTCCTTTACTCGAATCTCCGCAAGGATGGGAAAAGAGGTGGAGTCGAGCGCTCTTTTCGCCATCTAGTAGCGGTCGTGCTGCTTCCCTCCTCCTAGCCTTATCACAATCTCTGTGTCTAGGGGCTCGGTGGTCGGATCGAAGGCCTCCCCATGGTGTTGGCGAGCCGCCGAGATGTACTCGGTAACCTTGTTGTGGGAGCTGGGGTTGGTGTACAGCTCGGGCCCGTGCGCTGGGTTGTAGGTGTTCACGGGGTCCATCACCTTGCCCTTGTGTGCCAGGCTGAACGCCATATGAAGTCGTTGTAGGACTGGCTTTGGTACGACCCGGACTGCGAGGAAGACATAAAGATGATTAGAAGTAATGAGAATTGAGAGTTGTAATAAAAAAATAAAGATGAAAACACAAAGAAGATTACCTAGTTCGAAGCATACTGGGAGAAGCTCGGGTTGCCCTGGTGGTGTGCGGTCCCAGACATCTGCAGGCGGCAGTCACGATGGATCTTACTCTTCTCCATCCACTCGGGCGAGAGCCACCTGTCCACAATACCGTCCCAGCCTCGCTCTTCGGCACTTTCTCGCCAAGGACGTCAACGTGGTAGTTGATAATACACTGGAACCGCGTCTCGTGGTATTGGTGCGAGAGTCAGTGGCGACGCCACATGTATTTTACCTCGTGCACAGGCACCAGAGTAAAATTATTTTTGTGCTTTAATAGTCTTATTTTTATCATGTATTTCAATATAGTTGTGCAAGTTACTGAAGTAGTGCACCATGGTTGATTTGCGAGTAGCTTCACCATGAGAGTGGAGCCTTGCAGACCTTGTCCTGCACTTGCGACGCCTTGTCCTCATACCGTGGCTCGCACATGTAGAAGTCCTGCATACAGACATCATGTATTGTTTCATTATATCAAGAATGACCAATGAATGCGTAGTTTTGACAAATTTAGTGCGATGAAGACTCACCCACTACTCGGCCTTGATCCGCCCCGCAACGGATCCGTGGTCGCTGTCCTCAGTGGTGTAGAACTGGGCCCACGTGCAGGGCGACATCATCACCCCGTTATACTCGACCATGCCAGGGTAGTGCTGTCGAATCAGAAGGCCAAGAATGCCATTGATGTGATGACTCTTCTGTCCGGACACAATACCTAGTTGCTGCAAGAGTCATTAACAAAAAATGTTAGTCTGTAGTTCGATTTTATATAATTCTTATGAAATAGTACTGAAATAATACTTACTCATCGCCCATGGGTCGAATCACTGGGCGGTGGGGAGCTAGGATCGGGCATGACGGGAGCCTCACGGGCCCACACAACCAGACTGTCGACGAGGAGGTAGAGCCCTCTCCTACCGTCTCCTCTGGGGCGTCAACGTCCCCTGTGCGGAGCCTGGCCGCCTGGTCGTCCTTGTCCATTGCCTGGTGGTCCTCGTCAATGGCCTGTGTGGGAGCCGACTGCACAGTCAGCCCCGCACGGCCGACGCGGCCGCCCCGGCCGCGAGGTCTCCTCGCCTGCGAGGTCTCCACCGCGGGCACCGCGGGCGGCGTCGTGTCGAGGTCCTGGAGTGAACGACGTCTAGCCCTTCCTCCAGGCATTTTGTCGAGTACAGGCAATTTCAAAGAGTAAACCAATTAGTAGAGTTAATTACAAATACATATAAAGAGACGCAAAATGAACCAAACATACACTACTACATAAAACTTAATCGAGACGGTCGTTTTCCATTTTTGGAGGCGTCAAAGGTAATAGCCTCCAATGGAAGGCCTCGGTAAATGCCGAATTAATGGAGGCGGTTCTTTTTCCCGCCTCTGTTAATCGATTAAAAAAACAAAAAAAGCCCACACGGACCTGGACCTCGGCCATGGGTCGCGCCGCGACCTAGATCCAGACCTCGCCAGCCGCAATCGCAGCACGTCGTCGTCGCCGCTACGCCGGTGGAGAGGGAGGCCCGCTGCGCCTCCGCCTTCGCTATCGCAGCACGTTGCGCCTCCTCCGCTAGCCGCGCCGCTGCCTCCACTGCGCCGATGGAGAGGGAGGCTTGTTGCGCCTCCGCATCCGCTATCGCAGCACGCCGCCTCTGTTGCGCCATCGCCCAGATCCGGATTTTGCGCCCCGCTAGCGCCGCTCCACCCAGATCCGGATTCTGCAACCCCACCTCGCCGAAGAGGGAGGAGCGGGCAAGGGCCACGATGGTGGTGGGAGGAGGGGTCTGGATTGGAGGGGTTGGGGACGCCGACGAAAGGGGAGCCGCCGGAGGGAAGGGGGCGCTGGAGGAGGGAAGGGGCACTGGAGGAGGTTGGAGGAGGGAGGGGAGCCGCCAGAGGGAGGGGCGCTGCGCCGAGACTCGGGATGGGAGGTGTGCATCTAGTGGAGGGGAGCCGCCGTCTGGAGGCTTGTCGGGCTGAGTGGACGTGGGATGGGTTTGGGAAAATGAAACCCTAGCTCCCACTATATAATGAAATGAATATTGGGCTCGATAATGGGCTTTGGCTGGGCTTCAAGAATATTAACCGAGTCATCTCTTATAAGTGGCCTGCCTTCAAAAATAGAGGTGTTTTTGGAGGCGGGCCTATTATAATGCCCGCCTCCGTTAATATATTTTACGAGGCGGTCATTTTTTAAATGCCTCCGTAAATTGATTTTGCGAGGTGGTTGAATATGACCGCATCGGTTAACACTACTACAGAAATGATTTTGCATAGCACATGACTTTTATTAACCGTGGCGGTTAAACACCTAAACCGCCATGGTTAATAGGTGGCTGGAAAGCCCACCGGCTGGGGGGCACAACCGCCACGGTTAATGCATCAACCATGGCGGTTGTTTTAACCTAACCGCCATGGTTAATGTCCTATTAACCGTGGCGGTTGTTGTTGCACAACCGCCACAGTTAATGAATTAACTGTGGCGGTTGATATTACATAACCGCCACGGTTAATTCATTAACCATGGCGCTTGTTGTAATGTAATTGCCACAGTTAATATACCATTAAACGTGGCGGTTATTGTTAAGATAACCGCCACGGTTAAGTCTATAGTATAAATACAACAGCCCCCTCTCTTCTTCCCCGTGGATCCTTCTCCATTTTTGATGGTTTTAAGCTCAAAACCATCAAATTGACCATTTTTTGAGAGGGGAGGTTTTGCCCTTGGATTTGGTGAAGTGTGGCACGGAAAAAGGTTGACTTCTACTCTCCAAGTCGCGATTTTCTCTCTTTTTGATGATTTGGGTGCTTTTCCTTAATCTAGATCTAGATCTAATGGAGAGGAGAGAGAATAGGAGATCTAGAGGCTACACACATGTTGGGGAGGGTTTTCCCATGGATTTGGTGAAGGGTGGCACCGCAAGATGTTGACTTTACTCTCTAGCAGTCGATTTCCTCTCTTTTAGATGATTTTTGTGTTTTTTCAACTAGATCTAGAGAGGGAGAGAGACTATTAGATCTATACAAATACACACATGCATGGTAAGCTAATTTGGGTTTTTTTGTGCATTTGAAAGGTTATGGAGCACAGGGATCAGTGGATGTACAAGACATCGAGGATGGATCTGAGATTCCTAGAAAATGTGAGGAAGAAGTTCATTCCTGTTGCGCAGAAGCATCGCCTCAGTCTGGATCGGGAGCTCATGGTTTGTCCATGCAATGACTGCAAGAATTGGTTTGCCCAGAAAGATGCAGTGGTGCAATCACACCTTGTACGATATTGTTTCATTAAGGATCCAAAGTACCTTGTGTGGAAGTTTCACGGCGAGAAAGAGCCGAGTGTCGCCAATGAACATGGGGGAACCTCGTCAACGACATCCACAATTGCGTCTGACGATGGAGGACACCAACAACCCACCACGAGACCGAGCATTGATGATGAGAGTCGCGACTACATCACTATTGCCGTTCTGCTCCAAGATGAAGCTGCTGGCGCCGGGGACGACAACAATGGTGACCTGATGATTGATACGCTGCGGCCCGAGGATCCAGAGCTTCTTGAGGAGATTGCTAACCGTCAGGACCATGACGATGTTCTGTTTGGTAATCCAAAGTGGCTAGAGAATTTCAGGGAGATGAAACAGGCAAACATTGATCTCCTCTACCCGGACGGCGGTGAATGTCTAAAGCATTGCACAATGTTGCGTTTTGTCCTCCAGATGCCAATGTGCAAGGCTCGCCATGGGATAACCGACACAGGCTTCAATGACATTTTACGCATCATTGGTGAAACGCTACCAGAGGGTAATAGGGTTCCCGTAAATACATATTGAGCGAAGAAGCTGGTCAGTCCAGTAGCGATGAAGCTTCAAAAGTTTCATGCATGTCCTAACCACTATATTCAGTTTCAGGGTGAGTATTAGAATGCACATAGTTGTCCGAACTGCAGCGCGAGCCGCTACAAGAAGAATGCCGGTTGTCGCGTGGACGATGATGAAAACCGTCAAGCGGGGCGAAGAAGAAGAAGACATGCAAGAAGCATTTGCGCCTATTGATCAGGACGAGGAAGAAGAGGGTTACACATAGAGGAAAAGTCCTACTCTGTCAGTGTGGTACCTTCCTATCATCGACCGGCTACGTGCGTTATTCGGGAACCCAGAGGATGCCCAGCTCATGTCCTGGCATGCATCACCTAAGCGTATCAAGGGCGATGGCAAGCTGCGACACCGCTCCGATGGTAAGCAGTGGAAGCGGTTCGATGTCATGTTCGCGAAGGAGTTTAGGGACGAGCCGAGGAATGTGAGGTTCGGGTTGAGTACGGATGGGATGAATCCGTTCGGTGACCTCAGCAGCACGCACAACACCTGGCCAGTCACCCTCACCATATATAACCTACCTCCGCACCTATGTCAGAAGCGCAAGTATCTTCTACTATCAATGCTTCTCTCAGGACCGAGGCAGCCTGACAACGATATATTCATGTTCCTAGAGCCGTTGATGGAGGATATGCAGAAACTATGGGTGGAAGTGGTCCGGATGATGGATGCGTCCGTAAAGGAGTTCACTCTAAAAGCCATCATCTGTGTCACCATCACCGACTACCCTGGTCATTTTTCACTATCGGGACAGATTAAAGGGAAGACTGGTTGCGTAGTATGCATTGATGGTACCTGCTCCACTTATCTTAGTGGATCCCAGAAGACGGTGTATATGAATCACAGAAGATTCCTCCATAAGAAGCACAGGTACCGTCATTCTTCGATGAATCAGTTCTTCGATAACCAGGCCGAGCCACAGATTGAGCCGGAGAGGACGAGCTATGGGCCAAAGGTGTTTGATATCGTGAAGGACATTAACTTCGAGTTTGGAAAGAAGAAGAAAGAGGACAAAGATGGGCAGAAGAAACCAAGGAAGAAGAGAAAGCGGGATGAGGAGGATGAGGAAGCACCTACCGTGAAGGTTTAATTCAAGAAGAAGTCATGTTTCTTCAAGTTCCTGCCATACTCAAATTTTCTCAATACACCGCATACCATCGACTGTATGCACCTAGAGAAAAATGTCTTCGAGAGCACGATCGGGGTCCTCATGGACATGAAGACTAAGGCAAAAGATGGTCTCAAGTCACGTATGGACCTTGTGAAACAGAACATCAGGCACGAAATCCACCCAACACCGGCGGGACAAAGTGGAAGTAAAGTTGACCTTCCAGGCGCGAGCTACAACCTCACAAGGGATGAGAGGAGGGCTTTCTGCAAGTGGCTTTGGGATGTAAAGGTCGCGATCGGTTTCTCTTCCAACATCAAGAGTCTGGTCTCGATGAAAGACCTGACAATGACCAACTTGAACTCCCATGACTGCCACATAATGTTGACTGTGTTCCTTCCTATTGTGATAAAGGTTATCGGTCCGGAGTACGTGAAGATGGTCATCACACGCATGTCCTATTTCTTTAACCGCATTACACAGAAGGTCATCGATGAAGCTGGCCTGCCTGCCTTAAGAGAGTTTATCGTGGAGACTCTTTGCCAGTTTGAGATGTGTTTCCGACCTTCTTTCTTCGATATTATGCCACACCTAATGATGCACATGGTGGATCAGATAGAGGAACTCGGTCCTGTCTACTTGCACCAGATGTGGACGTATGAGTGGTTCATGTCCACCCTCAGCAGATACGTCCATAAACGTGCTTACCCGGAGGGCTCCATGATCGAGGCATACAGAACGGAGGAGGCCGTTAACTATTGCACGAGATACATCCGAGATGGAAATGCTATTGGGCTGCCGTCCACCTGCACAAAGGCAGAACAACGGGTATGGGGTGCACGGGAAGGAAAGTACGCACTGATATAGATGAGGAAATCTTGCAAGAAGCCCATCACGCCGTCCTTAATCAGTTAGTGTCGATGGAACAGTGGGTCGAGCAGCACCTGAACGAGATTCGCCAAACTGCGGCCGGTCGTACGGAGGCGTGGGTACAGAGACAACACAAGATCAAGTTCACGACGTGGATACAAAAGCAAGACATCCCCACCGATGGAAGCACTGAAGAATCTAGGCTTGCATTCGGACCGTCCACCCAAATCACCACGTGGCAAGGGTATGACATCGATGGATACAGGTTTCACATGAAAGAGAAGGATAAGAAGAGCACAACACAGAACAGTGGTATTCGATATGAGGGCTTTGACGAGGCGACAATGCAGATGAAGTTATTCTACGGGTAGATCGGCGAGATATGGGAACTTG
The DNA here is from genome assembly GCA_022036555.1 of Microstegium vimineum. NCBI lineage: Eukaryota > Viridiplantae > Streptophyta > Magnoliopsida > Poales > Poaceae > Microstegium > Microstegium vimineum. The sequence goes on from CM039133.1 coordinate 40,193,429, forward strand.
ACTACGGCGGTGACCACGAGATACCCATCTATCGGTGCAATTGGGCCAACCCGAAGGGAGTTGAGATAGACGAATATGGACTAACCACCGTTGACCTACAAAGGGTCGGCTACAAAGATGATGAGTGGGTACTCGCAAACCGCGTCGCGCAGGTAGACTACTACAAGAAGCCCAGAGATTCCAGCAAGCATGTGGTTGTGTCAGGAAAGCAAAGGATAGTTGGAGCCGATGGAGTCTAGAGTCCCGAAGAATACAACAACTACCAAGAGCTCTCGCTCTTTACCGATCATTCACGCAAGATCAAGATCATCGAGAACCGAATCAACAAGATCAAGATGAAGGTTCGGCCCCGACGGCGAGAAGAAGACCGTTATAGGATCACTTCCAGCAAAATGATATGTGTGTAATAATGTATTTATTGATTAACGACTGAGAAGTTTTATGTTTTTCACACCTATATGTAATAATGTGTAATAATGTACTCACTGTATTCATTAATAATTTACTCTGCTACACTCTACTACTTTACTACTACTCATACTACTCTCTACTACCTCTACTACTACTCATACTACTCTGTACTACACTCTACTACTTTAATACTACTCATCATACTAGCTACTCTCTACTACTACTCATATTACTACTCTACTACTACTCATACTACTCTCTACTACACTCTACTCTACTACTACTCTATACTACACTCTACTACTACTCATATTACTACTCTAGTACTACTCATACTACTCATACTACTCTCTACTACACTCTACTACTACTCTACTACTACACTGTACTACTCTACTACTACTTCTACTAGTATCTACTACACTCTACTACTCTACTACTACTACTATCTACTACTCTACTACTACTACGTCTCATACTACTCTCTACTACACTCTACTACATCTACTACTCTACTAAATGTACTACTCTACTACACCTACTACTCTACTACTCTTCCTACTATAAACTACTAATGCTCTCTACTACCCTCTAGTACCTCATACTACTATCTACTACCCTTGTACTACTCCTACTACCCTCTAGTACCTCATACTACTATCTACTACCCTCGTACTACTATCTACTACCATCTACTACTGCCTTCTACACTCTACATTAACCATGGCGGTTGCTCTAATACAACCACCATGGTTAATATTAACCATGGTGGTTGTATTAGAGCAACCGCCACGTTAATGGTCCCCTATAAAACCAGGCGTAGCCGCCCTCTCTCCCTTCATCTTATCCTCGCCGCCGCCACTATACCCCGAAGGGCTGCCAAATTCGCACGACAGTGCTCCTCCGCGGCGGTGGTTCCCCCTACCTGGAGCTCGCCTCCCCCACGGCGGGGAACCCTGGTGCTCGCACCTCCTTCCTCCCGCGCGGCGGCAGACCCCCCTTCCCTCTCCGGCGCGGAACCCTCCCTCCCCGGCGGACTCCCAGGCTTTCTTCACCCGCGGCGGTGGACCTCGGTGCTCGCGCTTCCTCCCCCCCTGGCGGCAGCGGACCCCGGTGCTCACGCCTCCTTCCTCCCCCGCGGCGGCGGACCACCCTCACCGGTGCTAGCCTTCCCCGCGGTGGCGGACCCCGCGACAACATCTTCTTCCCCCGCGGCGGCGGACCTCGGTGCTCTCCCCTCCTTCCTCCCCGGCGGCGGGCCCCCACCCTCCACAGCCACCATCTCCTCTCCAAGGTAAGGTCTCTCCTCCCTGTCTCCCCAATGCCCGACACCATGTTGGAAACCCTAGCTATTTCTTGATGCCCAGTCTCTGTGCTTGATGCAAGCCTTTGTACTGTTGATTCAGTGATTCAGTGATGGAAACCCTAGCTATTTCTTTGATCTATGCTTCCCTAGATGCAATGTGATTCAGTGATGGAAGAAGCATAGAACTGAAAAAAGCGTCTTAGGTTCCTGATGTTTTTTGAATTTGGAAATGATGAGCTCTGTACTTGATGATTTCAATTCTTACATACTGAGCAATGTGCAGTAGGTATATGATGTTATTTTGCTTCTTGAACATCATAATGGATATTTTGAGTTGTGTAAACACTTATTGGCGCAGGAGGAGAACCTTTAGGTGCGGCAGCCGCGCCATAATTGTTTACTAGATTTTCTGCTTTCCTCTAATAAGTACACCTGCACATTGGAATGATGAAATTTTTTAATATGAACTGAGAACTAAGGCACTTTGCAATGATGTTGATTCTAAAAATCCAATATTGGGAGCATATAAAAGGCACTTGGGTTTGTGGGCAGCTGTTTTGTGTCTTGTACTACTACTCTCTACTACTGTACTGCTGCTCTAGTGCTCTCCACTACTACTATGCTGCTCTACTACTCTCTACTACTGCTGAAATGTTACTGAACTTTGTCAACTAATACTAAAATGAGTGGGTTCAAATATATAGGTGATCTTTGTCAACTAATGCTGAAATGTTGAAATGTTACTGAACTTCCATTACTGAACTTTTCAGAAATGTTGAAATGTATGAAACTACTCCTCTTTACTACTCTCACTCCACTTTACTATTACTCTTTGTCTACTACTCCTCTTTATTTACTACTCCCCTTCTACTTCTCTATCTACTACTACTCCCCTACTACTACTACTAATACTACTGCTGTTGCTGCTGCTCTGTGTCAACTACTTCTCCTCTACTACTACCCTACTACCCTACTACTCATACTACTAATGTTGTTGGCTGGCTGTTGCTATCTACTTCTTTTGTATTTCTCTACTATTGCTGCTACCTAATTCTGGGCTCTCTATGGTCAGAGATATCTCTACATCATACTGCTACGCTATATATCTCTACATCTGCTACTGCTCCTACTGCCACATCTGCTACTACTACTACCTACTTCTACTACTCCTCTCCTCCCTACTGCTACTACTACTATGTTGTTCCTCTCCTCTCTTCTACTACTTCTACTAGTACTCTTATCCTCCCTACTGCTCCTACTACTTCCACTACTACTGCTCATACTACTCCTCCCTTCTACCACTACTACTGCTCCTACTACTTCTACTACTACTGCACCTACTGCTTCTACTACTACTACTGCTCCTACTACTTGCACTAGTACTCTTCTCCTCCCTTCTACTACTATGTTGGTGCTGCTCCTCCTCCTCCTCCTACTCTGCTCTGCTCTATACTCTACTCATTCTACCCTCTACTACCCTACTACTATTCTCCTCTCTACTACTACCCTACTACTACTATATGGTAATTACAAGGCCGGGCTTTCGTATCTACTACTTCTCTACTACTTGTACTACTGTGCTACTACTCTACTACTGCTACTACTACTCTACTTCTGCACATTACTTATGCTGCCTATTTCAATTTGATCTACTTCTATTTCAATCTGAATCTGAGAAGATGACACTACTACAGAAATGGCAAACAGTGCCGGTTCAAAACCCCCCTTCAATGGCGGTTTTTGAACCGGCACTGGCAATTCGGCAGTGATGAGCTCATGTCATCACTGCCGGTTATGCCAAACCGGCAGTGATGCTTGAGCCATCACTGCCAGTTTTAATTGAACCGGCAATGATATTATTTTTTAGAATTTGCATTATATTACAATTTTTACAATTATATTACAATTGATCCATTAGAACCATCAACATTTACATTACAGAAACCATCAACATTTATATTACAAAAATTCATAGAAGTGTCAATCTTATTGTACAATACAATAGTTCAACGATTTAGTACTACCAATTCGGAGAAGTGTAAGTCACCTATCTTGTAACCAATAATCTCATCGATGAACAACAACGTATTAAATAGTACACTCTCTGTTGCTTCACACTTACGAGCACATGGTGTACTAACTACGTTTAACGGTGGTCGAGTAGTTGGTGGGTTTCCCTTCTTAGTCGCAACCAACTTTGCTTGAAAGCCTGCAGTAGTTAGTGTTGGCTCTTCATCAGCATATTGCCAGTCATAACCCAATGCATCCATTACTTGGATCAGAATGGCTTCAAAACTACACCCTGCGTAGGTCATGTCATACTCCTCTACCTGTAAGTATAGGGTTAATTATGAGAGCAATATTGACAACATATAACAACAAATCTAGGTATAAGTTATGAGTCTTAAACTTACCTTTGGCGAGTTCTGAGCCATTCGTGCACATAAACCCCGAATATCAGGATACATGTTGCGATTAATAGCTTCAATCTTCACTGAAGACAGAGTAGGAAGTGTGATCCAATTTCTTGAGAGCGTGACAGCACAAGCAAAGACGGCATACTTAATAGCAACAGGACGCTGGCTTGTCTGTATTCCCACATCTGAGATTTGTAACACATTGCGCCCGCGAACACCACCGCCGTCACGACCACTAACACGACCACGACCACGACCATGACCCATCCTAACGGCAATTGAAAATGAAATACAACATTGGAGTTCTGGACCATTGTTTACATGATTAATCTGAACATCCAAATTGTCAACCCCAAAATAGGCGAGTGTTGATTTAAGCCAGACAACTGGATCAATCATCTACATTACATCTAAGACATGTTAATTAATAACTTGGATGATCTAGTCGTACATATGAAACATATTTTGACTAACTTACTATGTTTGGAAAATCCGGTGGGGCTACCGGGAATACCGGATCGAAACCCATCCAAGTACAATAACCATTCTAACCAATTTCCTCCGGTGGTGGGAGATTACGACGTCCAGCCATCTATATATTAAATCACATATCAAATAACATATAGTAAGATTATCTCTCTCTCTACATATCTATCTATTATCAATATTAACATTCATATCACATATCAAATAACATATTGTAAGATTATCTATCCCTCTCTATCCCTCTCTCTCTCTATCTCTCTCTACATATCTTTCTCTACATATCTATCTATTATCAATATTAACATTCATATCACATATCAAATAACATATTGTAAGATTATCTATCCCTCTCTATCCCTCTCTCTCTCTATCTCTCTCTACATATCTTTCTCTACATATCTATCTATTATCAATATTAACATTCATATCACATATCAAATAACATATACTAAGATTCTCTATCCCTCTCTCTATCTATCTTTCTCTATATGTCTATCAATCTCTCAATCTATCTCTCTCTACATATCTATCTATTATCAATATTAACATTCATATTAACATTCATAGGCATTTTGTCAAACACCATGGTACCGTGGAGGGAGGTGGACGGAGGTCCGCGGTGCTTGGCGTCGTGGCGAGGACGCCGGTGTGGAGCGCCGTCCTCCTGCCTCCTGCGTGCTGCGGCGGCGGCGGCGTTGCTTGGCGGCTGCGTGCTGCGGCGGCGGTATGCTGCGGCGGCGGCATTGCTTGGCGGCTGCGTGCTGCTGCGGCGGCGTGCTGCGGCGGCGTGGGCGGAGGCGTGGAGGGAGGCGTCGAGCGGCTGCGGTGTGCTGCGGCGACGGCGTCGTGGGCGGCGGCGGCGGCTGAGTGGGTACGGGCGCGCGTCTGAATATTTCGGAGCGCGCCAGTGCCCACTTAAATAAAAATCCTTCCGTATCACTGCCGGTTCCAGCCATGAACCGGCAGTGAAACACTACATCACTGCCGGTTGGTGTCTTGAACCGGCAGTGATAGGTCCGAGAGGCATCACTGCCGGTTCAAGCCACGAACAAAACTGGTGTTTCACTGCCGGTTCAGCCCCTGCCCCCAATAATTGGGGGCCTGTCAGAGGATGAACTGGCAGTGAAGAGGCATCACTGCCGGCCCAAACAAAACCGGCAGTGATGGGCCGGCAGTGATTGCCGTTTCTATAGTAGGGTGATGTCTATTTTTTATATTTACACATACACTGAGAAAAGTGTCTTAGGTCAGTGATGTTTTTTTTAATTTGGAAATGATGATGGCTATTTGAATTCGTACACACTGAGCAATGTGCAGTAGTAATATGATGTTATTGTGCTTCATGAACATGATGTTGGCTTTTTTGATTTGTAAACACTTGTTGGCGCAGGAGGAGCACCTTTAGGTGCGGCAGCCGCGCCATAATTGTTTACTAGTGTCACACCCGGTTTTAAGAACAAAACCAAATATACACCATATGTGAGCCCAGAAAGTCAATTCTCACATATAGCCATAGAAGAAGGTAATATCAAAAGAAAATACTTAAATACATAACATATAAGGTCAAAGAAATAACCTTAAGAGAGCAAACATCGGAAAGACACTCTGATCTTCAGGTGAAGACTCCACTCCACAGGGACCAACTGACTGGTTGATCACAAGCCTAACTGCTCAAGACTCTCGCAATCTGGTACCCATCCGGGATTTTTATCCAAATATTGAAAAGAATAAACAAGCGTAAGTACTTTTGTACTCAACAAGTATACATGGGGTTCATGAGGCTCAAAAAGGTATGACACTGGTTTAACTGCATAAGCTTTTAAGTTACCTCAATTTTAGCATAGGATAGCATCAATATAATCAAAAAGCCCATTAACCATATGATCAAGTGAACAGGATGTAATGCTTATATGAACAAGTAACAATAATCAATAACGAATAACAACTGATGAGCTATGACATAAGGACATCACACAGTAAGGAGCCCAAGCCACTCTTGACCGCGAGCAAGGCTATTATAATTGTTTTACACTCTGTAGAGGTCGTACATCTTTACCCACAAGTTGTGATCCCCATATGCCATCACCTCTACCAAGGAAGTGGAGTAGGGTACACTATGAGACCATTCAGAGGTTCCACTGGTAAGTAAGAACCTGCTATACGTTTCCTCAATGGTTAGTGCTACCCCTCTTACGAGGGCACTAAGGTGAGCCCCTCTTGCACCCTTTCGGGTAAGTTTCCACAAACCAGTAGAATTCTAATACTGAGTCAAGCCAGAGCCATATAGCTTGTGGTTGCACACCGATAGATCTCCAAAAATACCAACTTCTTCTCCTTGATCTCCAACACAAAACTCACCGATTGAACAATAATTACCAAATCACCACACCAGCATCTGATCATACAAAGCATACAAACATGGCTAAATTAGAACAATACACCAATCAATGAAAAGGATTTAGAAAGAAAGCTACACATCTCTACGACCACATAGTCATGAAGAACACACTAATCGGAGCTACGATGATCGAGATACATCTATCGAAAGGTTTGCTTCTATAAAAGAGAACTATGAGCTTTATTAGTTTTAACTATATAAAATAGTGTTTAAAATATTTCAACAAAAAACCTTGATTATATTAGGTCAAACTTGTATTTTGTTTTTGAAATCTAAAGTAGAAACTATCATTATTTCATGTATAAAACAAGTTGCATAGTGGTTAGTCAAGTTAGGGTTTGAAAACATGAAAATACAGAGCTAATAACATGTTATTAAAGATCTCTAAAGAAAAGCTTAGGCCGATAAGAAGCCAACGCAACTTGAACGGGTTGAAACCGATCTAAAACGTAGAAGATACGATTTAAACAAGATTTAGAGATTAAACTTGAAATTTAAAAGACATTAAATAAGTCTATATTTTCAAAGTTTTAAAACATGAGTGATTAGGGTTTCATCATGTGGATCTTGGCTCTATGAATCTAACGCAATTTGAATGGGTCCAAAAGGAGTTAAAACAGATATTTTAGGGTGAAAACAAGAGAAGTGGCATTGTTGTAAATAGATGGAACTAGATTTCGAATTAAAACAATTAATTTCTGATTTTAAACCGGCCAAGGACTGCGGGTTGATCTTTAAACAACTGCAGGACTCTTTTGCAAAAATGCATGGGTTGACCGAGTCGTCTCCTCGTGGTGGCCACGTGGAGAAGCGGGTCTGGGCCACCGCGGTGCACCAGTGGTGAACCGGTTGACAGGGCTCTGGTGGACTGCGTCCATGGGTCCACTATGGACCGATGGCATACCAGTTCGTCCGATCTAATCGGGGTCGTTGGCTAACGATCGGGTGGCTACAAAAGGAAGCTCGGGATGGAGTTGCCGGGGCGGAGCTCCACATGGCGGCGTCATGGCTGGCCGAGGCGAAAACTCGCCGAAGAATGTGGAACCGGGGCTAGGGTGCTCCATACGGCTCGGGAAAGGCACAGGGAGGGAGAGGGGAACTGGGCGAATGCTTCTGCGAAACTAGGTGAAGTAGAGGGGGTTCGGGCATGGCGGCATGTAGGTTAGGGCGGCTCGGCACGACGACATGAATGCAACGACTGCGCAGAGAAGGACATAGAGTGAGAGAGGGGAAAACAAGAGCACCTGGAGCTCTACTACCTCAACTCGAAGGACTGAGGCCAGCTGGCGGCACAGCGGCGAGGGGATCTCGGCGCGGCGCTTTAGGGTTGCGGCGGTGTGAGGAGGCGCTAGGGCACAGCAGCGGCTGCGAGGCGGTGCTAAAGGTGCGGCGCAAGGTGACGGTGCCAGCTTATATAGCCTTGAGCGGAGCCAAAGAAAGAAGGAGGGGATTGGATGGAGGATTCGGTGGGAAGAAAGGGGAAGGCGGCAACGCGGTTTCCATCTAGAGGAAGAAGAAGGCAACACGTTTGACGTGTGGGGTCGGCTTATCAGCGAGCAAAGAGGGGGAGGGGTTGCACATCTTGGTTGGGCTGGCGCGGTGGGCTTGGCTCAAGAGCGAGAGAGGGAGGGAGCTGGGTTGTCCAAGGGTCGACTGGGCCTGCGGTGAGAGAAAGGAGGGATGAGGAAAAGGTTTTCCATTTTCTCTCTTTTTTTTCTACTTCCAAGCTCAATTCCAAAACCTTTTGAAATTCCAATTTGAAATTTTGAACACCACTCAAACCAATAAAACTAAAAGCACCGGCATGAATGCACAAACAATGTTTCTAACCCTAGGGTTACTTTTAACTTTAACGAAAAGTTTATATTTTTCCTAAATTCTCATGAGCACAAAATTAAGAATTAAATCAATTTAACTCTATTTTCCAAAAAGCAAATTTTAGGGTGTTACAATTCTACCCCCCTTAAGATGAATCTCGTCTCGATATTCGGAAGATGGTGATGAAGTGATCAAGATATTATTCAAGATACATTGATGCAAAGATCATAGTTATTCTTTGAAAGAACACTTTGATCTAAAAAGGAGAGTTGAACTTCACATGTCCTCTTGAGTTTTCTGAAGTTGCTTAGATGGATAATTTTCATAAGCATGATCATCTATTGTATTGAGCTCTTCCAAAGGCACCTGCTCCTCAACATTGACATCCGAGAACTCACGTTCCACTTCATTATCCTCTGTGTTCCTACTTTCTAGTAGGTCCTATTTGCATTCCTCAGATTCAGGTTGCATCCCTTGATACTCAATTCTTTGTCCTGTCGGAGTCGTTACAAACACCAAAGCTTGGGCAGGATTAATAACTCCCTTACAAGCAGCAAACCATCCTCTTCCAAGGACAACATCATTGGTCATGAAGTCCAAAACAATAAGGTTTACCTTAAAGTTTCCTTCCTTTATGTGGAGACTAACTTTTGGGCATATGCGGGTTGCCTTTACTTCACCTCCAAGGGTATTAACCATCACTGATTTTCTTATTGGAAGCATTGTCATCTTTTGTTCTTGCACAAAAGCGCTAGAGATAAACGAATGTGTAGTCTTAGGGTCAAACATCACTAAGGCAGGAGATGAGTTTACTGAAATGTAACCATACACAACCCCATTAGCTCCACACGTGTTGGACACATTTCTCAACATTCATTGGATGTATTTTCTCTTTACTTTTATTCCTTGATTTTGCTTCTTCTGGTTGCTTGATTCCAGGTTCTGTTGGTGTTGGTTCTAGCATTGATTGTCCATGACTAACTTCCCAAGGCAAGCATTCTTGATAGGTTTATCCTCACCACAATCATAACCTTCCTTAATATAAGTGTTAGCCTTTATCAAAGGGATGGCAAGTGGTGATTGACATGGATCTTGAGAGTTGGAGTGTTGTCCTTCATCATTGTATTGTTGATACTGATCTTGATCTGTACTTCTGTTGACAACCGTTTTTCGGCATGTGTCAAATGAGCTAAGACTTGCATTGATCGGTAGTCACTCTCTATCGGCATTGGGAGGTCATCGGTCAGTGATACCGATGAGAATGAATACTGTAAGACAGATAAATTTGTTGCCGATGGAAGATGGACGATTATTGCCGATAGGTGTTGATTGGTAAAGACAAGTTAATGGAAATGAGTTGCCGATTGGAAGGTGTTACCGATAAGGAGGATTTGCAGATCAGCAAAGTCTGCCGATGGGAGATGATGCCGATGAGCACAGGGTGACGTGGCAGCTGACGTCAGCAAAGGTGTGCCAATGGTAATAGAAGGAAGTTGCGGATTGAAGTGTCTGCCGATGGAAAGTCTCATCGAAGGGAAGACATAAGGAAACTGGTGATTTTATGCCAGTATTGTTATAGAAGTTTGAGTCCGACTCTTGCAGGAGTCATTTTTGTTTCCTTAATAATAGAAAAAGTCTGTTTAGATTGTTTCTGTTTGAGTCCGGCTCCCACGCGAGTTAGTTATTTCCTTAGAAATAGGAGTGTTGTTTAGGAAGGGTACGAGTCGTGCCCATGTACAACTCCCCATGTGGGAGTATAAATATGTGCCCAAGGGCTACGTGAAAAAGAATCACACACATCAATCAAATCAATTATTCTTATTTCCTTTACAACAATTTACATCCTTTACTGCATTAGTTTTAGCTTATCAACGAGTTCTTCAAGCTTTGACGGACTGCATCTTCTTGATCTCCGTCAACCCTTGCAAGTTCCGCATGGGAGTATTCTGAGCTTTGACATCTGGGCGTATCGCTGTTGTCTCGTTTAGCTCTGCTCTAGTTATCTTGATTAAGTCCAAAGTCTTAACATCTGGGCGTATCGCCGTTGTCTTGTTTGGATCTTGATCTAGTTATCGTCCTTGTCGATTAACTGGTCAAATCGACTGGCACACCCTCGGAAATCAAATTCGGGTATAAGCCCGAGTGTTCGCAGATCCTCACGCTTTTTGTGTCAACACCTCTTTTGGCACGCTCGGTGGGACCATAATTTTTACATCTATCATGGGTGATAACTCCGACGTTAACCAGAGGAACGTCCTCGAAGTCTCCGAGGCTGATCTGAAAGACGATCAAAAGCTGGCTATGGAGCAGGCTATGGAGGAATACAAGCAATTGTATATGAAGTCCTTCAGCCTGAATAGGAGTGGCGAAGTCATCCAAAAGCAGGATTCGCCGTTGCCATGGCAGGTCACATATGATGCCAATCGTGGTAAGTTACAAGAGATGGTTAATTTTGCTTTAAATTAAGCATTAATTAGCCATTCTAGTGTGTTGTCCAATACTGTATACAATGCTGTTATGCAATCTTTCAAAGAAGGACAAGCACCTCAGTATGTTGGTCCAGCATATCATCAGCCTGGATCGGCATCTATAAACCCATCGGCGGCTCTAATGACATCTACTCCTGTGGATCCGTCTACCGATGTGGCTACACCGCCAAGACCAAGCCCTGAAAGTGTCACCAAGCTTGGTACAGATCCGATGGCATCAACAATGTCGGGGTCTGCTATCCAGAATCAATCAGCTCCCGTCAACTGGTGGGGATACGGTATGCCTACAAACCCATCTGCCAGTTCCAGTCTGGTGCAAGGGGATAATTCAGCTTGGAAGGGTTCTATGGCATCGATAATGTAATCACAGCCGATGGCGCCTATGATGCATTACTCTACTTCAACTGTGCAAATGCCATCGGAAGATCTCCATATGGTAATTCCTAAAGTACTTGTGATGCCACCATCAGCGAATTCTGTGCCGATGCCTCAAAATATATCAACTGGGAATCAACCTATGCCGATGCATCCTCAAACTGGAGTACCAAGACCTCAAGGTAATCTAATTATTGATTGCTCTAGGATACAGGAACAACATGCCCCAGTCAGCTATCAACCATCGGTGAGTTATATGCTGATGACGTATAATCCTGGTTGGACTGCTCCACCGCCAATTCAACATCAGGTGATACAACCCGGGAATCAATACTTAGCAAATTCTCAAGGCGGAGTATCGGCTCAACAACCGATAAATGTAACGTCACAGTATAACCCAATGAATACGCTAAGTTACTCATCGGTAAGTCAGTCGATGCATACTGTCCAGATGACTGGTGCTGCGCCCGTTCCAATTACACCAAATTATTTTCCATCGGGGTCTGAAGGGACGCATCAGCCGGCTCCACTAGTCAGCAACCAGCCAATGAGTCGGCAAGAGCAGGATGCATATTGGACCGATAATATTGCCGAAGTGATGAAAGAGCAATTCGGCATTAAACCTAAGGTTAATACGTATTCTTATCGGACACCATATCCTCTAGCATATGACTTGATTCCCCTCCCAAATCGGTACAAGGTGCCTGATTTTAAAAAATTCTCCGGCCAAGATGATACATCAACGATGGAGCATATCAACCGCTTCATTATCCAGTGCGGGGAAGCTGCTAGTAGGGAGGAGCTGAGGGTGAGATTGTTTTCATCATCATTGTCTGGATCGGCATTTACATGGTTCATATCATTGCCTCCGAGTTCTATAATCACATGGGCCGATCTAGAGAAACAATTTCACAAATATTTCTTCGCGGGTGTGCATGAAAAGAATCTTACCGATTTGGTCAAGATGAAACAGCGTAACGACGAATCGGTGGAAAGCTTTGTCCAGAGGCTGCGAGATGTGAAGAATAAGTGTTACAGTTTGATACTCGATGATCGGCAGCTAGCCGATTTGGCTTTCCAAGGACTACTTACGTATATCAAAGATAAGTATGCGTCTCAAGAATTTAAAAGCCTAAGTCATCTGGTGCAGAGGATTGCCGATCAGGATGTCAAAACTTTTGAGCCCAAGAAGACTTGGAACAAGAACGTGTCCTTTATCGGGCAAGAAGAGGATTCTGGGTCAGATGAAGAGCTAAGTATTGACGCTGCTAAGTGGGTCAGGGATATGAAGCCAGTGTCTATCCGTTTGGCCAGAAGGAAGCCGAAAGATTTACTTTTGACCTCACCAAGGCCGATAGGATGTTTGATTTATTACTTCAAGAAGGGCGGATTAAGTTGGCGCCCAACCAAGTAATTCCATCGGCCAAAGAACTTAGAAAGATCAGGTATTGTAAGTGGCACAATGCAACTTCGCACAGTACCAATGACTGCAAAGTATTCAAGAAGCAGTTGCAGTCAGAGATTGAATCTGGACGAATCAAATTTGAAAATTCTAAAGCCCAGAAACCGATGAAAATTGATCAGCACCCGTTTCCAAATAATATGGTGGAGACTAGTGGCAAAACTAAAGAGTTAACATCGGAAGCTGCCAGAAGGAATGCATCGGTGGATCCTAACCATCAAGTAGCTGAGCGTGATGAAAGGAGATTTACCGATGGCAGGGAAGGCAAGAAAATTGCCGATGAAGGTAGCAGTGCTAAGAGGGCTCCAGGCGTTATAATTACGCATAAGCAGCCGAGGCAAGAGCATCGGCAATCATAGAGGGAGCAATATCGGCAGGAAGAGGAGGAGCACCAAGAATGGCTCCGGCACAAAGACCACTGGAAGTGTCCCTTCTTCATTCATTGCTGGGAAGAAGGTATCAAGCTACCCACTCCCGATAATTCTCCTGAATGCAATGGGTACTACCCTACTGATCGGTTAGAGAAGAAACTTCGCTCTGATGATCCGACATCCCAGTATGCTAGGCCACTCAGGGAGAAGAGATCGACACACGACCGACTGGGGGGGCAAGCTCAGCGTGCATGACGGGGTTGGTAGGCGTATTGATCAAGAGGAACTTGAAGAGATGGCCAATGCAAGAGTTCCCGATGAGGAGATATTCTCCAGAGATTCAAACATAAGGAGTGGTGCCGGTGCAGGCGGTGAAAGGCCTGTTTAGAAAACCAAGCTTCCTCAATGGTGCCCTAAGGGTCTGACAAAGACTCAGAAGAGAAGAATCCAGCGTGAGCGCCAAAATGATTTATATGATAGTGAAAATCCTTCAAAGGAAAGACAGTGGAAACCAAAGCGTAAGGATAGGCACCCATTGGCAGATATTAATGTGGTCGTCGTGTTGCCGATGGAGTTTATGGCACCTGTCAGCGATGATGAAGAAACTGCTGAAATGGCGCAATTGGTGCTGGATCCGATGGCGGCTGTCTTTGAGAAGCCTGCCGACGATGAGAGGCAGCATCTGAAGGCTCTATTTGTTGAAGGCAAGGTAGATGGACATCCCGTGACAAAGATGCTGGTAGATGGTGGGGCATCAATCAACATAATGCCAAATGTCATGTTCAGAAAGCTTGGGAAGGTGACCAAGACTTGGTTAAGATAGATATGAAGCTTAAAGATTTTGAAGGTAATGTGTCACCAGCTTTGGGAGTCGTATGTGTTGAATTGACCATCAGCAGTAAAACGTTGCCGACAACCTTTTTTGTAATCAGTGGCAAAGGTACTTACAACTTGATTTTGGGGAGGGATTGGATCCATGCCAATTGCTGTGTTCCTTCTACTATGCATCAGAGCCTTGTGCAATGGGTTGGAGACCAAATTTAAGTCGTCCGGAGTGAAACTCCGTCAATTGTGGCATCAGCCGAAGCGGAAACTTATGAGCAAACTAGATGCATATTGGGTGAAGCTTGGGATACGGAGTTCCTCAAAGTCGCTGATTACCGTGTTCCACCGATCCAAGCAGTCGGTCCTGAGGAAGGTTGTTAATGGATCGATTCGCCGACGACGGAAAACTGGGGCGAGGGTTCACCTCCGCCGATGATTTGCTAGAGATAGACATCAGTGATGGTAGTAAACCTAGACCAACTTTCATTAGTGCTAAATTAGACTCCCAATGTAAACAACAATTTACTGATGTATTAAAGGAATATAAAGATTGTTTTGCTTGGGATTACACAGAAATGCCTGGTCTAGACCGATCGATAGTTGAACATCGGTTACCTATTAAATCTAATTTCTGACCTCATCAGCAGCCAGCACGTCGATGCAACCCTACTATTTTTCCTGACATTAAAGGTGAAATTACAAAATTAATTGAAGCTGGATTTATTCGGAAGTGTCGATATGCCGAATGGATTTCTAATGTGGTTCCTGTAGATAAGAAAAATGGAAAACTTCGTGTTTGCATTGATTTCAGGAATCTTAATAAGGCTACGCCGATGGATGGTTATCCGATGCCCGTTGCCGATCTGTTGGTTGATGCTGTTGCTGGACATCGGATCATTAGCTTCATAGATGGTAATGCCGGGTACAATCAGATATATCCAAGACTGCTTTTAGGTGTCCAGGCCATGTTGGTTTATTTGAGTGGGTTGTTATGACTTTTGGCTTGAAGAATGCCGGTGCTACTTATCAAAGAGCAATGAATTTTATTTTTCATAAGTACATCGGTACGATAGTCGAAATTTATATTGATGATGTGGTGGTCAAATCTGGAAACTTTGAAAAGCATCTTGCCGACTTACGAAAGATATTGGAATGTACAAGGAAACATGGGTTGAAAATGAATCCTAACAAGTGTGCATTTGGTGTATTGGCAGGACAATTTTTAGGTTTCATGGTACATCAAAGGGGGATTGAGATCGGTAGAAAATCTATTGATGCAATTAATAAGTGATTGCACCTACGAACAAGACTGAGATGCAATCTTTGATCGACAAGATTAATTTTATTATAAGATTTATATCTAACTTATCTGGTAAGATTAAATCTTTCAGTCCATTGTTGAAACTGAAAGCCGATCAAGAGTTCACATGGAAGGAAGAGTAGCAGTTAGCCTTAGAGGAAATCAAAAAATATTTAGTAAATCCTCCGGTCTTGGTTCCACCTCAACACGGGAAGCCTTTCAGGTTGTATTTATCTGCTGATGATGGTTTTATCGGATCAGCTTTAATCCAAGAGTTTGAAGGGAAAGAACGAGTGATCTATTATTTAAGCAGAAGGTTGGTGGATGCTGAGACTAGGTATTCGGCCATAGAGAAATTATGTTTATGCCTATATTTCTCTTTCATAAAATTAAGACATTATTTGTTGTCGGCTGAATGCACTGTTATCTGCAAAGATGATGTGGTTAAGTAAGTGGGAGAATCGGCAAATGGATTCTGGCGCTTTCGGAGTTTGATCTGAGGTATGAATCTGCTAAGGCAGTTAAAGGTCAGGTGATTGCTGATTTTGTCACCCAACATTGCAATGTGGTAAGTTCTGTGGAAATTGCTCCTTGGACTTTATTTTTTGATGGGTCTACATGTAAAGAGGGGGAAGGTATTGGCATTGTCTTAATTTCACCCCATGGGCGGAAATATGAAATTTCACTCCCTATTGTTGCTGCGTCAACAAATAATCAAGCTAAATATTGGGCTTTAATGAAGGAGTTGGAATTACTCAGGGAGGTACGTGCCGATGCTATTGAAATCTTCGGTGATTCCATGTTAGTAATTAATCAATTGATTGGAACGTATGAGTGCCGAAGTGAAGCTTTAATTGCAACCCATGAGAAGTGTTTACAATTGTTAAAAGAATTCAAAGAATACCGGCTTGAGCACATTCCCAGGTTACACAATGAAGAGGCTAATCGGTTAGCACAGAATGCTTCAGGGTATCAGCCGATTCAAGAAGTCATAACATCGGTAATATCTGCCGATGACTGGAGAAAAGAAATTGCCGATTACTTAAGGGATCCATCTAGAAGGGTTGGAAGGCGTTTAAGGTTTCAAGCCACCAAGTACGTGCTCCTTGATGATGAATTGTATTACCGAAC
Organism: Microstegium vimineum; assembly: GCA_022036555.1. Taxonomy (NCBI): domain Eukaryota; kingdom Viridiplantae; phylum Streptophyta; class Magnoliopsida; order Poales; family Poaceae; genus Microstegium; species Microstegium vimineum. Next base: position 40,210,218 of record CM039133.1, read on the forward strand.
AATTGATGGAGTTTTGCTCAGGTGCCTTAGTAAAGAAGAATCAAAGGAATTGATGGGTGAAATCCATGAGGGAGTATGTGGAGCACATCAATCGGCATTCAAGATGAAGTGGATGATCAGACGAAATGGATATTATTGGCCAACGATTCTTGAAGATTGTTTCAAGTACTTCAAAGGGTGTCAAGATTGTCAAAAGTTTGGTAATGTCCAGAGGGCACCTGTGTCGGCAATGAATCCTATAATAAAGCCTTGGCCGTTCAGAGGATGGGCTATCGATCTTATCGGCCAAATCTATCCACCATCGAGTAAGGGGCATAAATTCATACTTGTTGCTACTGATTACTTCACGAAGTGGGTTGAGGAAATTCCTTTGAAGAAGGTAACATCGGCAAACATGATAGATTTTGTGAAAGAATATATTGTTTACCGATTCGGTATTCCTCAAACTATTACTACCGATCAAGGAACCATGTTCACATCGGGAGAGTTTGATGAATTTGCTACTGGTATGGGGTTCAAAGTATTGAATTCTTCTCCTTATTATGCCCAAGCTAACGGTCTGGCTGAAGCGACCAATAAAGGAGTTATTAAACTTATCAAACGCAAGATTGAAGAGAACCCTAGGAGGTGGCATGTAGTGTTGAATGAAGCACTATGGTCGTATCGGATGGCATGTCATGGTGCAACCAAGGTTTCGCCGTATCAGTTGGTTTATAGACACGATGCTATCCTGCCTTGGGAGATTAAAACTGGTTCTAGGCGGTTGTTTTCTCAAGATCAATTGACAGCTGATGAATACGATATTCTTATGAAAGATGAGTTAGAAGACTTGGCAAGTCATCGGTTGAGAGCTTTGATCAGCATTGAGGAAAATAAGAAAAGGGTTGCCCGGTGGTATAACAAGAAGGTAAAGTTAAAACAATTTGCCGATGGTGATTTAGTGTGGAAATTGATTTTACCGATTGGGACTAAGAATTCTAGGTTTGGAAAATAGTCTCCTAATTCGGAAGGTCCGTTTTGGATAAATCAATCTGCTCCTGGTAATGCATATATTTTAGAGACCCTCGAAGGGATTGCGTTTCCCAGAGCAATCAACGGTAAATACGTGAAGAAATATTATCCTAGTATTTGGATTGATGCATAAAATACTCGTTGGAACGCTGATGAGAGAAGTTATGTATAACATCCGAAAAAAGTATGTTGCATTATCTTACAAGGCAAAGTCAAGTATGGCTGTTACATTTGCCGATTACAACAAAGATTGAATAGCTGATATCGCACGCAGGCGAATGTGCTCTATTTCTTCTATCTCTTTGGCATCGTCATCAACAGATCCTTCTATTGGTTTGAGCTTTTTCTTCATCTGGAGGGCTTGACGTGCGTCGATGTCTCTTTCTTGTTGTAAGGTCTGGAGGATGCCCAGGAGTTCAGTCTTCTGTTGATTGGATGTGCTCAAGGCTTCATCAACTTATTTTAGCTCTGCTAATAGTCGTTCCCTCCTTGCCGATAGATGGGCTATGTCCCGATCAAGCTCCGCGCCAGAAGCTTTTAGACGACCTATGTCCTTATGTTTTTCGTCGGCAGATCGTTTGAATTGAAGCATTTTCTCTTTGAGCTCTGATTGAGCGGCTCTATTGGATATACGACGAGTAAGCCTTTGGTATTGGAGTTGCTTGCTTTCAAGGAATGCTGCCTGGAAGAGTGTTTCTTCTATATCGGCTGATAGGTGGCCCTGAATATCTTTGAAAGCGATCTTTGCTGCAGTAGAGTCCTGGATAAGGTGAGATGTATCTTGTTGCAGTAAATATAGCAGTGTTTTGAGTTTGAGCTTGACTTCTGCCGATAGAGCTGGGGCAGAGCTCTCTTCGTCTTCGTCTTCATCAAGGTTAACGGCGAAGGAGAACAAGCTATTTGCCGGAGCAGAGCCTTCTTCACCTTCGTTTTCATCGGGAAGGTTGACGGCGAAGGAGAACAAGCTGTCAGGAGAATCTTGGGCCTGAAAAGAAGATAATTAGAATGTGCCAATCATAAGTCTTGCGAATTTTACGATAGTTGGCTTACCATTTTGAAGCGAATTTCTTGCATAGGGCTTGGGAAGGCAGATGGCGTTGTCCCATCTTGAAGATCGGCAGCGGTTGCCGATGAACTTGCCTCCGTGGGGGGAATGATTGGTGCTGTTGCTGGTGCTACTTCTGCTGGGGTGGCTGACCTCTGTGGTGATGGTCCTGTCGTTTGATCAGGAATTTCGCTGAATATGGGCACCGGTATCGATGTCGATGTTGTCCCCACTATTGCGATTGGCTCCTGTGGAGGTGGTAATGTTTCCTGATCGGGAATTTCTTCCGAGGATTGCTCAGGAATAGTTGCCGATGTCAGTTCTGGAGTTTGTGCATTGGCGAGAGTTGGTGATGCAGCTGGGGTTGACGGCATGGATGGGATGGCTCGCCTCAGGCGTTTCTTCTTTGGAGCGACCGTTGGTGAGCCGGCGTGTTTTGGTTGCGAAGCATGGGGGGCATCGGCAACATGAGGAGCTTGTACGTTCGGAGTTTTTACCGGTGATCTCATTGCCTAGAAAGAATATTTGATGCAAATTAAATGAGGTAAATGTTGCCGATGAGAATTCATAATCAGTATAAATAAAGCGAATTTACTATAAAAGCTCGCGCCAAGATGGTAGCTGCAGCCGATGGAGTAGCAGTGGGCCTAGCTGATGTTGGTTTGGGCTTGAGAGTTACTTTCGGTACCCGTTGAGGTTTGAAGGCAGCCAATGTAGGAGCCTTGTTGCCGATGCTTGATATAGGGCTCATTATCCGAAGATTGAAAGGCTTGCCGCTTCTGCTCGTTTGGGGGATAGGGCTGTTAACCTATCGAGTAAAAGAAGGTCAGATGCCGATGGTAAAAGAAAGTAATGAGAAATGTATAAAGTGAAGAACTTACTGTATTATCGGGAATGATATAATCGGCGTCGATCAAATGCCGATAATAATGTGATGATTTGGCGAACAATTGACTTCTCCATTCTTGCCACCAAGATTTGTATGATTCTGTCATGAACGATGTTGGTGCCCAGGAGGATAGATCAATATCTGATGTATCGGCATGGGGAGAGAGGTTGACAATTCTGTTCCAATCCACGACACTGGAGATAATTTCTCTTGGTCTTATCACATTGGCAAAGCTAAGTTTGATCGGTAATTGACCGAATGTCAGCTGCCTTGCCACTGCCTATGGATAATAGAACTCATAAGATGGACGAGAGTTCTTCCCGGTTCCAAAGATGTTAACTAGGATAGCTCGGGGAACAATGCTGGATTTCATAATTGTTTCATTCTGTGGCACATTCCAATCGGTGAGGTTGAATAGCAGCGGGAATCGGTTGTCCTCATCAACGTAGGGCCACCAGAGCCGTTCTGCGGCGGGGATTCCACAGTAAAGCTTTTGGAAGAACCTACTGAATTGATCTGCATTAGCATCGGTTCCCGGTAGCACTATGATAGCTTCCCCGAAATTGAGTGGGGAGCGGGTTGCCGATTCGTCATCATCATATACGTAGTCTTCCGATATATCCCTTGGGAACTGCTGATTGAACAAGTCGAATCCTAGGCCCTTGTACATGTGTGCGTTTAACCACATATTTACGAACCACCAAGGACCTCCGAGGTTGCCGATGGGCTCGCCTAGCAATAGCTTCCTGGACACTTGGTGCAGGAGATGGTATACTGATCCAAGGAGGTATCGGCCAAGAGGGAGTTTTGTTCCATCGGCCAGAAGCTCTGCTGCTGGAAGGTACATGGTAGTAGGTCCAACTGTTCTGCCATAGAAGATGAACTATTCTAGCCACATGTTTAAGAAGATGGCATGTTCCCTCTGGCCTACCGATCCGGTCTTCTGGTTCTCTCGGATGTACCCAGTCCAACCGCCGATATTACGTGTGTTCACTTTATATTCAGCTTTTCTACCAAAGAGGCTAGAGGGATCGGTAGAAGAGACACCAAGGCCGGTAAGCATGTGCACATCGGCAAGGGTGGGAGTGGCTGGCCCATGTCTGAATAAGAAAGCATTCATTGTATCGGACCAAAAATAAGACGCAACCATCATCATATTTTCGTTCTTTTCCATATCGGCAATGGAAAGTCTAATGCACTGGTCCAGGTTGTGTTCTGACCAGTAAACTTGCTGAGTTCTGATTACTCTAAGGTACCAGTTCTTCCATCCCTTGGTGGGTTTAGGCCATGAACAAAAAGCATCTTTCCATAACCCTAGGCTAAAGCATTCGGATCTGAAAGGGATGCGGTTAGTCTCCGCGTTGATCAGATGGATGGGGTCAGGGTTTCCCATTGGACCTAGGCAGTTGAAGTTGGATTGCTCAATGGGGATTACTACCTTGTTGTACAGTTCCTAGGTTTTGGAAAAATCAAAGAAAAAGAAAGGGGGGGATTACGGAATTGATGCAGACAAGAGATTTGCAGAAAATGTAGCAAAAAGAGAGCAGACTTACCTTGGGGACTTCGAAATTGATTGCCATTGGAGCTGGAGAGATCCTTGCGGTTCGTGCTCTATTGGAGGAGATCGCCGTCGCTTGAGTTTGCAGGAGTGTTCTTCGGGGTCGTCGCCGAGGTTGAAGATGAGGGCAAATGAAGAAGAATGCAAGCTTGGGGTGAAAAATAGGTTGGATAGTGGTAACTTTTATAAGCCTGGTTAGGGGTATTTTGGGATTTCCTTTGCACTGGGCAGGAATGTGGAGAGGTATGCAACAGATATGCGCGGTAGTCGCGGAGTTTTCTTGGTGAAATGCGATTTTTACGCGCGGGAATTGAGGAGGTCGTGGCTATAGTAGAGGGAATTTCGGCGCGTAGAATATTTTACGCTCCGAAATTGGGGGGCATGTGTTGACACCGTTTTTCGGCATGTGTCAAATGAGCTAAGACTTGCATTGATCGATAGTCGCTCTCAATCGGCATTGGGAGATCATCGGTCAGTGATACCGATGAGAATGAATATTGTAAGACAGATAATTTTGTTGCCGATGGAAGATGGACGATTATTGCTGATAGGTGTTGATTAGTAAAGACATGTTAATGGAAATGAGTTGCCGATTGGAAGGTGTTACCGATAAGGGGGATTTGCAGATGAGCAAAGTCTGCCGATGGGAGATGATGCCGATGAGCACAGGGTGACGTGGCGGCTGACGTCAGCAAAGGTGTGCCAATGGTAATAGAAGGAAGTTGCGGATTAAAGAGTCTGCCAATGGAAAGTTTCATCGAAGGGAAGACATAAGGAAACTGGTGATTTTATGCCAGTATTGTTATAGAAGTTTGAGTCCGACTCTTGCATGAGTCATTTTTGTTTCCTTAATAATAGAAAAAGTTTGTTTAGATTGTTTCTGTTTGAGTCCGGCTCCTGCACGAGTCAGTTATTTCCTTAGAAATAGGAGTGTTGTTTAGGAAGGGTACGAGTCGTGCCCATGTACAACTCCCCATGTGGGAGTATAAATATGTACCCAAGGGCTACGTGAAAAAGAATCACACACATCAATCAAATCAATTATTCTTATTTCCTTTACAGCAATTTACATCCTTTACTGCATTAGTTTTAGCTTATCAACAAGTTCTTCAAGCTTTGACGGACTGCATCTTCTTGATCTCCGTCAACCCTTGCAAGTTCCGCGTGGGAGTAATCTGAGCTTTGATATCCGGGCGTATCGCTGTTGTCTCGTTCAGCTCTACTCTAGTTATCTTGATTAAGTCCGAAGTCTTGACATCTGGGCGTATTGCCGTTGTCTTGTTTGGATCTTGATCTAGTTATTGTCCTTGTCGATTAACTGGTCAAATCGATTGGCACACCCTCAGAAATCAAATTCGGGTATAAGCCTGAGGTGTTCGCAGATCCTGACGCTTTTTGTGTCAACAACTTCCAAGCATATTCCTAGACCGTGACTGATATTCGGTTGGTGCATCATAACGAGGATGAGTATCCCTTAGCTGGTCCTGAAGATCACGTTTTCTCTTCTTTTCTTCCATCTCTTGTCGTTTGTTCTCAATTGCAATTGCTCTATCCATCAATGCATGAAAATCATCATACGCAACAGTCATTAGTTGCAGTTGCAAACCATCATTCAGTCCTTTCAGAAAACATTTCTGCTTCTTGGCATCACTATCCACCTCTCTTGGGGCATAACGTGACAACTGAGTGAACCGATCACGATACTCATACACTGACATTAAGCCTTGCTTCAAATTGAGGAACTCCTCAGTATTGATCTCCAACGAGCTAGGTGGAACATGGTAAGATCGAAAAGCAGTCTTGAATTCTTCCCAACCAATCTGATTTACATCTCGTTGCCCAAATTCTGCTTCCCACCAGTCTGAAGCGGTTCCTTGAAGTTGACCGGAAGCATACAAAACCTTCTCAAGGTCATTACACTGGGCTATGTTATGTTATCGCTCTATAGCTCTAAGCCAGTCATCTGCTTCTAGTGGGTCACTTGCATGAGAGAATATCGGTGGATGTCCTTTCATAAATTCACCACGCTTGTCATTGGGTGGTGCTTGATGCTGGTTGTTCAAAGAATTTTGAACAAGAACCTGCAATAGCTGAGTCTGTGTCATCAGAGCTTGCTCTATAACTGAAGGGTTTGTGGTTGGTGGATTAGGATTGGGAACATTCCTTCTAGCATCTTGCGAAGCACCTTTCCTGGTAGTAACCATCTGTTTGGAACACAGATGCATTAGAATTTGGTCATTCAAGACTTCCTTAAATCCATCTTCATATGATGTCAAGGTATAGCATGGAAACTCAAAGAAAACTCAATCATGGTGATAAGAAATTCTTTCAAGCAAGGCACTAACATGGATGCAACTCCTTGTTGCAACTCCTTCAACTTAGTTACCCCGCTTAAGGAAGATGAACTAGGGGGCACCACAATAGCTTGTATCCTCTTCTAATTGAATTAACTGTTCTCATATCTTTTTGTTATTCCAAAGAAACTTTTGTGCCAAAGTATGAACCAACAACTCAATTCTCCTTGAGGGCAAGAAAACAACAACGCGGATGTATCACCTTGTTATTTTCATAACTCCATATACAAGATAGAAATCAGGGTGGTTCTTGCAGATAGAGAAAGATAAGGAAGTGTACAGTTATCCAGCATTTTCCATAATTCTTATCTTCCAACAAACAAAGATTTTAGATGATAAAGATAGATGTCACTTGAAAGATAGGATAGAGAAACACAAAAGATAAACGAAACCCAACTATTTATTTCATTAAACCTCAAGCCTATAAACTAAATGAAATTGTGGGAAGGACCTCACAAGATCATTGCACTCATTACAAAGATGCAACTCAAACATAAACATTATAACAAACCAACCAATCACTTATAGGTTCACAAGACACACAAACTCGACTTTCACTACTAACGTATTTATTACAAGGGACATAAATTCCTAGTTGGGTGACGGTCATGAAGAGCTTCCTCCATGCAACATGCTACTGAATTTGATTGCCTGCAGAGTTCAACTGCTGATCCTTCCATGGATAGGATTTAACATAGTGTCCTTCTTGTTGGCAATGAAAACACTTTCTCTTGGTTGGATCTTTGGTGATGGACTGCTCCATGGAATTACTACTTGAGGAGTTATTAACTGGCAGACTCTAGGGGTTCATCTTCATTTGACCGATCCACTTTCTAGCTCGCTTGACACTTCGGGGATGGAATTCTGTACAAGTGATTGTCCATCCATCCATGCATACCTCGCCAAAAATAGATTTATCTTGAGGAACTTCTATCTCTTTACCCTTTGAATCTATCTGACTAGGATTCCAAACTAGATGTGGCAAAGTAGTTGAACTCAAAGGTGGGTTGTTCTCTGGTAGTGACTCATGTGAGATAGCCTTCCTCTTCTTATCATCATTGGCTTCATAGTTCAGATTCATCTTGAATTCCCCTTTATGAGGCTTGTTTTGAAGACAAAAACTCCATAATGCTTACAACACTGGCATTGATTCTGAACTTCATGCTTCTTACTGTTACCACTTTCAAAAGCGGTAGCCTCATATTCCTTGGTTAAAGTTTGTATCCCCTCATATTCAATCCTTTCTCCTGACGGTGTTGTTAGATGTACTAAATGTTGGGCACAATTGATCACCCCTTTACAAGCGGAGAACCATCCCATTCCATGGATAACATCAATATCTGAAAGCTTCAAAACAATAAGTTTCGTTGCAAAGTCCACACCTCTTATATTAAGTCTAACCTTTGGGCATATATGGTTTGCCTTCATTTCTCCAATTGGGGACTGAACTACCTTGGGTTTCTTCATTGGCAATGGCATTATCTTTTGATCCTCTACCAACTTGGTAGAGATGAACGAATGCGTGACTCTAGGATCAAATAGAACCATAGCATTTGCTGAGCCTACTCGAATCAAACCATACATGACCTTCTTTGCTCTAGGAATTGTAGACATATCCACATGGTACAACTTTCCTTCGCTATAGTTCCGCATTATTTTACTTCCTTGTGCCTATTCCCTATGGGACCATGGCGCATTGTTCTGTCCTAGAGGTAAGTGTTGTTGTTGAGTTGTTTCTTTAGGTACTTGGTTCTGCATGGCTGATAGCTTTTCCTTGTCAGACGCGAGCAAGGATGACATAGCTTGGTCTTTTAGATCTCTGAGGCTAGCTGGCATCTCGTCATGACCCATCTAAGAGATAGAGAGAGAAAAGTTAAAATTTGGACAATGTTTTTACAACAGAGTAGGGATAGAGTGAGAATAACTTTAAACACATATCAATGTTTGAGAGAAAACATGAACTAGACAAGGTAGAAAGCTTGCTCAAACGACCAGTTCTATCTAGGCTTGCGTCCTACAGTCAGCATTGCTTTGATACCAATTTGTCACACCCGGTTTTAAGAACAAAACCAGATATACACCATATGTGTGCCCAGGAAGTCAATTCTCACATATAGCCACAGAAGAAGGTAATATCAAAAGACAATACTTAAATACATAACATATAAGGTCAAAGAAATAACCTTAAGAGAGCAAACAACGGAAAGACACTCCAATCTTCAGGTGAAGACTCCAATCCACAGGGATCAACTGACTGGTTGATCACAAGCCTAACTGCTCAAGACTCTCGCAATCTGGTACCCATCCGGGATTTTTATCCAAATATTGAAAAGAATAAATAAGCGTAAGTACTTTCATACTCAACAAGTATACATGGGGTTCATGAGGCTCAAAAATGTATGACACTAGTTTAACTGCATAAGCTTTTAAGTTACCTCAATTTTAGCATAGGATAGCATCAATATAATCAAAAATCCCATTAACCATATGATCAAGTGAACAAGATGTAATGCTTATATGAACAAGTAATAATAATCAATAATCAATAACAACTGATGAGCTATGACATAAGGACATCACATAGTAAGGAGCCCAAGCCACTCTTGACCGCGAGCACGGCTATTATAACAGTTTTACACTCTGCAGAGGTCGTACATCTTTACCCACAAGTCGTGATCCCCATATGCCATCACCTCTACCAAGGAAGTGGAGCAGGGTACACTATGAGACGGTCCACAGGTTCCACTGGTAGGTAACAACCCGCTATACGTTTCCTCAATGGTTAGTGCTACCCCTCTTACGAGGGCACTAAGGTGAGCCCCTCTTGCGCCCTTTCGGGTAAGTTGCCACAAACCAGTAGAATTCTAATACTGAGTCAAGCCAGAGCCATATAGCTTGTGGTTGCACTGTTAGTCCTGGGGTAATCTACCTACAGAAATATCCCTATGAGTAAGAACACAGGTTGAGGTGCCTGTTGTTCAACCTATAGTCCACGTTGCTAAAAAGTCATATTTTATTGTTATTGCATATATCTTTAATCAAGTTTACATGATCATAGTCATTTGCTTGGCACTAGCATCATACTACCCAAATGCACAATCCCACGGTAACAAGGTATAAGGTACAATTCTAGGATAACCTTATAGGGTAACATGGAAACTCATGCATATGATTAATGAGTGATTATCATGAATAGGACAACAAGGATAATCCCATGTAATACTTGCCTTAAACTTAGGTTCCTCTTCTAGTTCAAACCTTCCAAGATCTCCAAAAATACCAACTTCTTCTCCTTGATTTCCAAAGCAAAACTCACCGATAGAACAATAATTACCAAATCACCACACAAGCATCTGATCATACAAAGCATACAAACATGGTTAAATTAGAACAATACACCAATCAATGAAAAGGATTTAGAAAGAAAGCTACGCATCTCTACGACCACATAGTCATGAAGAACACACTAATCGGAGCTACGATGATCGAGATACATCTATCGAAAGGTTTGCTTGTATAAAAGAGAACTACGAGCTTTATTAGTTTTAACTATATAAAAGATTGTTTAAATTATTTCAACAAAACACCTTGATTAGATTAGGTCAAACTTGTATTTGATTTTTGAAATCTAAAGTAGAAACTATCATTATTTCATGTATAAAACAAGTTGCATAGTGGTTTATCAAGTTAGGGTTTGAAAACATGAAAATACAGAGCTAATAACATGTTATTAAAGATCGCTAAAGAAAAGCTTATGCCGATAAGAAGCCAACGCAACTTGAACGGGTTGAAACGGATCTAAAACGTAGAAGATACGATTTAAACAAGATTTAGAGATTAAACTTGAAATTTAAAAGACATTAAATAAATCTATATTTTCGAAGTTTAAAAACATGAGTGATTAGGGTTTCATCATGTAGATCTTGGCTCTACGAATCTAACGCAATTTCAATGGGTCCAAAAGGAGTTAAAACAGATATTTTAGGGTGAAAACAAGAGAAGTGGCATTGTTGTAAATAGATGGAACTAGATTTCGAATTAAAACAATTAGATTCTGATTTTAAACCGGCCAAGGACTGCGGGTTGATCTTTAAACAACTGCAGGGACTCTTTTGCAAAAATACATGGGTTGATCGAGTCGTCTCCTCGTGGTGGCCACGTGGCGAAGTGGGACTGGGCCACCGCGGTGCACCGGCGGTGAACCGGCTAACAGGGCTCTGGTGGACTGTGTCCATGGGTCCATTATGGACCGATGACGTACCGGTTCGTCCGATCTAATCGGGGTTGTTGGCTAACGATCGGGTGGCTACGAAAGGAAGCTCGGGATGGAGTTGCCGGGGCGGAGCTCCAGATGGCGGCGTCATGGCTGGCTGAGGCGAAAACTCGCCGAAGAATGTGGAACCGGGGCTAGGGTGCTCCATACGGCTCGGGAAAATCACAGGGAGGGAGAGGGGAACTGGGCGAACGCTTCTGCGAAACTAGGTGAAGCAGAGGGGGTTCGGGCATGGCGGCGCGTTGGTTAGGGCAGCTCGGCACGACAACATGATTGCAACGACTGCGCACAGAGGGACATAGAGTGAGAGAGGGGAAAACAAGAGCACCTGGAGCTCTACTACCTCAATGCGAAGCTCGGGAGACGAAGGACTGAGGCCAGCTGGCGGCACAGCGGCGAGGGGATCTCAGCTGCGGCGCTTTAGGGTTGCGGCGCTGTGTGGAGGCGCTAGGGCACAACAGCGGCTACGAGGCGGTGCTAAAGATGCAGTGCAAGGTGGCGGTGCCGGCTTATATAGCCTTGAGCGGAGCCAAAGAAAGGAGGGGATTGGATGGAGGATTTGGCGGCAACGTGGTTTCCATCCAGAGGAAGAAGGCAACGCGTCTGAGGTGTGGGGTCGGCTCGTCAGCAAGCAGAGAGGGGGAGGGGTTGCACATCTTGGTTGGGCTGGCGCGGTGGGCTTGGCCTAAGAGCGAGAGTGGGAGGGAGCTGGGTTGTCCGAGGGTGGACTGGGCCTGCGGTGAGAGAAGGGAGGGATGAGGAAAAGGTTTTCCATTTTCTCTCTTTTTTTTTCTACTTCCAAGCTCAATTCCAAAACCTTTTGAAATTCCAATTTGAAATTTTGAACACCACTCAATCCAATAAAACTAAATGCACCAGCATGAATGGACAAACAATGTTTCTAACCCTAGGGTTACTTATAACTTTAACGAAAAGTATTTATTTTTCCTAAATTCTCATGAGCACAAAATTAAGAATTAAATCAATTTAACTCTATTTTCCAAAAAGAAAATTTTAGGGTGTTACAACTAGAATCTTTTCTCTAATAAGTACAACTGCACATTGCAATGATGAAAATTTGTAATATGAACTGAGACCTAAGGCACTTTGCAATGATGTTGATTCTAAAAATCCAATATTGGGAGCACTTTACTGTTGCTCGATGATATAAAGCGGTGTAGTGAGACAATGTGACAGCCAAGTTCTACAGTGTTTGTCATGACTCTCATCAAACCGTGGCTCACGTCTATACCTAAGCAAAAGCATAGTCATGATGTGCTGATGGTTAGGTTGGACGTGTGCCATGGTTCCATGATTGTTATGATTTGAGTTTTCCTGTCTGCGAGATTTTGCTGCCTATAGTAAGAAGAGTTGTCACATTAGTCAAGGATCAATGATCACCATAAGCGTTGGAAGGCTGTGTTGTGGAGAAACCCGCTATTTTGAGAACAATTAGTCTACTACTACTCCTAGTCTCTACTACTTGTATTAGTCTACTACTTCTATACTTTGACTCCTAGTCTCTACTAGTGTTGTTTATTTGCTGGTTGTTCACTACTGTTCACTATTGTTAACTAATGCCTATGATGATAATAACAACCAACAATTGAGGTGGTTGCCTTTGTAAATTTGTCTTTTCCAAGGTTTTATGTGGAAGCTGTGGCTGTCTTTGTCATGTTACGTCATAACTCATCATGAGACACATTCGGAAGGGCCGAATCCAGCCTTCACTCCTAATGTGGCCTTGGGAGTGCAAGAGGATGTGCTCATGCATGGTAGACATACATTGAACAAACTGCTCACCTTATTTTGCTTCCTTTTCAAAAGGCAACCACTAATGATATTGATGACAAGTAATCTGAGAAGGGAATTCCCATATCTGAGGCATTTCCACTGATTAAACTTCAAAAATATGCTGAGGCAGCGCGATGATGATCAAATCTCCTCCTGATAATAAGCTCCTAAACTAGGATGACCTGTCTTGCAAGCAACCAGTTTGGAAGCTATGTGATGACATTAGGGTGGTCTGAGCCAAATTCATACTTTTTTAATGATTATGTATTTTTCTTTGAACAATTTTGTAATTTTCATTGGACAATTTTTTACTTTGCTTCACATTTTGTATCCTACACCCAATGTACATGATGAAGTGTAATGTTTGACTCCAAATTAATACAATTCATGATTCCAAATGAATATCCATGTTTTCATATTCTCATATGTGAATGCACTACTCTATCTTCTTTGTAGTAGATAAATGGCAGACCAACATAGAGGAAAAGAATGGAGCGAGCCAAGCCCGACCCCAAGTTATAAGGGCTCAGACAACGACACCTCAGACGGCGAGGGGTCTCCTCACAAGTCCGCCTCAGACGCCGAGGGCTCATTACAGAAGTCCGCCTCAGACGACGAGTATGATGTCGAGAATGAGGAGGTATTTACACCGAGGGACCCTAAGAAAGTAGCCCTAGAGGTAGAGCTTGATCTAGACTGGGTGCCAGAAGAAGAGCCAGCAGAAGAAACGGGGCCCACAACTCGAGCATCTCGTAACACCCCAGGACGATACTTTTTAGATGACGAGGAACGCGTAAGTATATAATTAGCTTACACAACATTGATTCTCCACGTGTAAGTATACAACTAATGCATGCTCATATATACTATCGACAGTTACCTACGGTGCCTATGTCTTTGGAGTTCCCCGACGATGAAGAAGAGGGGCATGCATCGGGTCCCACCCCGAGCACTTCAGCTGCAACGGGAGGCGCCAACAAAGGCAACAAGTCTAACTTGAAGAGCTGATGTGAACTAGGGTTGCCGTCGGTAAGAGGCCGAGTTGGCGCCAGGAAGAAAGGGACGCAGAAGCGTCTGGGCAGAGTTATCCATTACAAGGCGTTGACGAGAGGTCATGTGACTACTTCTATGCTCATCGACCGAAGAAGCTGAAGGAGGGGATGACCAAGTACAATGAGCCCAAGATCGAGGAGGTAGAGAAGTCTTTGCTCGCAGTCAAGGCGGCAAAGTAACGCGGGGAGTTCGTACTTCGCGGGGACCATGACGAGCTCACCGAGGCGCTGGGAAACCCCGAGCACTACAGCCGCGTCCGGGGTGTTTCGTCGAGGCAGAGCTGGAAGAATATGGGGTCCTGGCAGTCCGATGCCTCCTCATACCACACGAGGCAAGGATACAATGAAGGTACATTCTAGGCTGGCAAGGAAGCCGCGATGAAGGAAATAATCATGGGTCCATACAAGATGCTTTCACGATCAACGACCCCAAGATGGTGGAGCTGAGGACATAGATGTTTCGCCAAGCTGGCGTGATGCCGTCACAGGGTGAAGGCACCTCAGCACCCAAAAGGTATCCGGTCAATGAGGTCTTGGAGACCACATACGTCCAACTCTTGGTGTCGTTTGGCAGAGCGGGAAGGAAGAAGAAGGTGGCAGAGGGTTTGGTCGATCCGCCCAACCCTGAAGACAGGTACCTAGGCAAGCCCATCCCACCCGAGTATGCCAAGGTCACAGTGGCGTGGACGGACGATCACCACGAGGATGATGAACTTGATTTCACCACTAAAGAGGGATGCAAGACCCTCACAAGTGCATTGGGCAGGGATGTGCTATGGAACAAGGACGACATTCACTTCCCTCCGGATCCACCGTTGCCAAAAAGCTCACAGCGGTCACCAAATCCCCTAGGTGGTGGCCCAGGTGACGACGCCAATGACGACAACGACGACGGTGTTGGTGGACACCAAAGCCCATGTAGCCCGTCACATAGCCCTCATCTGGACATGAGCAACCCACATGGAGATGAACAAACGGGCCACCAAATGCCACCTCAAGGCCAGAAAAATGTGGAGTGTCCACCACCAGCCGAAGAAGCCAGAAGAAGAGGGGGACAAACCACCACCGAGCTCAAATATGCGGTGTGGGACTTGACAGCAGAGCACCATTACACAACGTCGTTCGAAAGGTACAAATGGCAACCAAACATCGCCAGCAAAGTATGTGTGCACATATATATGATACTAACACACTCTTGTCTTGTCTCAATAACAGGGAGCAAACCCCGCCATCCATTTGGCCTCTGTCTCCAGATTGCCCTGTTAACTTTGAGAATGGCAAGTTCATGGTGCCGTTAGGC
Organism: Microstegium vimineum; assembly: GCA_022036555.1. NCBI lineage: Eukaryota > Viridiplantae > Streptophyta > Magnoliopsida > Poales > Poaceae > Microstegium > Microstegium vimineum. The sequence goes on from CM039133.1 coordinate 40,225,494, forward strand.
CAGCTTGTCGAGGAACCATGAGAGATTAGAAGGTTCCATCGCTGGTATATGCATGCTTCTAGGTTAGGCATGAGGGAATTCGTCCAGAGGGTCCCCAAGGAGTACTTCCTACTGCATGAGGACGTCTATAGGTCAATTGACGTCCACAACATGCATAGAATGCTGCAGCAGAAAGACCTTGATGTCGCCCAAGTCACCCTGTTTGCCATGTAAGTTATTTCACCTCTACATCTCTATAGCTAAGTAATTAAGTTCATTACGATCGGAGTAACATATGCAATGATGACTACTGCTGCTTGCAGGATGCAAGCATATGTAAGCAAGGAATTGTCGCAAAAGGTTATTACCTGTCTCCTATGCATATTAGCGAGAGGGCCATCATTGGCCACGGGATAATGGAGCAGGATCCGAAGCGGGCGAGCTTGACAGGGATGGAGCGAGTGAAGGCCATAGCTTTGATGCGAGGCGATATCAAGTACAAAGAAGGGACACTACATTCTCAACGCCATGAAGCAGCTCAAGGGAGAAGGGTGTATACTTGCCGCTCACCAGTTCGGGTAAGTCCAAATGATACATGTTGGCTTTGATGCAGGTTGGCTTCACCACTTTCCATAATTCAATATCTTTGATCCTTATTGTTTGAATGGTGTGGCACGGACGTCACGGGGCATTGGATTGTATTCACGATCTATCCTCAGGATGGAATGGCGGTCATATTGGACTCCATGCGGGACACACACATGAAAGCCTACAAGCATTTTGAAGGATGTCTGCGATAGTACGTGACTACACATATTTTCTTTTAAGCACTCGAAGTATATGATTGTATTTGATGTTTGACACTAGTGGCATGCTCATTCAGCGCTTACAGGATGTACGTGGAAGACCCCACCTGCATTGACCGTAGGTCCGAAAAGGTGAAGAACGAATGGGGCAAAAAACTCACGATTAGGCGACAATTCCCGGTAATACAACTTGTACTACTGCTATCCTACTAACTACCACTACTACAACCCTACTACTACTTACTCTTACATATGTATATCTTACATGCAGTGTGCCAAGCAACCTGAAGGCTCACTCTTGTGTGGATACTATACTTGTGAGTTCCTCAAGAGATGCCCGAAATTTAGCCAAAGCTGGCGGCAGCTCCAGAATGCTACAAAATGGTGGCAGAAAGGAACCGTCAATCAAAAGACCAACACTCGCGCAATAGCCGACATTTGTAAGTTTGTCACCGATGAATGTGCTGAAGTGAGTGGGAAATTCTTCTACATGGGCAACGCGCTAGCGGCATTACCTCGGTACCGGGCGTTAGCCAATTGGAGAACTAGTGGCTTAGACATGACTAACTATAAGCTGCCGGACATTGATTAGATGAACTTGTTGTAATGAACTACTGGAAATGATTTTGCATAATGAACTTGTATATATAATGAACTTGTTGTAACTTTGTGATACCGATTCTCTTGGAAGAAGACAACACATTAATGTAATATGCTTGTTTAATCATGTTATATAATCTGTGCTCTTATATAATCTGTGCTTGAATTTGATAAATGTTTTGAAATCATATTTAAAATTAAAAAACATTTTTTTTTGTTTTTTGGAAAATATTAACCGTGGCGGTTGCTATAAGAAACCGCCACAGTTAATACTAATTAACAGTGGCGGTTTACATAAGCAACCACCACGGTTAATGCTATTAACCGGGGCGGTTGGCCTTACATAACCGCCACGGTTAATATATATTAACCGTGGCGGTTGGCGTAGTAAAACCGCCACGGTTAATCATTTCTGTAGTAGTGTAATGTCAGGCATTAACCGAGGCGTTTCAGAAACTTGCCCGCCTCCAATCTCATTTTTGAAGCGTCTCGTAAAATCATTTTTGTAGTAGTGATAATCCCAATAATAATAATAATAATAATAATATAGTATTACATGAATTAGAAATATTCTTTGTGATTGGTAGCTGCTGGATCATAGGTGTCATCGTCACTATCATATTGCACCTCTTCTCCCTCTTCCTCATCTCCATCGTTGTCATCATTTCCAACACCTAACTGTAATCGCTCAAGCATTTGTAAGTCTTGCACCTCTTCTCCCTCGTCCTCATCTCCATCGTCCCGATCAATGTCATTGTCAACTTCCATGCCCATCAGCGAAAACATGTCTATGTCAAACCTCCCTTCTAGCCCCTCTGATTGATAGAACTCCTTTGCGTTTGGGTCAAAGTGGTAATCCTCATCGTTTGGGACAGGCAATTTACCGTGCGGCGATACCAACTGCACAAGGTACCAACTCATAAGATTGGGGTTTTTTTTGGCACACCCATGGGAGGTAATAGACTTACGTGCCATGTTGAGCCATAATATAGACATCCTCTCCTTGATAGATAGAATCTTGTTGAATTTCGACTTGTCCAATCTTAGGAGATGTTCTCGTGACATTAGGATCAAACCAATGGCATTTGAATATGACTGGATTAGGAGCTTTGCGACACTCAAAGGACAGCTCCTATATGGCTTCTACAAGTGATATCATATGTGGACTTTCAGGTTTATGAGCAACACTCCTATATGGCTTCTACAAGTGATATCATATGTGGACTTTCAGGTTTATGAGCAACGTACGTGACGACTTGCTCGAAAAATTTTCAAATTTTTACCACAATATACGCACATAAGATCATGACACGTGCACAAGTTTCATGATTTTTGGAATTTGTTTGCATTTTATATAATTAAAAAACTACAAGCACCGAAGTTGCCGACGACGTTGGTCCGTGAGCACGTTGATCGAACCTTCGAGACAGGTCATGGATTTAGTCATTATTTGCACTACCAAACAAGGATAACATTTTTCGAATGAAAGAAATCTACTATTTCATGCACATGTAGTTCAAATGAAGATTAAGCGGGAAAATTGTAGAAAACAAAATAAACTAAGAAAATATAACAAAAAGCAATGAAAAGCTTCCAAATTTGAACATGTTGTTTTCCATAGTTCAATAAGCACACACAAAAAATTGGGAGAAAAAATCAAAAAAATATATAATTAAGTTGCCGAGTGCCAAACGACAGCCACTCGGCAACTTGAACGGAGCGGGATGTCGTTAGCCCTCGTGATAATTTGTCGAGTGTATTTTGTTGCCCAGAGTCTGCACTCGCCAAAAAGAATTAAGTTGTCGAGTGTTTTTTTTGTCGAGTACTAGGCACTCGGCATTTAATTATTTGCCGAGTGCAAAATTTTGCCGAGTGTGACACTGGGCAAAAAAATTAGTTACTTGGCACTCAGTAACTTATTTAGCACTCAGCAAATCACCATTTTTCTGTAGTGCATATGGTATGCTTATGTGAATAGGTGTCATAATTGTATGCATTAGGCCTGTTGTGCTTGTGGAAAAGTCAGCTGATTGAATAATATTATGTGAGAGAAAAAAATGATTGAATAGTGCTATTTAGAAGAGAATATTGAGAGTAATTGAAGCTAACAGAGGTGAATACCCCGCGTGCATTGCTATGGAAAATGAAGAAAGAAAATTGGTAAAAATACATTAAAGGAGAGAAGGGTAGATAAGTAATATACTGTGAACGTAAACACCTTTCACAGCGAAGCTTTGGCTACACGACCCATCCACACACGTCGCGGCAAAAAAAAAGACTCCCATATCAGATGCTTTTCACTCTATCCCGCTCTCTTGTCCCCCAATCTCGTAGACCCGGTGCACCTAGCCGCGCCGCCTCTTAGCGGGCTAAGCCTCCTAGCGGCAACCTCTCCAAAAGGCTAAGAAAGGCATCGCGCTAATAACGGGCTAAGCCATTTAGCGGCCGAGCAAAAAATATATCAAATATCATGTAATTTTACACCTAATAAAGATGAAAACATTATGAATACTAATAGAGATAGATAGTTCAAAGTCTTGCTAACACAATACATCAAAGTTCGTAGTTCATACTTCAAAGTTCGTAGTTCATACTTCATACATGATACATAAATAACATCATATCCCTGCTATTTGGGCCTCCAAGTTAGTTGGACCGATGGAAATGAAGCCTAAGGCCAAATAGCGGCGCTAAACGAACCCAATTTAGCGAATTTAGCGTGATATTAGCTGCTAATAGTGAGAAAAATTGTTTAGCATTAAAATCATCATAGCTTAGGGATCCTCTTCCAGAAACGCTAAATAGCATTGTAGCGTCCGCTATAGGGCGCTATTTAAAACAGGGTCCAGCACGGGGCCTCCTTGCCGCTCTGCCCACGCAGCTCTTGTTTCTCCCATCCCCCGGCAGGCGTCCTCCGGCGGTAGCGCGCGCGGAGAGCGCGTCGACACCCCCGATCTCGATCGGTCCTCCATCCGCCGGTGGCTTTGGGCGGCATTGTGAGCGGCTCCATCATCATAGCTGGCTTGGCCCTAGGTTTAGGCTGCATTAGCCTAGCGTGGGCTGCATTAGCCTAGCGCGGACCCCTGCTGATCCACGCGGCTGCTTGCCCATAGGCTTGCTCCCCTTGTGTGATCATATTTTAAATTTCTTATTTTCAAAATCCATATTCTGGCACTCCCCGATAGGCTTCAGGTTAGTTCTCATTTGACATTTTCTTTGCAATTTTGCAAGAATCGAGATCAAAATTGGTCCTGAATCTGCAACGATTTCTTGTAAAATCGAAGTAGAACGTATATTTTGAGCCATTGATTGTTGCAGTTTCTTGACTTGTGGCTTTTGAGTATCTGAATACTGGGTCTTGAGCATGTGCGGTTTATTGCTCTGAAGTTGAAATTGAGGAACTGGCAATAATATTATTGGAGCCAGAGGTCGCGGCAGCGTCGTGGAGGCAGCAGCCAGCTAGAGGCTGAAAGTCGGAGGAAGCTCGAGCCTTGGCAACCGGTTGGAGGTATGTATTTTTTTTCTTAAGAATATGCATTTTTTTCTTGACAAAATGAAACTGGGACGTAGACCATCAAATATTTAAAGTGACTATAAGCAACTGGACTGGAAGCACGAGGAATTGGGTCACTATTGGGCCTTGCTCGTAGTTAATGGGACTAATCAAATTTAATCATTCACTAAGAAAAGTCGATGTACTGCAATGTAAAAACATATTTGATACTTGGTATAATATTTATTTATGCAATTATTTTAAAAGTACTTATCAACATGAGCTTAAGGCTCTTTGGTACATCCATTTATCAAATATTTGATCTAAAAGAGTCTAACTACATATCAATTGTTATGTCGGGCTCTGCGCAAGGCCCGTTAGTGGGCGCAAGGTCCGTTAGTGGGCAGTTATCTATTTATATATTTTCTTAAAGTAGTTTAGTTATTTTTCTAAATTAGGATATCATAGACTATATATTTATAACGTTGGTTGAGGAATAATTAAGCAGAAGCAAACTATTATTGCTCAGCTTCTCTTAGGGAGCCGGGAGTTCCAAAACCCTAGCCGCCTTTCCCCGTGAACAGTACCACCGCGAGTACTGTAGCGTGAACAGTGCCTCCATCGCAAATTCCTCACGAACACATGCCACATTGCCCCGCCACCGGACAGTGTTCAAGCCTCGCCCTCCCATCATCCACACATACAACCTCCGATCCGTACGAGGAAGACAACAACACCGTATCAACCTGGTATCGGCTACCTTTGATCTGATGTCGCTCCCGCTGCCTGCTTCAACCGCGCCCGCCGCCGGAGCCCAACACGATTGCGTCGATCCTATCAGCAATGATCCCGCAACCGCCCCTGCCTGCGGGATCGCTGCAGCTTGCCGCCGGGACGTCCTCCGCCGTGGGGGTGATGACCAACGAGGAGCTCACCGCGGCCGTCCTCGACCTTGGCCGGATGATGGCCAGCGTCCACAACTTCCTCTTGGGGCCGCAGCCGATCATGACGGCGACTTCACAGCAGCCGCAGCTGCCGCCGGCGCCCAACCCGCAACAGCTGCTGCCCCCGCCCGATCCGGGCGTCGTCTACCCCTACGGGATGCCGCTGGACAGCAGGGCGCTCACCTCCGCGCCGGCACCGGAGATTCCCCCCACTCATCGTCCCCGCTCCTGACATGGCATACCGACGTTGCGACACCGGTCTACTCCTCAGTGCCGGTGCGCCCGTCGGACCAGGCGACCCATCCCAGCATAGCGGGCTTCGGCCTGGGGGCGTTCAAGCGGTGGGAACGCTCTACGGCGGCATCGACGGTCCTCCCTTCCACGGCTCCACCTTCTGGCCCGCGTCGACGGTAGCCCCCACGTTCGGCGGGGCGCCCGCGGCTGCCGCCCCCCGCACCGTTCGGCATTGCACAGTTCCAGCCGCGTACCTACAAGATCGACTTCACCACGTTCGACGACTCAATTGACCCACTGAATTGGCTCACACACTGTGAACAATTCTTCTGGGGCCAACGCACGTCGGTGGAGTAGCGGACGTGGATGGCCTCCTATCACCTCACCGGCGCCGCTCAGACATGGTACTATGGCCTCCTGTTGGACGAGGGCATGCCGTCCTGGGAGCGCTTTAAGGAGCTGTGCCGCCTTCCCTTCGGACCACCTATATACGACTCGCGGTTGGCTGAGTTGGGGTGCCTTCCCTTCAATTCCACGGTCCAGGAGTTCACAGATCGCTTCCAGACAGTGCTGGCGCACTGCAGGGACATCTCCATGCGCCAAAAGGTGGAGCTCTTTGTCGGTGGCCTTCCGGAACACATCCGGGTCGATGTCGCGATGCGCGCCTCGCCTGACCTCTCGACGACCATGTTCCTGGTTCGCGCCACCGCCGCGGCTGCCATGCCACCAACTACAGTCCCACTTGATGAGAACATCAATACCACACCAACACCATCCCCAGCACCACTTGGTCCTATTACTCGTGCTCGTGCCCGTGAACTCAACCATCAAGTAAGTTCATTCTCAAACTCTTGTCCATTATATTTAGACAATGGAGACACGTGCACTCTTGTTTTGCTTAGGAATAATGGAGAGGATCAGCAGGACAAAGGATGGGCGCTAGCTGGATTTGGACTGCAGGACAGCACCAACTTGTGATGGATGCCACGACTTCATAAGGACTCCGATTGAGACGTTCTCGCACTTTTTGGAAAGCTTATCAAGTCTACTTTCCAACGGATCCAGAACCAAGTCTATATCTTATCGGACACGTCCAGGGTAGTCATTTTTGTACCGAGTCCTTTTTCTGTCCACCGGTGCTGCGTCACCTTATTTTGGGTGGATGGCCCATGTATCAAGTTGGGTCCATTAGGGACGCGTCCTAGGGTTAGAGAACGACCCCAACACCCTTGTGGTTGTCCTCCCAACTCCTTATATGTCTTAAGAGCTGCCACAAACATATTAAGTTTGGTTTGGTCGAGTTAGCTATTGCTACCCCTTTCAGCGCACGTGTTGGATCAACCGTCCGTCTGATTGTCATAAGAACCTCACCATATTGTGTTCTTAGATTAAAACCTTCATATTCATCTTGCAATTGAGTGCTTGTTCATCTTGTTCTTGCTGGTTCTTCGATTGCTTGCAGGACGGGAGCCCTAGTGGCTGGTTGTCACGCCGCAAGATTGCGACAACTATCGGAGGTGGTGTATCGGTTGCTAAGGCGCAGCGTCCTTGTATGGTTGTAGTCAAGCCATGAACGTCATCTCTATCCACCAATCAAGTTATCCATCATCTATCATCGAAAGATCGGACCGCGAACCCTACAGGTCGGCATCACCACTCATAGTGCCTTCTCTATAGCGTCAAGGTCTAACTACGTCGCTTCGCTCGGCTGCGGGGTCCTCGGTGGCTCCAGGCACTCCACCGGCTCCTCCTGCGCCGTCGCCGGCTCTAGCACCTTCCTTTCGTCGCCTCACGCCAACCAAGCAATTGGAGCGTCGTCGCCAAGGGCTTTGTTACAATTGTGACGAGCCCTATGTCCGTGGCCACTAATGTCAGCGACTATTCTACTTGGAGTCAGCCGACTTCCTCCACAACGACGTACCAGCTACGGTGGCGACGGATGCAGTGTTCCAGCATGAGCCCGATGTGGGTTGACGATGCTTCTACCAGGTTTCAGCTCGAGGACGAGCTATTTTTCCAGGCGGGGAGAGATGTTATGTCGAGCTCTGCACTAGGTTGGTTAGTGGGTGCTAGGCCCGTTAGTGGGCAGTTATCTATTTATATATTTCCTTAAAATAGTTTAGTTATTTTTCTAAATTAGGATATCATAGGCTATATATTTGTAACGTTGGTTGAGGAATAATTAAGCAGAAGCAATCTATTATTGCCCGGCTTCCCTTAGGGAGTCGGGGCTTCCCTTAGTGATATTATTTTTTAAAATTGCATTTTATTAATTGTTTTATTTTCATTTGGGGTTTAGGGTAGAGGTGGTGGGGTGGGAGATCATGGAGGTGTTTGCTATCGAACCATTTGATATCGATGCAAATTGAAGGTGGTTGTGGACTAGCGACAATACAAACCCATCACACATTTATAATAATTATTACAAAACATCCAAACAAAACTTAAAGTATCGAATTAAATGTCGCATTACAATAGCCTTTCGAGGCGGTCTTTTCCGTAGATCTTCTTGAAGTCCTTACTCTGCACAATGGACAAATATCCTTTTCTATACACTATCTCGTCCAGAATAAGAGCTACTATCTCCTCTTGAAATCCTCTTATCTCAAAATCTAGCAACCTGTTGTGGCCCTGATCTTTGCGCTGTGAATTGATACAAGATGATATTGAGATGCACATACGTAAGACAAAACAATAGAATTAAAATGAGACGCGTACGTACCATGCCATCTCCTAATCCTAGTTTTGCGCCAAAGTAGCAAATCATTGCCCGCATCACATAGAACCCGCATTCGTTGTTCCCCATTGGTTGATCTAGGGTCTTGACCTTCTTCATATACTCCACTCTGAATGGGGCTCTCCATTTCTTTTGCATCTTAGGCTCCACATTTCTTCAATCAGGTAACACCTTCATCCTATGTGACAATGTAAATGAAGTGTGAAGGCTGAGTACATTAATGACAATATCATATGTGATTGAAAAGTGTGGTGATATTGGGTTCACTTACATATTTAGCACTTTGACTAGGGGTTCGATAAGTTTAAGTGGCTTCTTTTTTGAGTCCCACACCTCGATAGTTGAATCTTTAAGACTTATATCTACGAGGACGTAATGGTTGCTGCAATCACAAAGCTCATGTTATTGAATGATATATCAAAAAAACACTTAAGGGTCGAGAACACATACTCGCAATTGTAGGTTAGCAGTACGTTTGTTTTGCGGACTGAGAACATTCTTTCAAACTCTATCTTCAAACTTGCTGAGACATACGGATCTTTGAGACCGGCTTTGCATGTTGTCTCATTTACCAAGATGAGGTCCAAGAAGTCAAAAATGCTATTTCATTTTTGGAGGCAAAATTTTGCTACAGACCTACAAAAAAAATATGCATGGATATATTCAAATGCAGATCACGTAGTTTATTATAACATTGTTAGGGTATGGTACTTACAGAGTCCATAACATCATAATCTACACATCCAGCGAGCGTCGTTGAAAGAGTTGAAAGAGGTCTTCATAATGAATAGTATGATCAACTTCTTCAGGATGATTAAAATGTAAACAGGAAGGGATGCATACTTCAAAGGTTGTTATCTTGTCTTCGCTGCATTACTGTCTATGATGTAATAATCATGCAACTGTCGCATGTTTGTTGGCAATTTTCTATACTCTTCTTCGCTGACGACCATAGGCTTGCCTAGTTCAAACTTGTATACAACTTTGGCATTTTCAAATTCAGTTTTTCCAAAATAGAGATTCTCGGCATCCTTCATGCTTATGTTTAGGTCCGCGGCCAAGGTTTGTATCTCTAGCTGCTAAAAGGTGTGTATTTCTCTAGATCTTTCTTGATTACCCGGATTTTTGCTTTGCCTTTCAAATTCGCTCTGTTTCTCTAGTATATAAGCCAATCGTGCATACAAGGCAAGTTTGGTGGCCTTTTCTGCAATCTGAGCTCGTAGAATTTCGTGCTCAGTCGGCGCTCGCTTCTGCCTTTTACTAGTCATCTTGGGATCTTTACCAACCGAAGTTGATGACCTCCTCTGTTGCGAAGTCGAACCTGATCTACAGCTAGGCCATCGAGATCCCAGTCCTGAGGACTTTGAAGCTGGTGGAGGAGGAGGAGGAGTAGGAGGAGGAGTCTTCTCCTTTGGTGGTGGAGAAGGAGTCTTCTTTGGCGATGGAGAAGGAGTCTTCTCCTTTGGCGGTGGAGGAGGTATCAGTGGATATCGACGAGGAGAGAAACCTCTTCGAGGAGGCGACCGAGATGCTTCACTGTCATCCTCATCATCTGAAGATGGCTGCTCGTCTAGCTTGATGAAGTGTTTGCGCCAGGCGACATGAGTGCCCAAGTTGTGAACTTGACGCGGCCTTTCTTCCTCCACTGGGAAATCAATATGTATCTTATTGTACTTCTTGTCCAAGATCTTATCAATGATGACCCTGGCATACCCGAGTGGCACTGGCTTGCCATGAATGGCGTTCTCTCCTCTAGGAAATGCTTGCCCGACCGCCACCTTGTCTTTGGTCCACTGCTGACGGATGTACAACTTGACATTCACAGGTTCTGTGATGTCGTCCATCGTATGAGGAGCATTGACCTCTTCGTCGTCAGGCATAGGGGTTGAGCCACAGCTACTGCGGCCCTTTCCGGGCACTGGGCTATTCAAAGTCGGGATTGCATGCGGCCCTTGACTCGAACACATGGATTGCATAGCGCTCGCCACTTGAGCAGCTATCCGTGCTTCCATGCTCTATTCTAGCTCCTCCCGCATCCTTTGGAACTCCTCTTCTCTTTGCGTTCTAGCCCTCACCCGACTCCTATAGGAAGCGGTTTCACCTTCAAATGCTTTCTCCCAATTAATCACCTCGGCTCCTCTAGTGCGACCGGGGTGCTCCTTGGTTCCAAGTGCTTGCGTGAGCACGCCATTTTCTCTATCAGACCTGCGGGCCCCTCTATGCACTTCCTCAGTGATCGTGGAAATCTTCTGGAGGAGATCGGTGACGGGTTCTGCGCTGGTGGAAAGGCTCCCGTCAAGATTGTATCGTGCCCCTCTTGCGAGTAGGTAGTTCACTGATCTGAGCTGCCAATCGGTTGTCTGAGGCGTAACGTCACTCCGCTCTAGTGCTTCGACTTGGGCATCCCAATCTGGAATCTTCCTTACATACCCACGCGATCCGAGGCGGTGAGGATTATTTTACCTAAGCGAGTTTGCTTTGTTTCTTTCACTTGATGCCTTGGCCTCTTCAGATAGCTTGTAAGCCTTGAACTCCTCCCAGAAGTCCCTCTGCTTGCTGAGTTCACCTCCCGCAAAATCCGGTTCTTTTTCCTCCATGATTAGCTTGTGCAACTTTCCCTTGAAATTCTTGAAGGAGTGACCCATGATTTCCTTGGCCCTCTTCTGGACTGTCGCTTCATCACAATCATTAGGGAAAGTGAAATACCCTATGAGCTTGTTCCAAACTAGTTCCTTCTCAACTCCTAGAACTCTCCACGGGTCTTGCTCACTGCCATTCCACTTCTTGTATTTGATCGGGATGAAGTCCCTTACAAGTGCCCCGATAGTACTCTTGTATGGGCCCAATGCTTTAAGTGGATCCACCGGCTCCCCTAGTTGATCGAACTGAGAGATGTGCCAGTGTCTAGTTGTCTGAGGGAGCTTTGTTGCACCACGCTTAGACCTTCTGGAACTCTCACCAGTACTTGGACCTTCCGGCGGAACCTGCTTCAAAATTTATGAATAAGTCCCCATCAAACTTTTCTGGCTATATCTACCATGTTTTTAGGTATGACCTAAGTTATTACCTCGTCTCCTTGGCCCTCTTCTAGGTTTAGCATATGGCTAGGGCTACAAGGTCTTTGATCCCCTTGCTAGTTGTCATCACTAGTTCCTTGGTCATTGGCTTCGGTCGCAGGGCGACGGGTGGTGAATCGGCACTTAATTGTCATGTTTCTGGACATGAATTTCGATTATTGGTATTAACTCATAGGTAGATAACATATATACAAGCATTGGATGATGACATATATACAAGCATAAGTGTAGCATAAGAAAATCCATATATACAAGCATAAGATGATGCCATATATACAAGCATATATGAAATTTATACATCTATATCTCTTTCTCTATCTTTCTCTCTATCTTTATATCTCTCTCTATCTATCTCTATCTATCTATCTTTATCTCTATCTTTGACATGTATATATGATATGACATTTATACATCTATATCTCTTTCTCTATCTCTCAAGCATATGATGATATTTATATCTCTTTCTCTATCTCTCAAGCATAGGATGACCTCAATATCTCTATCTTTATCTTGATCTATCCACAAATTTGAATCATCGTAGCCACAATATGAAATAAGTGGCCAAAGAGTTTACAAGCATACCATATATAATGAAATAAAGAGATGGCATATATATGATTGTATCTCTCTATCTCTATCACTGTCACTATCACTATCACTATCTATATGTGCCATGGCATATATATATGCATTTGAATCAAGCATGAAGAGTGATTGCTATAGTTTTCTCCCTCTCCCTCCTTCGTCTCCTCTATCTCCATGTCCAACAAGACACTCTCTAAATCTCTAACTCTCTAACTCTCTATCTGTCTAACTCTCTAAATCTCTAACTCTCTAACTCTCTAACTCTCTAATCTCTATCTCTCTAACTCTCTAACTCTCTAAATCTCTCTCTCTAATCTCTATCTCTTTCTAACTCTCTATCTCCTTCTTCCTTCTTCCTCTCCTCTTCCCAGCAGAGACGGGTGGCGCGCGTGAGGAGCTCAGTGGCGCCGTCGAGGAGCTCCTGTGGCAGCGTCGATGCAGCTATGTAGGGTGGTCCGAAGTCGAGCTCGAGTTGCGGGGAGCTCTTGCTGCGTGAAGCGGCGGCGCGTGCACTGGCCGAGCTCGAGCGTCGGCACGTCAGGAGTCGGCGGAGACGGCGCATCGGGCGGCGGCGACGTCGGGCAGGAGCGGTGGCAAGCTCGAGCGTCGTTAGAGCTCCTGCTGTGGCGTCGAGCGGCGGTGTCAGGCTGGAGCTCGGGCAGTGGCGAGCTCAGGCGGCTAAGTGTGGAATGGGTGCGAGTCTGAAAATTTCAGACCGCGCCCTTTCCTTATATACTCGGCCTCATCACTGCCGATTCTTGTTACAAACCGGCAGTGATGTCCCCTATCACTGCCAGTTTGTAACAAGAACCGATAGTGATGAGGAGTCATCAGTGCCTGCTATTTGGAACCGGCAGTGATTAGAGGACATAACTGCCAGTTGGTAGCTAGAATCGGCAGTGATAGGGGACATCACTGCCGGTTCGTTACAAACCGGTAGTGATTTGTAATTTTTTAAAATGTTTCCCTTTGCTTTAGAATTCAAATTACTCCTGATTTTTTACTAAAACTTGAAAAACTCTAAACATAGAAGTTGCATAATTTTTAATTCTCTACAACTTTTGCTGAAGTAGCATATTCAAATTCTTTATAGTTTTTGAATTCCATTTTGAATTTGAATAAGGGTTTAAAATTCAATTACCCCATTTGTAATTACTCCAAAAATTTGAATAGAAGTTGAAAATATTCCAACATAGGTTTTGCTAGTTTTGAGGAGCTCTACATTATTGCTTATACACTCAAGGTCTAATTATTTATAGTTTTTTAATTCCATTTTGAAATTGAATAAGGGTTTAAAATTCAAATACCCCCTTTGTAATTACTCAAAAAATTTGAATAGAAGTTGAAATTCTTCCAACATAGATTTTTCTAGTTTTGAGGAGCTCTACATTAATGCTTATACACTCAAGGTCTAATTCTTTATAGTTTTTGAATTCCTTTTGACATGGCATACATCAATCAACAACGTGGTACAACTCAATCAATCAATGATGCAACTTACTAAAACAACATTTCATTCAGGATTACATAGTATATGATACTCTAACAATTCACGGTGCAAGCACGATGATGGCCTCATCGTGATCACTCTGGAGGTAAGCAGGTTCGCACCCTCTTCAAGGACATGTAGGGTAACGTCCGCCCCAAAAGGAGCCATTTCTTCATAACCTTTGTAGTCTTCTTCGTCTGTCACTCCGTTGACACCGACAATCTTCCTTTTGCCTTGCAATACTACATGTCGTCTTCCATTTGCATCGTTATCCCTTGCATAGAATATTTGCAAAACATCCTTTGCAAGGACGAAGGGGTCATCTCTGCATGCGGTCTTGGATAGATCAACGGTAGTGAACCCATCCTTGTCGGTGTTGATTTCATTCAGCTAGACCCACAGACAATGGAAAAGAGCAACTTTCAACTGATGTCCATAGGCTAGCTCCCATATCTCATCTATGAAACCATAGTATGTTGCCATCACCGTGCCATACTCATCGTGGGCGTCGAAACGAACACCACTATTTTGGTTGGTGCTCTTTCCGTCCTGTTTTTTGTGTACAATGTAAAACCATTTATTTGATATCCTTGGTACATCATTAGCGTAGTCGAAGGTCCGGGGCCTAAGAGATCTAGCTGACATCCCGTCACCATTCCTAGCCTTTGGCGTCGAAACTAGTCACCGAATTCCTCCTTATGTTTTTTCTCAAGCCAAGCCTGTGACCTACCGATGTGCTTCCTTTGCAGTAACTGTTTGTGCTCATCAATGTATGCCATCACACCGTCAGCCTGCTAGAGAACAGCGAAGTTTGCTTGTCTGAAGGAGACCACTTTGTCTGTTTTGACAACTTTCTCACCTATTGTTCCTTTGCCCCCTAGTCTTCCATCATGATGAGATACTGGAACTCCGACCCGCTTGATGTCCAGATAATACGTGGAGAACTCAATAGCCTCCTTTGTTGACCATCCTTCTACCATGCTCCCTTCTGGTCTGAATTTATTCCTAACATACCGCCTAAAAACTTTCATGAGCCTCTCGAAAGGAATCATATGGTGTAGGTACATTGGGCCAAGGGCTTTTATTTGATCCACAAGATGAACAAGTAGATGCACTGAAATGTCGAAGTAGGTCGGTGGGAAATGCATCTCAAGCCTGCATATAATCTCGGCTATCTCCTGCTTCAGGCGGTCTAGCCTGTCCACTTCAATGTCCTTTTCAGAGATCGCGTTGAAGAACGAACACAACTTTATGATTGGAGCGCGGACCTTGTCAAGGAGGATACCTCGCAGGGCAACTGGGAGCAGCTGAGTCATTATGACATGACAGTCATGGGCCTTCATAGAACCATAGTTAAACTTATGTTCTCTCATGTTAACTAGCCTCTTCGGGTTCCCACAGTAGCCACTCGGTACTTTGAGATCGTTGAAGAAAGAAATAAGCATTTCTTTTTCCTCACTTTTTAGTGTCCATGATGCCACCGGAAGTTTCAAGTGACCATTCTCAAGAGTTACTAGGTGGAACTCTTTCCTGAGGCCTAGGTGTTGCATGTCAAAGCGTGTCATGAGAGAATCCTTGCTTGTTCCCTCGGTGTTCATCAACGTGTTAAGTGTCTTACCGCACACATTTTTAGTTATGTGCATTGGATCAAGACAGTGACGTACACTCAAAAGTTGCCAGTAAGGTAGTTTTCCAGAAGATTGATTTTTTCTTCCAGATACTATCAGTTGGCACTGCTACTGCCCCGTCCCCCTTCCCAAGGACAACATTTGTGAGTTTGCTTAATTGTTGAAGCAGTTGTTTCCAGTCTCGATACTTTGGAGGTCCACGTTTCTTAGTAGTCCCATTAAAATCTTTTGTATTCCTATAGTAAGGGTGATCATGACGTAGGAACCTACGGTGTCCCATGTAGACCATCTTCCTATTTTTTGGTAGATGTGTAGCATCAGTCTCGTCCAAGCACTCGACACACCCAGTGTATCCTTTTGTCTTCTCTCCAGACAAGGAACCTCACCCTGGTAGGTCGATGATTGTAGCGATAAGTACAGCCTTTACCGTGACATGTTCTTTTTTGTACTCATCCTAGACATCCTTCACACTCGTCTCCCACATCTGTAGTAGTTCATTGATCACTGGTTGTAGAAGCACATCAATATCATTACCAAGTTGTCTTGGTCCTTGGATTAGTAATGGCATCTGGACGTATGACCGTTTCATACAAAGCCAGGGTGGAAGGTTGTATATACATAGCGTCACTGGCCAAGTGCTATGACTGGTTCTCACCTGGTCAAACGGGTTCATCCCATCCGTGCTCAAAGCTAGCCACAGATGCCTTACCTCTCCACTGATGTTCTTATAGAACATAGTGTTGATAGTCCTCCAGTCCAACCCATCGACGGGGTGTCTCATCATTGAATCTTTCTTTCGCTCTTCGCTGTGCCAACACAATAGCTTGGCTGACTTCTCATTTGCAAACAACCTATGCACTTGTGGAGCTATAGGAAAATACCACACGATCTTTACTAGCCCTCCTCTGGTCTTGCTTCCATCATTTGATGGCCCTTGCTTGTATCAGGGAGTTTTACAGTTGGGACATGCATCCAAGTCTTTGTATTTCTCTGCACGGTACAATATGAAGTCGTTGAAACACGCGTGGATTTTCTCAACCTCGAGGCCAATTGGGCAAATCATTTGCTTCGCAAGGTAAGTCTTTTCTGCTAACTCGGCCTCCGGGAACAGTTTATGTAGTATAACTAACAAGTTTTCGAAGCCTTTATCACTCAACCCATTCGTTGATTTGATCTCCAATAGCATGATGTTGGCTTCCAGTTTGCTTATTGGGCAGCACGGAAACAATGGTGTTTTTGCATCCTTTCTCATCATCTCTAGTTTTTTCAACTGTGAAGCACTAAGGAATCCCCTATGCACATCATGTAGAAGCTGTGAAATGTCATCATTTTCCCCAGTGTCGTCAGCTAATGTATTTATAAACACATCATCATTGGTAGGCACATGTTCTGTGTACTCATGAACAGGCAATAATGCATTCAGGGATACAGTAGGCATGGGCACATCATCATTAACATTTTGACCAACCTCCCCATGCAAAGTCCAAATCGGGTAGTTTCTCATGAACTCCCTTGTGATCGAATGCAAACATATATGCTCCACGTCGCCCCATTTTCTCGTATTCTTGCAGTCTTTGCATGGACGGAATAAAAGATGTGAGTCCCCAGCATTGGCTCTAGGTCGCTTGATGAAATCGTCGATGCCCGTCAAGTACCGTGTGTCTGTACGTGACAGATCGTACATCCACCCTCGAGCCATGTCTGACTGATAAAATGGACAGAGCAGGGAAAACATAGGAACATATTAATAGGAGCATTTTTGAACAATATTCTTTTCTTTATAATTTGAATTTGGTCGTGCTATAAAAAGTGAGACAACAAAATAGGTGGATGCATGGAGCATTAAATGTGAGTATTAAATGCATGCATGGAGTATTAAATGTAAGTAATAAATACCGAATCTATTCCACATCAAATCAAATCTTTAATGCATGCATGGAGTATTAAATGTAAGTAATAAATATAACTAATTACAATTTTTATCCATAATTTTCGAGACGAATCTTTCGAACCTAGCTACTCAATGATTATACAATAATTATCCAATAAAAACAAAGTGCTACAATTTTTCTAAATACTTTTGGATCTAAAAGGTACAAAAAATTGACACAAATTGCAACATCTCTTTTCTTGATCATGAAAACTAGCATAGCTCTAAACTATAGATTTACACACAAAAACAATGTAAACCAACAATTTTAAAGAATTATGCTTGTTACTAACCAAGAGCAAGATATGATGATCCAAGAGTTAAGAGGAGCCAACAATGGAGATCAAGAAATTCACCATCCGCAACAATGGAGAGATGGAGCTCCTCACGCACTATTCTGCATTGTTGGGGCAGAGGAGGGAGATGAGCTCGCGTGCTTTATACTGTACACAATATCACTGCCGGTCCAAGACACGAACCGACAGTGAAACTCGACATCACTGCCGGTTGGTGGCTTGAACCGACAGTGATAGAGCCGAGAGGCATCACTGCCGGTTCAAGCCACGAACCGGCAGTGATGTGGTTTTTCACTGCCGGTTCAGCCCCTACCCCCAACTGTCCGAGGAAGAACCGGCAGTGAAGAGGCATCACTGCCGGCCCAAACAAAACCGGCAGTGATGGGCCAACAGTGATTGTCGTTTCTGTAGTAGTGTGTAGTGCAAGCTCTCTAAACGGTTTAGTAGGAAACAAAGTTTGGAAGGTCCCACGGTCCGACATGAGTCATGACAGCTATGAAGTTAACATGTTAATTGTTTGTAGATCTCAAGACTTCATCCAATGATATGAATGATGCAGTACACCATGACGCGTAGTGCTGTAAAAAATCAGTTAGTAGGAACACGTATTCAAACATATAGATTGCATTTGCATCGGGGGCAAACACTAGAATGAGCCAGTGGTGGTGGTGGAACTAAATATAGACAACAATTTCAAACAAGAAAATAAACTATAGGTGAATAGATATTTGATATTTTGAAGTCAATGTGATACGTTTATATAATAGAGCACATTAGGTAGCTCGTACTTGGTCAACACTCAATCTTTATCCTGTGTTGCACGCAACAGTTGAAATCCATATGTTGACCAAGTATAGGAGCTAGCTAATGTGCTATCTATTATATATAAACGTATCACATTGGCTTTAAACAATCAAATATCTAATCACCTGCAGTGTAGTTTCTTGTTTGAAACTGTTTGTTGTTTATATTCAATTCCACCACCACTACTCGCTTATTCTTTGGTAAGTAGTCTTTGCTCCCAATGCAAATGCAATCTATATGTTTGAATATGTGTTCCTACTAACTGATTTTTACGACACTCGCACCATGGCTATCTATACTACATCTTTCATATGACGAAGCCTTGAGCTCTCCAAACAATTCACATGTTAACTTCATAGTTGTTTGGCTCATGTTGGAACGTAGGACTGCTAGACTTTGTTTCCTACTAAGCACTTTTAGGGAGCTTGCACTCCAAGACGATAAGTATACACTTATTTAAGAAAAAAATATGTTTTTAACGTTCATAATATGTTTCGTCATATAATTGTAAGATAACTATAGAACTCTTTTCTTATGCGGTAGCCCGATTGCATTTCTCCGTGCATTTACATAAGATGCTGATGAAAACTACCACATTCTTGGCTAGTACTGAAAACTATTTTCTCATTGCCACTAACGTGGTTGTGGACATGCACGCAAGTTGATTTAAACATAATTAAATTTTGTTATTACCAACAACACAATTAATAAGCGTCAGGTCACATCACATGTCTGACAACGACTGTACATAGTTCCACGAATTTTTTGGGTCCAAGGGATTATTTCCCTATTTTACATTTCTACAAGGTAACTTTCCGGATGCTAAGTAGTAATATCTAAAATTGAACATTGTCACTTAATAATTAAGGTTTAATGTTAAACTGGTGTTAGAGACATCAGAATTTTTTGGGTTGTCAGGGATTATTTACGCATTTAAACTTTCTAAAGTAAATTTCCGGATGCTAAGAGTAAATCTAAAATTGATAAACATGTATAAATTAAAATTTTATAATGTAAAATATGTGTGTTAGTGAATCTGACATATATCTTGTCCAGTTGTCAGGGACCAAAATACGAATCGGTTTCACATGACCAAATTAAATTGCTCGTGGTGAGAATAAGATCGGCTCCACTACAGATGTGCCATGGCAATCAATCTAGGACCATAGACGTTAGGTTTAACATGTAGATAGAGATTTGGCTCGGAAAAATTTTGTTGGTGTGTACTCATATTCTGTTAGACACAAGTTTGATACAAGGAGTGTACCTTAGTATCGGTTCCAATCGGATCTGATTTCGGTTTGGAGAAGGAGCCAAATCCTCACGGGAGCCTCGGACATCCAAGTTAGGGAACACCTTGAGTGAAATAACACAATGGCTGACGAGAAGTAAGATTGGTATGAAGAAGGGCAAGGAATGCATGTACACAAATACAATGGACAAGGATCTGTCAGTGGGAGGTCTTTTTGTAGAAGTTCAAATATCCAGGACGGAATTGGAATGAGGATAAGTAGTGACCCCAATTTCACTCAAATCGCGAAGAGAACAAGGGGTCCTACCAATACTTGTGGATGATGGAGCTTTTGCAAGATAAAGAGCGAAGAGTAGGAAAAAGAGTGCAATGAAGCGCACTGCGGAGAACAAGATCCACCATTGGAGCTGGGTTGGATAGAGGGTGCGGGGATGGCGAGGGACGTCGAACCTAGGGCTAAGGACTTCATCAGAGCTCGAATTCCAAAGAAGCTCAAGGAGGGTGGGAACCAAGTTCAACGAGCCCGGGTTCGAGGAGGTGGAGAAGGATGTCATCGAAGCCTCCAGGTACAGCGGGTCCTATGAGGTTCAGAGGGGCCATGGCCTACTTACTGAGGTCCTAGGAACCCACGAGCACTGCAGACGCGTACGTAGAGTCCAGTCAAAGATGAACTGGAAGGCGATTCAGGCGTGGCAATCCGACGCTTCCTCATACAAGTCGAGGCAGAGGTACAAGACAAACATCTTTCAAAAGGGCTATGAGCTCCACATGTCTGATATGATCAAGAGCTTGATAAAGGAAGACTTCACAAGCAACGACCCCAATATGGTGGCGATGAGGTCACAGATGTTCCGCCAAGCTGGCGTGCCCGTCCCTCTGGGTCTGAAGGGGGGGAGCGTTGCTCAACTCAAGGATTGCCCACGCCACCCAATCGATGAGAACAACGAGATGCAACTTGTGCAGCTTCTCATTCCGTTTGGCAGGAGCAAGAAGATTGTCGTGGGCGAGGGAGTTGTATATCCGATCAACGAAATCCCAGAAGGATATCGGGCCCGGCTACCTAAGAACTATGTGCTGGTGACCATAACGTTTGTTCACCCAGAGCATAAAGAATATGAACTAGATGATCCCCACCTACAACGTCACCGTACCCTTGAAGAAGCAGAATGTGATGACATTTATTGGATGAAGGATGACCTTGAGATCATACCAATGATGACAGCGTTTGTTGCTGGATCTTGCCCCCAAGAAGGCGACGACGACGGCGATGATGAAGGCCGTGAAAAGGACCCGCCAACTCGTTCACCAATTGGCAAGAGCGCTCCTCAGAGCTCGAAAAGTCCGCCTTTGGGCCCAACCAATGAGGCAGGAGGTTCAGGGGCCGCTTCTGGGGGCAACACAATGCCTACAAGCCAGCCGAGCCCGAGCGGGCCACCTGCACCTCTCGACACTCAGCCTAAGCCCCCGAAAAATGAGGAAGGGTCTCAAGGGGATGGACCGGGGGATGTACAGAGGGGGAACAAGTGACGCAACCAACGCCAGGTGCACCAAGCCAACAAGGAGATACGAAGGCGGACAACCCGAAGGACGACTCTACATCGCTCACATACTCGACTACGTTTCCAAGGTACATTACAGACGAGCACACACAACATTCAATTCACATTTGTACGTTCTATCCTGACTTTTCTAGGCCTGAAGATGATCCTCATCATCTATTTCCGGAGTCGGATGACCGTCCCGACCACTTTGAGAACGGGAAGTTGATGATAACCAAGCACACACTCCTTGATGAAGAATCGTGGGATACAAGGAGGTTTCATCTCTGGTACATGGAAGCAGCAAAAAGAGGCATGTCAAGTTTCACCGTGAAGATTGTAGCGGATTGCTTCCACTTGCCCAATATCGAGGATATCACTATTCCGGTGGACTTCCAAGACATGTATAGGCTGCTGCGGGGAGAAGATCTAGAAATCGTCCAGCTCACCCTGTTTGCAATGTAAGTGATGACTTGTGAGTTAATTCCATTGACCTCTCTTGTTGTATACGTTAACTCTACACTTATTAGACTATATGGTACGTTGACGTGTATATGCAGGATGTCTGCCACCGTAAGCAACAAAAAGCAGCGTCAAACTCTTTTTCTCTCTCCAATGCATATCAATGAGAGTGCCATCAAGGGTCACATGCCAATGGATAAAAATAAGACAAAAAACAGAGAGAAAAGGAATATAGAGACAATATGAGGAATCAGAAGAAGAAAGTGGCAGACTACATGTGCTCTGTAATGTTGAAGGTCAAGGAGGAGGGGCCACGGTGTATCATGGCTCCATATCACTTTGGGTAAGTATGAAAACATGTTTGTAGGGATCCGAAGTGGGTAGGATCAATCTTTGTAATCATCCTAACCAATATTCTGTTTGAATCGTGTAGCAACAGCCTCGAGGGCCATTGGGTTGCATACCTCATCTATCCTCAAGTTGGTAGAGCGGTCGTATTTGACTCGTTGAGGACAATAAACAAACCAGGACACAAGACATTTGAAGATTGCTTGAAAGTGTAAGTCAATAAGAATTAATCATCTTTGACGGTTATCGTTATTATTCAAAACATGTCTAACTCTATTACATTTTGTGCAGGGCTTATAAGAAGTACTTGAAGGATCCCGAATGCTGGGATCGCAGGACCGATAGTTGCAAGGAGAACAATACCGACCACATCAAAATCCGACGCGACTTCCCTGTACGTATAGTAATTGCAAAGTTCATTTGTGCTTTGTTTCCATATGTGTTTGTTCTAAAGCTTCTATAACGATCGTGTAGTGCGCCAAACAACTGATTGGATCCAAGGCATGTGGCTTGTACACCTACGAGCACCTGAGGCAATGCAGGGAGTACACTCAAAGCTGGAAGAAGCTCAAGGAAGGAGTAAAATATTGGATGAACACCTACAAGCCATCCTTAAAGAAAGTTAAGGGGGAAATCTGTAAGTTCGTCATGGAGAAATGCGTTCTCGAAGCAGAATAATTCTTTGACGAAGAATCACCCTTAGCTATCGAACCAAGGTACGAGAGGCTTAGAAAATGGACGACTCTGCTGCGCCCAAGTGATTACAAATGGCCCATGGACTTTTCTTAGAGGATTTTGCAAATGTAACTCAAATGGACTTGTTGGTTTGATGTGATGTGTATATGTATCTTGAAAACTGTGTATTATTTTATGTGCGATGCTTGGATGGTTTATATATAAATGTGTGCTGCATATGTATGAAATCTGGAATTTGGAAATATTTTGAATTCAAATTCTGGGAATTATTTGAATTCTGTTTTTTATTTTTTAATTTGAGAACTATTTACCGAAGCGGACAACTTAAGTGTCCGCTGCGGTTAACCAAACTTTACCGCAGCAGACGCTGGAAGGTTGCCGCTGCGGTTAACCGTTTCTTTACCGTAGCGGGCAACCCAAGGCGTCTGTTGCGGTTAGCGCCCGCTGCGGTAAATGGATATACCGCAGCGGCCCCTTTCGCCCGCTGCGGTTAACCGTTTCTCTACCGTAGCGGGGCAGCGCAAGCGGACGCTGTTGCCCGCTGCGGTAAAGCGGTTTTGACCGCTGCGGTAGATGGTTCTGTAGTAGTGTGTGTTACATAAGTAAGATATTCTATCCGGGTAACGGTGAGGTGACAGAAGAGTTTATCCCGGAGCATGGCCTGGGACAGGGTGATCTGATCTCGCCATATTTATTTCTATGATGCGCAGAAGGAAGCTCTATTAGGCTGAGTTGGAGGGGAAAATTCATGGAATAAGCATCTGCAGGGGTGCACCAGCAATCTCACATCTGTTGTTTGCCGACCACTCGCTGATTTTAAGCAAGGCAAGCGAGCAAGAAGCAAGAACTTGAAGGAGCTTCTGAAGACCTATGAGGAATGCTCTGGCCAGATGATCAATACAAACAAGGTGAGGGATGTCTTGTCCATTCGAGCTGAAACAAGGAGCGAAAAATATTTGAGGTTGCCTGTTTATGTGGAGAGATCTCGAACAGAGGTTCCATATTTGAAGGAGCGAGTGTTGGCAGAGAATTCAGGGGTGTAAATAAAAGTTGCTTTCAAAAGCCTGGAAGGAAATGATGATCAAGGCGGCTATTCCAGTCTTTACGATGCGTTGTTTTCACATAACAAAAGAAATCTGTAGTGAAATCAGTGCCATGATCGCTGAGTATTGGTGGAACAATCAAGATAAGGAGAATCAGGGCGGATCCAGGGGGGCTGCAGCCCCCATATGGCCTCCTTTCTCCATTAAATGTATATAAAAATCCCTTCTTTCTCCATTAAATTTCTTCAAAATTTACTCATTTCTTTATTAAATCTCTATAAAATTCACTTATTTCTCCATTAAATCTCTATAAAATTATCCAAAATCTTCTGTTCACCATGATACTTATTAGTTAGCCCCCCCTGATCGCATCCTGGATCCGGCACTGAAGAGAATGACATAGACTAGGTAGTGGGTAAGCTGGGAGAGGTTAGTCCAGCTGAAGGATGAAGGGGGGGCTTGGGTTTCAGGGATCTACATTCTTCTGTCTGTGCAAGGATACGTATCATCCAAATACTAGGGTACGAGTTGAAGGCCAAAGTGAAAGACGGGTGTTTGTACACATGGCGAAGTATTATCCAGGGAGTGGAAGTCTTGAAAAAAAAGGTGTCATCTAGAGGCTGGGCAATGGAGCAGGTATTAACATTTGGGGAGATCCATGGCTGCCCTGGGATATAATATAACCCACAGGTCGATAAGCTAATCAGGTCACTGCTATTCAATATTATTCATGCGGAGATGGAAGATATCCTGGGATGACACTTTGATAGCAAAGGGTGTTTCTCTGTCAAATCAGTCTACAAGGTGCATAGTGCGGTGGTGTAAAGAACCCAACAATCCAGCTAGCAGACCCGGTGGATCAGAGGGGAGCCGAGGCCCGAGGGAGGGGTGACTTCTGGAAAAAAAATTGTGGCAACTTGACTGTCCTCCAAAAGTGAAACACTTACTATGGAGAAAGAATCAAAACACCCTAGCAGTTCGTATGGTCCTGTAGAAACGACGCATGAAGCTAGATACAAGGTGCTGTATGTGTGGGAGATATGATGAAGATGTTAGATACAAGGTGCTGTATGTGTGGGAGATATGATGAAGATGGCGGACATCTTGATATGCACACGCCTATGCAGCGTGTGTAGCAAGTTATGTGGCCCGATCTTCTCGTAGGATTCGCAAACTTGATAACTTGTCGCTGTGTGACCTGGTGAAGAGGCAGTGCAGCGCGAGGCTGCCCACGCGACGAACGACCGAGACAATCGCCCTTCCACGTAACGACGAACATCCCACGCAATCACGCCGTATAGACGTGAAGGCACAAACTGGGTGAACCGCAGTTCGGCGTTCTACAACTCCCTCAGGAATCCAAAGAACAAGTGTTGTAAGCCTCTCAAGACTCACGCATAAACAAAACTCCACGAGTTTGTGTATTCTGAATTCAGTAAATCAAGATATATGACCTTTCATTGTCTAGTACAAGATATATATATAGAGATAGGGGCGTCCAGCTTTCAGTAAATAGCAACATGCACATGCACTAGTGGATTTCGTGGCTGGTTCGCGCATCTCTTCAGTTTCTGATAGCAGTTACCAAAATGAGCATAACTCTTTATTGCGAAGTCCAAATAATGCGCCGTTTGATTGGTTGGAAATAAGACTTGATGACGCTTCCATCCACTCATAGAACACCGACTAACACCTTGTATTCTGTCTGCAGTGATGCTTGAGATTTGTACCATGTGTCAGTCATCTTGCTTCTGGTTGCATTCCCATGCAAAAGTGATGAAACACCATTTATTCATGCACACCATAGGCTTCTTGATTCAGATGTCCAGAGGCTTGAATCCATCTTCATCCCATGCTGGTCCATATACTCCATCATTCCTAAGGACATTGAAACAAGTACTCAATAGCATAGGTTCATTCAATGTAATCTGGTTATTAAGCATAAGGTTAGCGTTCACCTGAGAATGAATTTCCTTCTCCAATTGTTTAGCTCTACTCCTTGTAATTGGACCAGTTATATCAAGTGTAGTTTCATTTAGAGATGAGTGAATGCTAGGAATGTCCTCATTAGCCTCCCCCTCTTGAGAAGGAGTTGTCCTCGACTCAGGCTCACCAACAAATGGAAGAAAGTCTTTGACATTGAATGTGGTACTTACATTGGAATATTCAGGTGGCAACTCAAGTTTGTAAGCATTACCATCTGTTGACACAAAAAGCGTCAGGATCTGTGAACACCTCGGGCTATTACCTAAAGCTCGGTATTCCGGAGGCGTGCCAGTCGATTTGACCAATCAATCGACAAGGATGATAACTAGAACAAACTGAACGAGACAACAGCGATGCGCTCGGACGTCAAGGCTCAGATTGATCAAGGATAACTAGAGCAGAGCTGAACGAGGCAAACAGCGATGCGCCCGGATTGCCAAAGCTCAGAGGTACTCCCACGCGGAACTAGCAAGGATTTGACGGAGATCAAGGTGATGCAGCCCGTTGAAAGCTTGAAGAACTCGTTGAAAACTATAGCTAATGCAGTAAAAGGTAAATTGCGATAAAAGGTAGAATAAGATAAAATTGGTTTGTTTTGAATTGGATTGCTTGTTTATTCCATGGCCCTCGGGCACATATTTATACTCCCGCATGGAGAGTTGTACAAAGACACGACACATATCCTTTCTAAAACAAACTCCTACTTTTAAGGAAACTGACTCGCGCAGGAGCCGGATAACAATATTTATTTCCTAAACAAACACACCCATTTTAAAGGAAAATAAACGACCCATGCAAGAGTCGGACTCAAAGTACTATAATAATACTGGTACAAGACACCAGTTTCCTTATATTTCTTTTCGATGGAAACTTTCCATCGGCAGACCCCTTCAATCCGCACCTTCCTTCTTTGGCCACTTGTAATCCTCCGCTGCCGCTAAGTGCTAAGTCACGCCCATCGGCATCGGCAATACTTTCCCGATCGGCAATCGACAGCATCTCTTCATCGGCAATCGGCAACCACCTTCCATCGGCAATCGGCAATAAGCCCTTATTGGCAATCGGCCACCATCTTCCATTGGCAATCGGCAACAAGCCCTAATCGGCAATCGGCAAGCCATCAGCAATGACTTTTCATCGGCAATCAGTTTCAACAAGACTTCACCAATTAACTTTGTCGGCAAAGCCCATCAGCATCCATCGGCAACGCACTTGGTCTTCCCGCAGCACTCTCCCATTGGCAACATCGGCTCAAAAATTCTCCCGATGCCGATGGAAAACGGCCACTGACCAGTCAAGCCTCGGCCCATTTGACACGTGTCAAAAAACGGTGTCAACACATGCCTCCCAGTTTTGGAGCGTATAAACTTTACGTGCCAAAATTCTCTCCACTGTAGCCGTCGCTGTAGCCGTTGCTGTAGCCGTTACCTCCGAGATAGATGTACGGTTTTCTCGATCCCCGCGTGTGGAACCACAATTTAATAATAAAATCCCTCGATTGTAGCACAAACAGTTGCAAACCACCTCGATCACCGTGCGTATCTACCGCAGGCCTCTCCACATTCCTGCACAGTGTGGAACAGAACCCCAAAATACCCCTGAACAGGATTATAAAAGTTACCGGGATCCACACTGCCTTTTTACCCGAGCCGATTTTCACTTTCACCTTCCTGCCTTCGTCTTCAACCTCTAGCCGCGCTGAAGAACATAAGCTCAAGCAACAGTGTTCCTCCGTAATCAAGGACGAACCGCAAGGATTCCTTTGACCCCAATGGCGATCCAAGTCGACATCCCGAAGGTAAGACTCATTCTCCACTCAATCCAACCTCTCTGCATGGTTCTTTTCCTCGCAAAAACCTAGATTTATCCCCATTCTTTTTCTGATTCGTCCCTTCTTCTTCGAACCCTAGCAGCTGTACAACAAGGTAGTCGTCCCACTTGCTGATTCCAACCTGAGCTGCTTAGGCCCCATGGGCAATCCAGACCCCACATTCATCATTAATGCAGAAACCAACCGGATTCCGTTTAGATCTGAATGTTTTGACCTAGGACTGTGGAAGGACACATTCTGCTCATGGCCCAAGCACACTAAAGGATGGAAGAACTGATACTTGAGAGTAGCCAGATCACAGCAAGTGTACTGGCAGGAGCGTAACTTGGATCAGTGTATTAGGCTCTCAATTGCCGATACAGAGAAGAACGAAAACTTGATGATGGCAGCTTCATACTTCTGGTCCGACAGCATGAACGCTTTCCTCTTCAGGCATGGACCAGCTACCCAACCCTTGCCGATGTCTACAGCTGACCGGCTTGGATATCACCTTTGCCGATACGCTTAGCCTCTTCAACAGAAAATCTGAGTACAAGGTGAACACCCGGAGCATCGGCGGCTGGACAGGTTATATTCTGGAACACCAGAAAACCGGATCTGTAACCCAACGGGAGCACGCCATCTTCTTAAACATGTGGTTGGAAAAGTTTGTCTTCTGCGACAAAACCATCGGCCCGACCACCATGCACCTCCCAGCGGCTGAACTGCTTGTCGATGGAACGAGGCTCCCTTTAGGCAGGTATCTTCTTGGATCAGTATACCGATTACTGCATCAAGTGTCCCAAAAGCTACTACTAGGAGAACCCATCGGCAACCTCAGAGGCCCCTGGTGGTTTGTCAATCTGTGGCTGAATGCACACATGCACAAGGCCCTCTAGTTTGACTTATTTGCCCAACAATTTCCAAGGGATTTATCGGAAGATTACCGATACGGGGATGATGAATCGGCAACTCGCCCTCCGCTTAACTTCGGAGAGGCTATCATAGTGCTGCCAGGTACCGATGCCGATGCAGAGCACTTCGGCTACTATTTCCAGAAGTTTTACAACGGACTCCCCTCCTCAGAACGGACCTGGTGGCCATATATTGATGAACATAACCAGTTCCCGCTGCTGTTTAACTTGACCGATGTGAACTCGCCCGAGAACCAAACAATCATGAGGGCCAGCATTACTCCCCGAGCCATCCCAGTAAATGTCTTTGGGTCTGGGAGGAATGCCCCACCATCCTACGAGTTCTACTACCCATCGGCAGCAGCGAGACAACTGGCATTTGGCCAACTGCCGATCAAGCTCTGCTTTTCCAAAGTAGTAAGACCCAGGCAGATAATCTCCAGTAATCTGGACTGGAACAAAGTCGTCAATCTCCCTGCCGATGCCGATACATCGGACCTCGACTTGTCTTCCTGGTCGCCAACCTCCTTCATCACCAACGAATTCAAGTCTTGGTGGCAAGAGTGGAAGTGCCAGTTACTCGCCAAGTCTTCACATTACTATCGGCACTTGATCGATGCCGATTACATCATTCCCGACGACGCAGTAAGTCTGCCATCTGATGTATTTCATTACTTTATTTTTATCATCGGTATCACCACTTAACTCCTTCATGCCTGACAGGCCGATGATCCAGCTCCCTCAATGAGTAACAGAGGTAGGCCCTTTAATCTTCGGATAATGGGCCCCATATCGATCATCGGCACCAAAGCTCCGACGCTGGCCGCTTTCACGCCTCAACAGGTACCTACACCGACACCCACAAAAGCCCAAGCTACATCGGCCGCTGCCGTTGCCCTGACACGGGTTTATGCAGTAAACTCACTTTTACCTGCACCGATTACATACTGTTTTATCGGCAACATTTATCTTGTATAACTTGCTTTGTATTTTCAGGCACTATGGCCATCGGCATCTGCTTCCAGCAGGCAAACATCTTCCAGCCCGGCTGCCGATGCCCCCCGGTCTTCATCGAAGCGGGTTGGCTCCCCTGCTACTGCGCCGACGAAAAAGAGGGGCCTGAGGCTGGCTTCTCCTCCACCAATGGCTCCAACTGCACCATCAGCTGTCGATGCGCCACCAGCAGGACTACCTCCGGTCCTAGTCGCACTACCCACCGGCAGGTCATTGGCAGAGCCTCCATCGGTGAGCGTGCCTGATCAGCCGATGGATGACATCCCGGCTCAAGAGATAACTCCACCCACCACAATAGCGGAGGCATCGTCATCGGCATCACCGGCCAGATTCCCTGGTGAAGAGACAACTCCAGCGGCCGTAGCAGCAGAGGCAACGCCGGCATCGGCACCATCAGCCGAAGTCCCTGATGATAGAGTGGGATCGCCACCACAAGAACCGGCCATTATATCGGAGGCGACGCCGGCAACAACCGTGCCAGCACCAGCAGCATCGGCCGCTTCTCCAACAAGGGCTCAGTCATCGGCATCTGCTGCTGATGTTCAGAATGAAGCTGGACCATCCAGTATGCCAAGTCCCAGGAAGGAGATCCGCTTCAAGACAGTAAGTCATTTACCTTAAAGTTCATATTATAATTTTGCAATCGGCACACTTTAACCCTTCTGTTTCCAGGCTCAAGACTCTCCGGACAGCCTCTTCTCCTACAACCTAAACCCTCAGGATGAGGATGAACGTCAAGGCCGCATTCGAGCAGACAGCCTATTCTCCTTTGCGGTCGACGTTCCCGACAATGATGAAGAGGAGAGTTCCGTCCCAACCCTGTCGGCAGAGATCAAGTCTAAGCTAGAGGAATTGCTCTCCTTGTTGCTACAAGACACATCTCAACTCATCCAAGATTCATCGGCAGCAAGGATTGCATTCGAGGACATCCAAACCCATCTCTCCGCCGACGTAGCAGAAGTCCTTCTCCAGGCAACCTCTATCGACATTAAACAAATCCAGTACCAGAGGCTTGCCCGTCGTATCGCCGATAGGGCCGCTCAAGCCAAGAGCGAAGAAGAGAAGCTCAAATTCAAACACATTGTCGATGAGAAGCACAAAGGTATCGGTCAAGCAGAAGTCTCCATCGGCAACCTTGATCAAGAAATTTCCCGACTGTCGGCAAAGAAAGAGGAGCTGCTTGCGGAGTTACAGAAGGTTGAGGGGGATCTGACTGCAGCCAACCAGCGGAGAACCCAACTATCCGACTCCATCAAGGTCCTGCGGTAAGAAAGGGACCAGAATGCACGACAGGCTATACTATGGAAGAAGAAAATCAAGCCGGTCGAGGGCTCTGCCGATGCCGACGCCAAGGAGATGGACGATATATAGCAAATTCGCCTGCGTGCGATATCAGTTATCCACTCCTTGCTATAATGTCTATTGTATCGGCAAGAATTGTAACCTGATACTTGATTTTGACATGTAATATAATGCCAATCTGTTTTTACCGATGTTTTATAATTTTCTTTCATCGGCATTCGATTAAGCACTATGCATCTACCCATATGCTAGGATAATACCTCTTTAAGTATTTGCCGTTAATCGCTCTAGAGAACGCCACTCCTTCAAGAGTTTCCAAAATGTACGCATTACCAGGAGCAGACTGTTTTATCCGACAAGGACCCTCCCAATTAGGGGACCACTTTCCAAACTTAGAGCTCTTAGTCCCAATCGGTAAAATCTACTTCCAAACCAAATCGCCATCGCCAAATTCCTTCACCTTTACTTTCTTGTCATACCATCGGGCAACCCTCTTCTTATTCTCTTCAATGCTAATCAATGCCCTCAACCGATGACCAGCCTAATCTTCTAACTCATCTTTCATCAGAGTAATATAATCATCGGTCGTCAATTGATCCTGAAAAGATATCCGCCTAGAACCAGTTTTGATCTCCCAAGGTAGGACAGCATCGTGTCCGTAGACCAACTGATACGGCGAGACCTTAGTTGCACCGTGACAAGCCATCCGATACGACCACAATGCTTCGTTCAATACCACATGCCACCTTCTAGGGTTCTCTTCAATTTTGCGCTTAATGAGCTTGATAACCCCTTTATTAGAAGCTTCAGCCTGACCATTAGCCTGGGCATAATAAGGAGAAGAATTCAGCACCTTGAAACCCATGCTAGCAGCAAAGTCATCAAACTCTCCCGATGTGAACATGGTCCCTTGATCGGTAGTAATAGTTTGAGGAATACCGAATCGGTAAACGATGTGCTCCTTAATGAAATCCACCATGTTTGCCGATGTCACCTTCTTCAAGGGGACTGCCTCAACCCATTTGGTGAAGTAATCGGTAGCAACAAGTATAAACTTGTGCCCCTTGCTCGACGGCGGATAAATCTGGCCGATGAGATCAATAGACCATCCTCTGAACGGCCAAGGCTTAATTATAGGATTCATTGCCGATGCAGGCGCCCTTTGCACATTACCAAACTTCTGACAGTCCTGGCACCCTTTGAAATAATTGAAGCAATCTTCAAGGATTGTTGGCCAATAATATCCATTCCGCCTAATCATCCACTTCATCTTGAATGCCGATTGATGCGCTCCACATACGCCCTCATGGATTTCACCCATCATCTCTTTTGATTCCTCTTTGCCGAGACATCTAAGCAAAACTCCATCAATTGTCCGGTAATACAACTCATTATCGAGGAGCACATACTTAGTAGCTTGGAACCTTAGACGCCTTTCGACTTTCCTGGATGGATCCCTCAAGTAATCGGCAATCTCCTTTTTCCAGTCATCAGCAACTGTTACCGATGTCGTGACTTCTTGAATCGGCTGATATCCTGAGGCACTCTGTGCTAACCGATTGGCTTCTTCATTATGCAATCTTGGAATATGCTCAAGGCGGTATTCTCTGAACTCTTTCAACAACTGCAAACACCGCTCATGGGCTGCAATTAACACCTCGCTTCGGCATTCATATGTCCCGATCAATTGATTAATCACCAACATAGAATCGCCAAAGACTTCAACAGCATCGGCACGCACCTCCCTGAGCAGTTCTAATCCCTTAAGCAAAGCTTGGTACTCAGCCTAATTATTTGTCGAAGTAGCAACAATCGGCAGCGAGATTTCATATTTCTGTCCTCGGGGTGAAATCAAGAGAATGCCGATACCTGCTCCATATTTGCACGTAGACCCATCGAAGAATAAAGCCCAAGGAGCAATTTCAACAAAGCTCACCATATTGCAGTGCTGAGTGACAAAATCAGCCATCACCTGACCCTTAACAGCCTTAGCCGATTCATACCTTAGGTCAAACTCTGACAGTGCCAAAATCCACTTACCGATTCGTCCACTCAAAATCGGCATTGACAGCATGTACTTGACCACATCATCTTTGCAGACAACAGTGCATTCGGCTGACAGTAAATAATGCCTCAATTTAATGCAAGAGAAATATAAACATAAGCACAATCTTTCTATGGCCGAGTACCTGGTTTCAGCATCCACCAATCTTCTGCTCAGGTAATATATTACACGTTCCTTCCCTTCAAACTCTTGAATCAAGGCTGATCCGATAACACCGTCATCTGCAGACAAATATAACCTGAAAGGCTTCCCGTGTTGAGGTGGAACTAAGACTCGAGGATTTACCAAGTATCTTTTAATCTCTTCTAAAGCTGATTGCTGCTCCTCTTTCCATGTAAACTCCTGATCGGCTTTCAATTTTAATAGAGGACTAAAGGACTTAATCTTACCAGATAGATTAGATATAAACCTTCTGATGAAATTAATCTTGCCGATCAAGGACTGCAACTTAGTCTTGTTCGTAGGGGCAACTACCTTGTTAATTGCATCAATAGACTTTCTGCCGATTTCAATGCCTCTCTAATGCACCATGAAACCTAGAAACTGCCCTGCCAATACGCCAAATGCACACTTGTTAGGATTCATCTTTAACCCATGCTCCCTTGTGCACTCCAATATCTTCCGCAAATCGGCAAGATGCTTCTTGAAGTCTCCAGATTTAACCACCACGTCATCAATGTAGATTTCAACTATCATACCGATATACTTATGAAAGATAAAATCCATTGCCCTCTGATAAGTAGCACCGGCATTCTTCAAGCCAAACGTCATGACCACCCACTCAAATAAACCAACGTGACCTAGACATCGGAAAGTAGTCTTGGATATGTCTTCTTCAGCCATGAGTATTTGATTATACCTAGCATTACCATCCATGAAGCTAATAATCTGATGTCCAACAACAGCATCGATCAGCAGATCGGCAACGGGCATCGGGTAGCCATCCATCGGCGTAGCCTTGTTCAGATTCCTGAAATCAATGCAAACACGAAGTTTTCCATTCTTTTTATACACAGGAACCACGTTAGAAATCCAATCGGCATATCAGCATTGCCGAATAAATCCAGCTTCGATTAACTTAGTAATTTCAGCCTTAATATCGGGTAATATAGTAGGATTGCATTGGCGTGGCGGCTGCCGATGTGGCTGGAAACCAGACTTGATGGGTAACCGATGTTCAACTATCGATCGGTCTAAACCAGGCATCTCTGTATAATCCCAAGCAAAACAATCTTTATTCTCTTTCAATAGATCAATCAACTGCTGTTTACATTGGGAATCTAACTTAGCACTAATAAAAGTAGGCCTAGGTTTACTACCATCGTCGATGTCGATTTCGAGCAAGTCATCGGCAGACGTAAAGCCTTGCCCCAATTTTCCGTCATCGGCGAACTGATCCATTAAGACTCCTCCTCAGGACCGACTGCTTGGATCGGCTTGATACGGTAATCGGAAACTTTGAGGAACTCTTTATCCCAGGCTTCGCCGGATATACACCTGGTCTGCTCATAAGTGTCCAACTCTGCCGATGCAACAGTAGACGGGGCTTCACCGCGGACGACCTCAATTCTGTCTCCGATCCACTGTACCAGACTCTAATGCATAGTAGAAGGGATACAACAATTAGCATGGATCCAATCCCTTCCGAGGAGCAAGTTGTAAGTGCCTTTGCCGCAGATTACAAAGAACGTTGTCGACAAAGTCTTACTGCCGATGGTTAAATCAACACATACGGCTCCCATGGCGGTTGACGCATTGCCTTCGAAGTCCTTGAGCTTCATGTCAGTCTCAACTAAGTCCTGGTCGCCTTTGTCAAGCTTTCTGAACATGACATAGGGCATTATGTTGATCGACGCGCCACCATCCATGAGCATCTTGATCATCGGCTGACCATCCACCTTGCCCTTAACAAACAGAGCCCTTAAGTGCTGCCTCTCATCATCGGCAGGCCTTTCAAAGACGGCCGTCATCGGATCCAACACCAATTGTGCCATATCGGCAACCTCTTCATCATCACTGACGGGCGCCATGAACTCCATCGGCAACATGACAACCATGTTTATATCTGCCGATGGATCCCTGTCCTTGCGCTTCGGCCTCCATTGCTTCTCTCCTGAGGGTTCTGCACTGTCATACAGGTCATCGCGGCGCTGGCACTGAATCCTCCTCTTCTGGGTCTTAGTCAGACCCTTAGGGCACCATGGAGGAAGCCTGGTCTTCCAGACAGGTTGGTACTGCTTCCCCCCGCTTGCATCGGCACTTCTTCCGATGTTGGGATCTCTGGAGAATATCTCCTCATCGGACACTCTAGCATTGGCCATCTCTTCCAGCTCCCCTTGTCAACACGCCTGCCAAGCCGATCATGGGCACTGAGCTTGCCCCCCAGTCGGTCATGTGCTGATATGTTCTCTCTGAGCGGCCTGGCGTACCTGGGTGCCTGATCATCAAAACAAGGTCTCTTACCTGACCGATCGGCTGTGTAGTACCCATTGCATTCTGGACAGTTATCGGCAGTGGGCAGCTTGATGC
The DNA here is from genome assembly GCA_022036555.1 of Microstegium vimineum. Taxonomy (NCBI): domain Eukaryota; kingdom Viridiplantae; phylum Streptophyta; class Magnoliopsida; order Poales; family Poaceae; genus Microstegium; species Microstegium vimineum. Next base: position 40,261,055 of record CM039133.1, read on the forward strand.
CTTCCTCCCAGCAATGAACGAAGAAGGGACACCTCCAGTGGTCCTTGTGTCGAAGCCATTCCGATGCTCCTCTTCTTCTTGCCGATACCGTTCTTCACGTGATTGCCGATGATTTTGCCCTGGCTGTTTGTGTGTGATCACAATTCCAGGAGCCTTGTTGGCACTGTTACCTCTATCGGCAACCTTCTTACCCTCTCTGCCATCGGCAAACCTTCTTGCATCGTGCTCATGCACTTGGTGGCGCGGATCTACCGATGAGTCTCTCCTGGCAGCTTCCGCTGTCAGCACTCTGGTTTTTTCACTGATTTCCACCATATTGTTCGGGAACGGGTGCTGATCTATCTTCATCCGTTTCTGGACTTTAGAATTCTCAAACTTAATGCGCCCAGATTCAATCTCCGACTGCAACTGCTGCCTGAATACTTTGCAGTCATTGGTACTGTGTGAGGTCGCATTGTGCCACTTGCAGTACCTAATCTTCTTGAGCTCTTCGGCCGCTCTTGCAGCAGTAATTCAAACATCCTATCGGCCTTGGTGATGTCGAAGGTGAACCTCTCAGTTTTTTTTGGCCGAACGGACAGGACACAGGCTTCTTATCCTTGACCCATTCGGCCGCATTGACATTCAGCTCTTCATCCGATTCAGAGTCTTCTTCTTTCCCGATGAAGGTCACCTTCTTGTTCCAAGTCTTCCTGGGCTCAAAGGCTTTGATATCTTGATCGGCAATCCACTGCACCAGGTGACTTAGGCTTTCAAACTCTTGGGACACATACTTGTCCTTGATGTGCGGCAGCAATCCCTGGAAGGCCAGATCTGCCAGTTGCCGATCATCAAGCACCAGACTGTAGCACTTGTTCTTCACGTCCCGTAACCTTTGCACAAAGCTTTCTACCGATTCGTCGTTGCGTTGCCTCATCTTGACCAAATCGGTAAGCTTCTTCTCATGTATGCCAGTGAAGAAGTACTTATGAAATTGCCTCTCCAGATCGGCCCATGTAATTATAGAATTTGGAGGCAACGATATGAACCATGTGAATGCCAATCCAGACAGTGATGAAGAGAACAATCTCACCCTTAACTCCTCCCTGCTGGCAGCTTCCTCGTACTGGATAATGAAGCGGTTGATGTGCTCCATTGTCGACGTGTCGTCTTGGCCGGAGAACTTGGTAAAATCGGGCACCTTGTACCGATTTGGAAGAGGAATCAAGTCATATGCAGGAGGATACGGAGTCCGGTAGGAGTATGTGTTGACCTTGGGTTTGATGCCGAATTGTTCTTTCATGACTTCGGCAATCTTACCGACCCAGTATGCATCCTGCTCTTGCCGACTCATTGGCTGGTTGTTGACTGGCAGAGTCGGCTGACGCGCCTCTTGAAGATGCGTAGTGGTTGCGAGCGCAGCACCAGTCATCTGAACACTATGCATCGGTTGACTTGCCGATGGATAGTTCTGCACACTTGGCGGGTTTGGCTGAATTGTCACATTCATCGGTTGTTGTACCGATGGTCTGCTCTGAGTGTAAGTTGGGCCTCCATAATGATACATTGGCACGCCAGGCTGCTGAGCCGGCGGCTGGTTGACCCATCCAGAATTGTAAGGCATCGGCATATGACTTACCGATGACTGATAGCTGACCGGAGCGTGTGGCTCTTGAATTCTAGAGCAATTAATCACCAGATTACCTTGGGGAATCGGTACTCCAGCTTGATAATTTGCCGCCAGAGATTGACTGCCGGTGGTTATAATATGTTGCATCGGCACAGAGCTTGCCGATGGTGGCATCAGAGGTATCTTAGGGATTACTTGGAGATCATCTGATGACACTTGTATGGTCGGAGCAGGCACAGAGTTGTGCATCATATGGGTCATCGGCTGTGACTGTGTTGCCGATGCCGTAGAATTCCTCCAGGCTAAACTATCTCCCTGCGCCAAATTAGAACCAGCATACATATTCGGAGGCATACCGTATCCCCACCAGTTAGCAGGGGCTGGTCCTGAAGTTGCCGACGCGGCCGGATCTGTGTTGAACTTGGTGAAGTCGCCAGCGTTCGGTCTTGGTGATGTAGCCACATCGGCAAACGGTTCCACAGGGGTGGAAGACGCCATTTGGGCCGCCGATGGGCTTGCAGATGCCAATCTAGGTTGATGGTACGCTGGACCGACATATCGCGGTGCATGCCCTTCTTTGAATCTTTGCGCGAAGGCATTGTAGACAGTATTGGACAACACACTGGAGTGGTTAATCAATGCCTGATTTACAGCAGTATTAACCATCTCTTGTAGCTTACCAGGGTTGGCGTCGAACGTGACCTGCCGTGGCAACGGCGGATCCTGCTTCTGAATTGCTTCGCCACTCCTGCTGAGGCTGAAGGACTTGAGATGCAGCTGCTTGTATTCCTCCATAGCCCGCTCCATGGCCTGCTTCTGATCATCTCTCAGATCGGCCTCAGAGACTTCAATGACATTCCTCTGGTTGACATCGGCGTGATCACCCATGCCGAATGCGTAGATTTGTATAATCGGGTCCCACCGGGCGTGCCAAAAGAGGTGTTGACACAAAAAGCGTCAGAATCTGTGAACACCTCGGGCTATTACCCAAAGCTCGGTATTCCGGAGGCGTGCCAGTCGATTTGACCAATCAATAGACAAGGATGATAACTAGAACAAACTGAATGAGACGACAGCGATGCGCTCGGACGTCAAGACTCAGATTGATCAAGGATAACTAGAGCAGAGCTGAACGAGGCAAACAGCGATGCGCCCGGATTGCTAAAGCTCAGAGGTACTCCCACGCGGAACTAGCAAGGATTTGACGGAGATCAAGGTGATGTAGCCCGTCGAAAGCTTGAAGAACTCGTTGAAAACTATAGCTAATGTAGTAAAAGGTAAATTGCGATAAAAGGTAGAATAAGATAAAATTGGTTTGTTTTGAATTGGATTGATTGTTTATTCCATGGCCCTCGAGCACCTATTTATACTCCCGCATGGAGAGTTGTACAAAGACACGACACATATCCTTTCTAAAACAAACTCCTACTTTTAAGGAAACTGACTCGCGCAGGAGCCAGATAACAATATTTATTTCCTAAACAAACACACCCATTTTAAAGGAAAATAAACGACCCATGCAAGAGTCGGACTCAAACTACTATAATAATATTGGTACAAGACACCAGTTTCCTTATATTTCTTTTCGATGGAAACTTTCCATCGGCAGACCCCTTCAATCCGCACCTTTCCTCTTTGGCCACTTGTAATCCTCCGCTGCCGCTAAGTGCTAAGTCACGCCCATCGGCATCGGCAATACTTCCCCAATCGGCAATCGGCAGCATCTCTTCATCGGCAATCGGCAACCACCTTCCATCGGCAATCGGCAATAAGCCCTTATCGGCAATCGGCCACCATCTTCCATCGGCAATCGGCAACAAGCCCTTATCGGCAATCGACAACCATCCTCCATCGGCAATCGGCAAGCCATCGGCAATGACTTTTCATCGGCAATCAGTTTCAGCAAGTCTTCACCAATTAACTTTGTCAGCAAAGCCCATCAGCTTCCATCGGCAACGCACTTGGTCTTCCCGCAGCACTCTCCCATCGGCAACATCGGCTCAAAAATTCTCTCGATGCCGATGGAAAACGGCCACTGACCAGTCAAGCCTCGGCCCATTTGACACGTGTCGAAAAACGGTGTCAACACCATCACCCCTATGAGATAACTTACTCTTACGCTGTTGGGGAAAACGATCCTTGCGTAGATGCAACCATACAAGATCTCCGGGCTGAAATGTAACCTTCTTCCTACCTTTGTTTGCTTGCTTTGCATATTGTGCTGATTTCTTCTGAATATTCTTTCTTGTCTCCGCATGTAACCGCTTGATAAAGTCCGATCTTTTTGTGGCATCCATGTTAACTTGTTCCTGTAAAGGTAAAGGCAAAAGATCCATGGGGGTATGGGTTTAAATCCATAAACAATTTCAAATGGACAAGAGTTTGTTGTAGAATGGACTGCCCTGTTATAAGCAAATTCAACATGTGGAAGACAGTCCTCCCAGAGCTTCAAATTCTTTTTCAACACAGCACGCAGCATGGTGGATAAGGTACGGTTGACAACTTCAGTTTGCCCATCCGTTTGTGGATGACAAGTGGTTGAAAATAACAACTTTGTGCTAAGCTTAGCCCACAATGTCTTCCAAAAGTAGCAGAGAAATTTTGTATCCCGGTCGGAAACAATAGTCTTTGGAACTCCATGTAAACGAACGATCTCCCTGAAAAACAAATCAGCAATGTGTGAAGCATCATCGCTCTTATGACATGGGATAAAATGTGCCATTTTAGAAAAGCGATCAACAACAACAAAAATAGAATCCCTCCCCCTCTAAGACCGAGGTAACCCCAAAACAAAGTCCATAGATATATCTTCCCAAGGTACTTGTGGAATAGGTAATGGATTATATAAACCATGGGGGTTGAGGCGGGACTTAGCTTTCAAGCAAACGATGCAGCGCTCAACATGCCGCTGGACATCACGTCGCATATGTGGCCAAAAGAAATGATCAGAGAGCATGTCCAATGTCTTTTTAACACCAAAATGACCGTCCACCTGCATGTGCTTCTTGCAAAAGCACTTGACGAATTGAACAAGCTGGAATGCATATTTTGTTAGTCCAAAACAAGAATCCATCATGCACATAATATTTATCCCAACCTTTTCCAGCAATGCAACGAGAGAAAGGTTGTTTAAAATCAGCATCAGCAGCCTACAATGTGTTAATGGATTCCAAACCAAGTACTTTTGTATCTAGTTGTGTAATCAACGCACATCTTCTAGACAAGGCACCAACAACAATGTTATCTTTACCACGCTTATGTTTGACAACATAGGGAAATGTTTCAATGAACTCAATCCATTTAGCATGTCGACGGTTCAGCTTGCCTTGGCTTTTAAGATATTTTAAAGCTTCCTGATCAGAATGGATGACAAATTCTTTAGGGAACAAGTAATGTTGCCAAACTTCCAAAACTCGAACTAAGGCGTAAAGCTCTTTATCATAGACAAAATAATTCAGATGTGGACCATTCAACTTTTTAGAAACGTAGGCAACAAGTTTACCTTCTTGAAGTAGTACACCTCCTATGCCAATGCCACTTGCATCACATTCGATCTCAAATGTCTTACCAAAATCAGGAAGTTGTAGCAGAGGTGCTGCACAAAGCTTTGTTTTCAGCTCATTGAAGGCTTGGTCTTGTTCATCACCCCACTTGAATGGAACATCCTTCTTTGTCAAATTGTTGAGGGGTGTAGCGATGGTGCTGAAATCTTTAACAAAACGCCTATAAAAACCTGCAAGACCATGAAAACATCTAACTTGACTCACATTTGTGGGTGCAGGCTAATCCTTTATTGCTTTAATCTTGTCTTCATCAACTTGAATTCCATCTGCAGAAACAACAAATTCAAGAAAAACAACACGGTCTATGCAAAAGGTGCACTTAGCAATGTTTCCATACAATTTGGCAGCTCTCAAAACAACAAGAACTTGATGGATATGATCAAGGTGTTCATCAAATGATTTTCTATAGATCAGGATATCATCAAAATAAACAACAACAAATTTGCCAACGAAAGCTCTTAACACATGATTCATCAAACGCATAAAATTTGAAGGAGCATTTGTCAAACCAAAGGGCATCACAAGCCATTCATAGAGACCAAATTTAGTTTTGAATGCTATTTTCCATTCATCACCTATTTTCATTCGAATTTGATGATAACCACTACGTAAATCAATCTTGGTAAAAATAGTTGAACCGCTCAATTCATCTAACATGTCATCAAGCCTTGGAATGGGATGACGATATTGAACAGTTATAGCATTGATAGCACGACAATCAACACACATACGCGAAGAACCATCTTTCTTTGGAACTAACAAAACAGGAACACCACATGGTGATAAGGATTCACGAACATACCTTGTCCAAAAGCTCTTTTACCTGTCGTTGAATTTCCTTTGTCTCTTCGGGATTGCTGCGGTAGGCTGGACGATTTGGAAGAGAAGCACCTAGCACCAAATCAATTTGATGCTCAATTCCGCGAAGTGGAGGAAGTCCAGCTGGTATCTCATCGGGAAAAACATCTTCGAAATCCTGTAAGAGATAAAAAACAACACTAGGCAGTGAGGAAGGTAAGTCATTAGTTGAATGTAGGACCTCCTTGTGCAAGAGCACAAAGAATGAGGCTGTGGTGTTTCTCACTTCTCTCAAATCACTCCTGCTCACAAAGAGACACTCAGTGTGGCGTGGTTGTTTAGGATTGGCAGCAGGCTTTATGTGGTTGGATGGGTTAGAACTCTCTCCCTTACTTGTGTCGGGGATTTCACTCAATTTTCTTTTGTCTGATTCCTCTCTTTTCTTGCGAGCCATATCTGAAGCATGTATCTCCTCTGGAGATAATGGAACAAGAACCACCTTCTTGTCATTGTGAATGAAAGTGTGTTTGTTAGACCATCCAAAATGCACCGAGTCCACATCAAATTGCCAAGGTCGACCAAGTAGCAAATGGCATCTTTGCATGGGGACAATATCACAATCAACCTCTCCATGATAATCACCAATGGAAAATGACAAACGAATCATGGCTGAAACCTTAACTGTCTCAGAATTATTCAACCATTGCATATGGTATGAATGTGGATGGCGACGTGGCTGCAATCCAAGCTTCTCAATTAGCAAAGCACTAACAATATTATTGCAGCTCCCACCATCTATGATGAAACGGCACACTTGGCCTTTCACTTTGCATCGGGACTGAAACAAATTATGGCGTTGTCCTTGTTCAGCAGCAACAAATTGAGTGGAAAGAACTCGCCTAACCACCAAAGAAGGAGATGGTGTGTTCATTATAGAAGGCTTCAAATCAGGAAAATCAGCAAGCAACTCGTCAAAATCAGTAATCTCGTCGAAAGATGGAGAAACAACATCTTGTAACATGTCATTGTGAGCAAAACTTGGAATAGGTTGAATGGCTAAACAATTCAGACCTAGCTCAAATGTACCATCCTCTGCTGAATACTCACATGTGTCAAGATTAGGATCTGCAAATACATTGGTAAACTCATCATCCTCTTCACTTTGAGAATCATAAGAACCATCAGCAAGTGCAATAACAGTACGACGATTGGGACATTCAGTTTGCTTGTGCCCATGACCACCACATTTAAAACACTCAATCTTGCTTGTCTTGCGTTGGGTGGCTGCAGTAGAAGAAGTGGGCTGACTTGAATTCACAGTTTTACCTTTCACATCCAATTGTTTGGAAAAAGATGAAATTGATCTATGTGCTTCACGAGATGAGGATTTGGGTGTTGCAGCGCCTTGCTATTGGAGGTGAGGTGTGACATCCCCTTGCTGTTGGGAATGATGCCATGAAGCATTGTATTTGTAAGATGTACCAATTTTCCTTTCAGCCCTCTTTGCAAAAGGAACCAACTCGGTGAGACATGTGTAATTTTTCATATCCACTTTATGAGCAATGGGTTTATTGAGGCCAACCATAAATCGAGCCATTGTGGATTCCTCATCTTCAGTTATCCCTGTACGAAGTAAACACATTTCCAATTCTTGAAAATATTCATCAACAGTACGAGTACCTTGCACAAGACGTTTTAGCTTCAAATGTAGATCACGAGAGTAATATGCAGGAACAAAACGACGTCGCATTTCCTTCTTCATGTCTTCCCAAGTGATACAAACATGCCCAACTCTATGATATTCAGTACGGACCTGATTCCACCAAGTTATGGCATAGCCTTTGAACTAAATTGCTGCAAGCTTTGCCTTCTTTTCAGCAGGGTATTCATACAAATCAAATATTTGCTCCACTTTGGTTTCCCATTCAAAATAAGCATCAGCATTCTCCTTGCCCCTTAATGGAGGAATGGATACTTTAACCTTGCTGAAACCATCATCATTGTGCCGACGTTCATGATGACGCTGATGGTGATCACCATAACGACCATGTGCACCAAAATGGGCAAAGTTGTCATCACCATGATCATCATATGCACCACGGTGACCATAAGGATCACCTTCATGTTCAACACTATAATTTGAAAGCATTTCAGGATCAACAATAGGAACACGTCGTGCACGACCAAAACCAGCAGCAAATCCTCGGCCACAGCCACCACCACGGCCACCAGCACGACCACCACCATGGTGATCATCATCCTCATTATCATGAGGTGGAGGTTCCCCACGTTGTTGCTAAATGGATTGCTGAAGTTGTTGCATTCCTTGCATCAATTCACGCACCTCCTGAATCTCTTGAGCAGAAACAGTATGGGAAGAAGAGTCGTCGTCATGACCTACCATGTTAGTAATGAGGAGACAAAACTAATAGGACAATGAATATGTGGAATCACTCCCTCACCACTTACAAAACAAGTTCTTTCTCACCCTGAAAAGAGCTAGAACCATGGCTGCAATTTGTAGTGCAAGAGTGATTGTCACAGAGACGACGGTGCAACAACTCACGGTGCTTTTAAGTGGAGCTTGGGGGGTAATATGTAAGTGGAATGCACTCAAATGCAGTGATGCTAAATCGAATAATAATCCAAGAACACAAGTTATCATGTGTCTGTAGTAGTTTTTTTTTGTTCTTTCTTGTGTCAACATAATATTCCAATAATGTTCCTCAATTGCTTCTGTGACGAGCATGAGTCGAGGACGACTTGTTTTGAAGGGAAGGAGAATGATGTGAACAAGGATAACACAAACTCAGTTATGATTCAACAGATTGGCTACAACTATACCTGCAAAGATGAGTCACGTTTCGGCCTCTACAATCCATATCAACACAAAGATATTGAAGTCCAGTTTCGGAGGCAACAAACAGTGCATCTTTTGGACTTCCAAGTTAAGAGTTATGATTGTTTTAGTGAAAGGTGCACATGCAGTCAAGGACTACTGCGAAAATTGAAGATGACGTTTGAGCTTCCACTTCAGTTTGAAAAAGTAATGAGGTCCTTTGGTATGGTGGATAGCACCCAGATTTAATGTCATATTGTGACATACTTTTCCTCATTGTATAAATACTCATGTAATCCTTCATTGTAAGAGAGTCTTTGAGTAAAAATACAACCACCTCGTGTGTGTCCTCCTTGCATGGAGAGAATATTTGGAATCTGTGGCAAGGCATGAGTGCTTTGCAAACTTCGTTCTTTCGACTCCTGAGGGGGCTGTAGAACACCGAACTTCGGTTCACCGAGTTTGTGCCTTCATGTCTATATGGCGAGATTGCGTGGGCTGGTTTCGTCGGTGCATGGAAGGGTGGATGTCTTGGTAGTTGGTCGCGAGTGCAAGATCTCGTGGTGCGCTACCTCTTCATTAGGTCATGCAGCGATAGTTATCATCATCTTTATCTCTGCTCCACCATGAAGATCAAGCCATTCAGACTTGTTCCTCATCATTTGGTAATCAGATCCTTGGTTGTCATGGTGTTAGCTAGTTATCCTTACAAGCTTCCTTAGCAAATTGGTTTTCAGTTCCTATATAGCGTAGAGTCAAACCAGAATACTGATAGGGTGCCTTGAGAGATTTAAACTTTGGTTTGCTCTCATTGTATCGGGTCAATTCAATGGTTTGGTTCTCACTATATGGAGTTGCAGTCAGTTTGCGATGAGTTTGTAGTTATCATGTGTCTGTAGTATATTTTTTTTGTTCTTTCTTGTGTGTCAACATTCCAATAATGTTCCTCCATTGCTGCTGCGAAGAGCACATGTCGAGGACGACTCGTTTTGAGGGGAAGGAGAATGATGTGAACAAGGATAACACAAACCCAGCTATGATTCAACAGATTGGCTAGAACTATACCTGCAACGATGAGTCACGTTTCTGCCTCTATAATCCATATCAACACTAAAATACTGAAGTCTAGTTTCCAATGCAACAGACGGTGCATCTTTTGGAGTTCCGAGTTAAGAGTTAAGTCAAGCCGTACTACGAAAATTGAAGATAATGTTCGAGCTTCCACTTCAGTTTGCCAAAAATAATGAGGTCCTTTTGTATGGTGGATAGCACCTAGATTTAATGTCATATTGTCACATACTTTTCCTCGTTGTATAAATACTCATGTAATCCTTCATTGTAAGAGAGTCTTTGAGTAAAAATACAGCCACCTCGTGTGTGTCCTCCTTGTATGGAGAGAATATTTGGAATCTGTGGTTGGACATGAGTGCTTTGCAACCTTCGTTCTTTCGACTCCTGAGGGGGCTGTATAACACCGAACTTCGGTTCACCCAGTTTTTGCCTTCATGTCTATATGTCGAGATTGCGTGGGCTGGTTTCGTCGGTGCATCGAAGGGTGGATGTCTCGGTAGTTCGTCGAGAGTGCAAGATCTCGTGGTGCGCTACCTCTCCATCAGGTCATGCAGCGATAGTTATCATCATCTTTGTATCTGCTCCACCATGAAGATCAAGCCATTCAGAGTTGCTCCTCATCAGTTGGTAATCAGATCCTTGGTTGTCATGGTGTGAGCTAGTTATCCTTACAAGCTTCCTTCATATATTGGTTATCAGTTGCTCGATAGCGTTGAGTCAAACCAGAATGCTGATAGGGTGCTTTGAGAGATTTAAACTTTGGTTTCCTCTCATTGCGACAGGTCAATTCAATGGTTTGGTTCTCACTATATGGAGTTGCAGTCAGTTTGCGATGAGTTTGTAGTTATCATGTGTCTGTAGTATTTTTTTTTGTTCTTTCTTGTGTGTCAACATTCCAATAATGTGCCTCTATTGCTGCTGCGACAAGCACGAGTCGAGGACGACTCGTTTTGAAGGGAAGGAGAATGATGTGAACAAGGATAACACAAACCCAGCTATGATTCAACAGATTGGCTACAACTATACCTGCAAAGATGAGTCACGTTTGTGCCTCTATAATCCATATCAACACTAAAATATTGAAGTCTAGTTTCCAACGCAACAGACCGTGCATCTTTTGGAGTTCCAAGTTAAGAGTTATGATTGTTTTAGTGAAACGTGCACATGCAGTGAAGCAGTACTACGAAAATTGAAGATGATGTTTGAGCTTCCACTCAAAAGTAATGAGGTCCTTTGGTATGGTGGATAGCACCCAGATTTAATGTCATATTGTCACATATTTTTTACTCATTGTATAAATACTCATGTAATCCTTCATTGTAAGAGTCTTTGAGTAAAACTACAGCCACCTCGTCTCTGTCCTCCTTGCATGGAGAGAATATTTGGAATCTGTGGCAAGGCATGAGTGCTTTGCAACCTTCGTTCTTTCGACTCATGAGAGGGCTGTAGAACATCGAAGTTCGGTTCACCCAGTTTGTGCCTTCATGTCTATATGGCGTGATTACGTGGGTTGGTTTCGTCGGTGCATGGGTGGATGTCTCGGTAGTTCATCACGAGTGCAAGATCTCGTGGTGCGCTACCTCTCCATCAGGTCATGCAGCGATAGTTATCATCATCTTTGTCTCTGCTCCACCATGAAGATCAAGCCATTCAGAGTTGCTCCGCATCATTTGGTAATCAGATCCTTGGTTGTCATGGTGTGAGCTAGTTATCCTTACAAGCTTCCTTCGTATATTGGTTATGAGTTCCTAGATAGCGTTGAGTCAAACCAGAATGCTGATAGGGTGCCTTGAGAGATTTAAACTTCTGTTTCCTCTCATTGCGTCAGGTCAATTCAGTGGTTTGGTTCACACTATATGGAGTTGCAGTCAGTTTGCGATGAGTTTGTAGTTATCATGTGTTTGTAGTATATATTTTTTTGTTCTTTCTTGTGTGTCAACATTCCCATAATGTGCCTCCATTACTGCTGCGACGAGCACGAGTCGAGGACGACTCGTTTTGAAGGGAAGGAGAATGATGTGAACAAGGATAACACAAACCCAGCTATGATTCAACAGATTGGCTACAACTATACCTGCAAAGATGAGTCACGTTTCTGCCTCTATAATCCATATCAACACTAAAATATTGAAGTCTAGTTTCCAACGCAACAGACGGTGCATCTTTTGGAGTTCCGAGTTAAGAGTTATGATTGTTTTAGTGAAACGTGCACATGCAGTCAAGCCGTACTACGAAAATTGAAGATGATGTTTTAGCTTCCACTTCAGTTTGCCAAAAGTAATGAGGTCCTTTTGTATGGTGGATAGCACCTAGATTTAATGTCATATTGTCACATACTTTTCCTCGTTGTATAAATACTCATGTAATCCTTCATTGTAAGAGTCTTTGAGTAAAACAACAGCCACCTCGTGTCTGTCCTCCTTGCATGGAGAGAATATTTGGAATCTGTGGCAAGGCATGAGTGCTTTGCAACCTTCGTTCTTTCGACTCATGAGAGGGCAGTAGAACACCGAAGTTCGGTTCACCCAGTTTGTGCCTTCATGTCTATATGGCGTGATTGCGTTGGCTGGTTTCGTCGGTGCATGGGTGGATGTCTCGGTAGTTCATCACGAGTGCAAGATCTCGTGGTGCGCTACCTCTGCATCAGATCATGCAGGGATAGTTATCATCATCTTTGTCTCTGCTCCACCATGAAGATCAAGCCATTCAGAGTTGCTCCTCATCATTTGGTAATCAGATCCTTGGTTGTCATGGTGTGAGCTAATTATGCTTACAAGCTTCCTTCGCATATTGGTTATCAGTTGCTAGATAGCGTTGAGTCAAACCAGAATGCTGATAAGGTGCCTTGAGAGATTTAAACTTTGGTTTCCTCTCATTGCGACAGGTCAATTCAGTGGTTTGGTTCTCACTATATGGATTTGCAGTCAGTTTGCGATGAGTTTGTTGTTATCATGTGTCTGTAGTATTTTTTTTGTTCTTTCTTGTGTGTCAACATTCCAATAATGTGCCTCTATTGCTGCTGCGATGAGCACGAGTCGAGGACGACTCGTTTTGAAGGGAAGGAGAATGATGTGAACAAGGATAACACAAACCCAGCTATGATTCAACAGATTGGCTACAGCTATACCTGCAAAGATGAGTCACGTTTCTGCCTCTATAATCCATATCAACACTAAGATATTGAAGTCTAGTTTCCAACGCAACAGACGGTGCATCTTTTGGAGTTCCGAGTTAAGAGTTATGATTGTTTTAGTGAAACGTGCACATGCAGTCAAGTAGTACTACGAAAATTGAAGATGATGTTTGAGCTTCCACTTCAGTTTGCCAAAAGTAATGAGGTCCTTTGGTATGGTGGATAGCACCCAGATTTAATGTCATATTGTCACATATTTTTTACTCATTGTATAAATACTCATGTAATCCTTCATTGTAAGAGTCTTTGAGTAAAACTACAGCCACCTCGTGTCTGTCCTCCTTGCATGGAGAGAATATTTGGAATCTGTGGCAAGGCATGAGTGCTTTGCAACCTTCGTTCTTTTGACTCCTGAGGGGGCCGTAGAACACTGAACTTCGGTTCACCCAGTTTGTGTCTTCATATCTATATGTCGAGATTGCGTGGGCTGGTTTCGTCGGTGCATGGGTGGATGTCTCGGTAGTTCATCACGAGTGCAAGATCTCGTGGTGCGCTACCTCTGCATCAGATCATGCAGGGATAGTTATCATCATCTTTGTCTCTGCTCCACCATGAAGATCAAGCCATTCAGAGTTGCTCCTCATCATTTGGTAATCAGATCCTTGGTTGTCATGGTGTGAGCTAATTATGCTTACAAGCTTCCTTCGCATATTGGTTATCAGTTGCTAGATAGCGTTGAGTCAAACCAGAATGCTGATAAGGTGCCTTGAGAGATTTAAACTTTGGTTTCCTCTCATTGCGACAGGTCAATTCAGTGGTTTGGTTCTCACTATATGGATTTGCAGTCAGTTTGCGATGAGTTTGTTGTTATCATGTGTCTGTAGTATTTTTTTTGTTCTTTCTTGTGTGTCAACATTCCAATAATGTGCCTCTATTGCTGCTGCGATGAGCACGAGTCGAGGACGACTCGTTTTGAAGGGAAGGAGAATGATGTGAACAAGGATAACACAAACCCAGCTATGATTCAACAGATTGGCTACAGCTATACCTGCAAAGATGAGTCACGTTTCTGCCTCTATAATCCATATCAACACTAAGATATTGAAGTCTAGTTTCCAACGCAACAGACGGTGCATCTTTTGGAGTTCCGAGTTAAGAGTTATGATTGTTTTAGTGAAACGTGCACATGCAGTCAAGTAGTACTACGAAAATTGAAGATGATGTTTGAGCTTCCACTTCAGTTTGCCAAAAGTAATGAGGTCCTTTGGTATGGTGGATAGCACCCAGATTTAATGTCATATTGTCACATATTTTTTACTCATTGTATAAATACTCATGTAATCCTTCATTGTAAGAGTCTTTGAGTAAAACTACAGCCACCTCGTGTCTGTCCTCCTTGCATGGAGAGAATATTTGGAATCTGTGGCAAGGCATGAGTGCTTTGCAACCTTCGTTCTTTTGACTCCTGAGGGGCCGTAGAACACTGAACTTCGGTTCACCCAGTTTGTGTCTTCATATCTATATGTCGAGATTGCGTGGGCTGGTTTCGTCGGTGCACGGAAGGGTGGATGTCTCGGTAGTTCGTCGAGAGTGCAAGATCTGGTGGTGCGCTTCCTCTCCTTCGGGTCATGCAGCGAAAGTTATCATCATCTTTGTCTCTGCTCCACCATGAAGATCAAGCCATTCAGAGTTGCTCCTCATCATTTGGTAATCAGATCCTTGGTTGTCATGGTGTGAGCTAGTTATCTCTACAAGCTTCCTTCGCATATTGGTTATGAGTTCCTAGATAGCGTTGAGTCAAAGTAGAATGCTGATAGGGTGCCTTGAGAGATTTAAACTTTGGTTTCCTATCATTGCGTCAGGTCAATTCAGTGGTTTGGTTCACACTATATGGAGTTGCAGTCAGTTTGCAATGAGTTTGTAGTTATCATGTGTCTGTAGTATATATTTTTTTGTTCTTTCTTGTGTGTCAACATTCCAATAATGTGCCTCCATTGCTGCTGCGACGAGCACAAGTCGAGGACGACTCGTTTTGACGGGAAGGAGAATGATGTGAACAAGGATAACACAAACCCAGCTATGATTCAACAGATTGGCTACAACTATACCTGCAAAGATGAGTCACGTTTCTGCCTCTATAATCCATATCAACACTAAAATATTGAAGTCTAGTTTCCAACGCAACAGACGGTGCATCTTTTGGAGTTCCGAGTTAAGAGTTATGATTGTTTTCGTGAAACGTGCACATCAAGTCAAGCCGTACTACGAAAATTGAAGATGATGTTTGAGCTTCCACATCAGTTTGCCAAAAGTAATGAGGTCCTTTTGTAGGGTGGATAGCACCTAGATTTAATGTCATATTGTCACATACTTTTCCTCGTTGTATAAATACTCATGTAATCCTTCATTGTAAGAGAGTCTTTGAGTAAAACAACAGCCACCTCGTGTCTGTCCTCCTTGCATGGAGAGAATATTTGGAATCTGTGGCAAGGCATGAGTGCTTTGCAACCTTCGTTCTTTCGACTCATGAGAGGGTAGTAGAACACCGAAGTTCGGTTCACCCAGTTTGTGCCTTCATGTCTATATGGCGTGATTGCGTTGGCTCGTTTCGTCGGTGCATGGGTGGATGTCTCGGTAGTTCATCACGAGTGCAAGATCTCGTGGTGCGCTACCTCTGCATCAGCTCATGCAGTGATAGTTATCATCATCTTTGTCTCTGCTCCACCATAAAGATCAAGCCATTCAGAGTTGCTCCTCATCATTTGGGTATCAGATCCTTGGTTGTCATGGTGTGAGCAAGTTATCTTTACAAGCTTCCTTCGCATATTGGTTATGAGTTCCTAGATAGCGTTGAGTCAAACCAGAATGCTGATAGGGTGTCTTGAGAGATTTAAACTTTGGTTTCCTCTCATTGCGTCAGGTCAATTCAGTGGTTTGGTTCACACTATATGGAGTTGCAGTCAGTTTGCGATGAGTTTGTAGTTATCATGTGTCTGTAGTATATATTTTTTTGTTCTTTCTTGTGTGTCAACATTCCAATAATGTGCCTCCATTGCTGCTGCGACCAGCACGAGTCGAGGACGACTCGTTTTGACGGGAAGGAGAATGATGTGAACAAGGATAACACAAACCCAGCTATGATTCAACAGATTGGCTACATCTATACCTGCAAAGATGAGTCACGTTTCTGCCTCTATAATCCATATCAACACTAAAATATTGAAGTCTAGGTTCCAACGCAACAGACGGTGCATCTTTTGGAGTTCCGAGTTAAGAGTTATGATTGTTTTAGTGAAACGTGCACATGCAGTCAAGCCGTACTACGAAAATTGAAGATGATGTTTGAGCTTCCACTTCAGTTTGCCAAAAGTAATGAGGTCCTTTTGTTATGGTGGATAGCACCTAGATTTAATGTCATATTGTCAGATATGTTTTACTCATTATATAAATACTCATGTAATCCTTCATTGTAAGAGAGTCTTTGGGTAAAAATACAGCCACCTCGTGTGTGTCCTCCTTGCATGGAGAGAATATTTGGAATCTGTGGCAAGGCATGAGTGCTTTGCAACCTTCGTTCTTTCGACTCATGAGAGGGAAGTAGAACACCGAAGTTCGGTTCACCCAGTTTGTGCCTTCATGTCTATATGGCGTGATTGCGTTGGCTCGTTTCGTCGGTGCATGGGTGGATGTCTCGGTAGTTCATCACGAGTGCAAGATCTCGTGGTGCGCTACCTCTGCATCAGCTCATGCAGTGATAGTTATCATCATCTTTGTCTCTGCTCCACCATAAAGATCAAGCCATTCAGAGTTGCTCCTCATCATTTGGGAATCAGATCCTTGGTTGTCATGGTGTGAGCTAGTTATCCTTACAAGCTTCCTTCGCATATTGGTTATCAGTTCCTAGATAGCCTTGAGTCAAACCAGAATGCTGATAGGGTGCCTTGAGAGATTTAAACTTTGGTTTCCTCTCATTGCGACAGGTCAATTCAGTGGTTTGGTTCTCACTATATGGAGCTGCAGTCAGTTTGCGATGAGTTTTGTAGTTATCATGTGTCTGTAGTATATGTTTTTTTGTTCTTTCTTGTGTGTCAACATTCCAATAATGTGCCTCCATTGCTGCTGCGACCAGCACGAGTCGAGGACGACTCGTTTTGACGGGAAGGAGAATGATGTGAACAAGGATAACACAAACCCAGCTATGATTCAACAGATTGGCTACATCTATACCTGCAAAGATGAGTCACGTTTCTGCCTCTATAATCCATATCAACACTAAAATATTGAAGTCTAGTTTCCAACGCAACAGACGGTGCATCTTTTGGAGTTCCGAGTTAAGAGTTATGATTGTTTTAGTGAAACCTGCACATGCAGTCAAGCCGTACTACGAAAATTGAAGATGATGTTTGAGCTTCCACTTCAGTTTGCCAAAAGTAATGAGGTCCTTTGTTATGGTGGATAGCACCTAGATTTAATGTCATATTGTCACATACTTTTTCCTCGTTGTATAAATACTCATGTAATCCTTCATTGTAAGAGAGTCTTTGAGTAAAAATACAGCCACCTCGTGTGTGTCCTCCTTGCATGGAGAGAATATTTGAATCTGTGGCAAGGCATGAGTGCTTTGCAACCTTCGTTCTTTCGACTCATGAGAGGGCAGTAGAACACCGAACTTCGGTTCACCCAGTTTGTGCTTCATGTCTATATGGCGTGATTGCGTTGGGCTGGTTTCGTCCGTGCAAGGGTGGATGTCTCGGTAGTTCGTCGAGAGTGCAAGATCTGGTGGTGCGCTTCCTCTCCATCGGGTCATGCAGCGATAGTTATCATCATCTTTGTCTCTGCTCCACCATGAAGATCAAGCCATTCAGAGTTGCTCCTCATCATTTGGTAATCAGATCCTTGGTTGTCATGGTGTGAGCAAGTTATCTTTACAAGCTTCCTTCGCATATTGGTTATGAGTTCCTAGATAGCGTTGAGTCAAACCAGAATGCTGATAGGGTGCCTTGAGAGATTTAAACTTTGGTTTCCTCTCATTGCGTCAGGTCAATTCAGTGGTTTGGTTCACACTATATGGAGTTGCAGTCAGTTTGCGATGAGTTTGTAGTTATCATGTGTCTGTAGTATATATTTTTTTGTTCTTTCTTGTGTGTCAACATTCCAATAATGTGCCTCCATTGCTGCTGCGACCAGCACGAGTCGAGGACGACTCGTTTTGACAGGGAAGGAGAATGATGTGAACAAGGATAACACAAACCCAGCTATGATTCAACAGATTGGCTACAACTATACCTGCAAAGATGAGTCACGTTTCTGCCTCTATAATCCATATCAACACTAAAATATTGAAGTCTAGTTTCCAACGCAACAGACGGTGCATCTTTTGAGTTCCGAGTTAAGAGTTATGATTGTTTTAGTGAAACGTGCACATGCAGTCAAGCAGTACTACGAAAATTGAAGATGATGTTTGAGCTTCCACTTCAGTTTGCCAAAAGTAATGAGGTCCTTTGGTATGGTGGATAGCACCTAGATTTAATGTCATATTGTCACATACTTTTCTCATTGTATAAATACTCATGTAATCCTTCTTGTAAGAGAGTCTTTGGGTAAAAATACAGCCACCTCGTGTGTGTCCTCCTTGCATGGAGAGAATATTTGGAATCTGTGGCAAGACATGATGCTTTGCAACCTTCGTTCTTTCGACTCCTGAGGGGCCGTAGAACACTGAACTTCGGTTCACCCAGTTTGTGTCTTCATGTCTATATGGCGTGATTGCGTGGGCTGGTTTCGTCGGTGCACGGAAGGGTGGATGTCTCGGTAGTTCGTCGAGAGTGCAAGATCTGGTGGTGCGCTTCCTCTCCATCGGGTCATGCAGCGATAGTTATCATCATCTTTGTCTCTGCTCCACCATGAAGATCAAGCCATTCAGAGTTGCTCCTCATCATTTGGTAATCAGATCCTTGGTTGTCATGGTGTGAGCTAGTTATCTTTACAAGCTTCCTTCGCATATTGGTTATCAGTTCCTAGATAGCGTTGAGTCAAACCAAATGCTGATAGGGTGCCTTGAGAGATTTAAACTTTGGTTTCCTCTCATTGCGTCAGGTCAATTCAGTGGTTTGGTTCACACTATATGGAGTTGCAGTCAGTTTGCGATGAGTTTGTAGTTATCATGTGTCTGTAGTATATATTTTTTTGTTCTTCTTGTGTGTCACATTCCAAATGTTCCTCCATGCGCTGCACAGCACGAGTCAAGACGACTCGTTTGAGGAAGAGTCATGTGATATGCAGTGAACAGTGCGAGCCAGCACGAGTCACAGTGAGGACGACTCGTTTTGAAGGGAAGGAGAATGATGTGAACAAGGATAACACAAACCTAGCTATGATTCAACAGATTGGCTACAACTATACCTGCAAAGATGAGTCACGTTTCTGCTCTATAATCCATATCAACACTAAAATATTGAAGTCTAGTTTCCAACGCAACAACGGTGCATCTTTTGAGTTCGAGTTAAGAGTTATGATTGTTTTAGTGAAACGTGCACATGCAGTCAAGCAGTACTACGAAAATTGAAGATGATGTTTGAGCTTCACTTCAGTTTGCCAAAAGTAATGAGGTCCTTTGGTATGGTGGGCAACACCCAGATTTAATGTCATATTGTCACATATTTTTTACTCATTGTATAAATACTCATGTAATCCTTCATTGTAAGAGAGTCTTTGAGTAAAAATACAGCCACCTCGTGTGTGTCCTCCTTGCATGGAGAGAATATTTGGAATCTGTGGCAAGGCATGAGTGCTTTGCAACCTTCGTTCTTTCGACTCCGGAGGGGGCGTAGAACACCGAACTTCGGTTCACCCAGTTTGTGTCTTCATGTCCATATGGTGTGATTGTGTGGGCTGGTTTCGTCCCGTGCAAGGGTGGATGTCTCGGTAGTTCGTCACGAGTGCAAGACTCTTGGTCCGCTACCTCTCCATAGGTCATGCAGCGATAGTTATCATCACCTTTGTCTCTGCTCCACCATGAAGATAAGCCATTCAGAGTTGCTCCTCATCATTTGGTAATCAGATCCTTGGTTGTCATGGTGTGAGCTAGTTATCTTTACAAGCTTCCTTCGCATATTGGTTATCAGTTCCTAGATAGGTTGAGTCAAACCAGAATGCTGATAGGGTGCCTTGAGAGATTTAAACTTTCGTTTCCTCTCATTGCGTCAGGTCAATTCAGTGGTTTGGTTCTCACTATATGGAGTTGCAGTCAGTTTGCGATGAGTTTGTAGTTATCATGTGTTTGTAGTATATATTTTTTTTGTTCTTTCATGTGTGTCAACATTCTAATAATGTGCCTCCATTGCTGCTGCGACGAGCACGAGTCGGAGGACGACTCGTTTTGAAGGGAAGGAGAATGATGTGAACAAGGATAACACAAACCAGCTATGATTCAACAGATTGGCTACAACTATACCTGCAAAGATGAGTCACGTTTCTGCCTCTATAATCCATATCAACACTAAAATATTGAAGTCTAGTTTCCAACGCAACAGACGGTGCATCTTTTGGAGTTCGAGTTAAGAGTTATGATTGTTTTAGTGAAACGTGCACATGCAGTCAAGCAGTACTACGAAAATTGAAGATGATGTTTGAGCTTCCACTTCAGTTTGCCAAAAGTAATGAGGTCCTTTGGTATGGTGGACGCACCAGATTTAATGTCATATTGTCACATATTTTTACTCATTGTATAAATCTCATGTAATCCTTCATTGTAAGAGAGTCTTTGAGTAAAAATACAGCCACCTCGTGTGTGTCCTCCTTGTATGGAGAGAATATTTGGAATCTGTGCAAGACATGAGTGCTTTGCAACCTTCGTTCTTTCGACTCCTGAGGGGGCCGTAGAACACTGAACTTCGGTTCACCCAGTTTGTGTCTTCATGTCTATATGCGTGATTGCGTGGGCTGGTTTCGTCGGTGCACGAAGGGTGGATGTCTCGGTAGTTCGTCGAGAGTGCAAGATCTGGTGGTGCGCTTCCCTCCATCGGGTCATGCAGCGATAGTTATCATCATCTTTGTCTCTGCTCCACCATGAAGATCAAGCCATTCAGAGTTGCTCCTCATCATTTGGTAATCAGATCCTTGGTTGTCATGGTGTGAGCTAGTTATCCTTACAAGCTTCCTTCGCATATTGGTTATCAGTTCCTAGATAGCGTTGAGTCAAACCAGAATGCTGATAGGGTGCCTTGAGAGATTTAAACTTTGGTTTCCTCTCATTGCGTCAGGTCAATTCAGTGGTTTGGTTCACACTATATGGAGTTGCAGTCAGTTTGCGATGAGTTTGTAGTTATCATGTGTCTGTAGTATATATTTTTTTGTTCTTTCTTGTGTGTCAACATTCCATAATGTGCCTCCATTGCTGCTGCGACGAGCACGAGTCGAGGACGACTCGTTTTGAAGGGAAGGAGAATGATGTGAACAAGGATAACAAAACCAGCTATGATTCAACAGATTGGCTACAACTATACCTGCAAAGATGAGTCACGTTTCTGCCTAATAATCCATATCAACACTAAATATTGAAGTCTAGTTTCCAACGCAACGAGACGGTGCATCTTTTGGAGTTCCGAGTTAAGAGTTATGATTGTTTTAGTGAAACGTGCACATGCAGTCAAGCGTACTACGAAAATTGAAGATGATGTTTGAGCTTCCACTTCAGTTTGCCAAAAGTAATGAGGTCCTTTTGGTATGGTGGATCGCACCAGATTTAATGTCATATTGTCACATATTTTTCTCTTGTATAAATACTCATGTAATCCTTCATTGTAAGAGAGTCTTTGAGTAAAAATACAGCCACCTCGTGTGTGTCCTCCTTGTATGGAGAGAATATTTGGAATCTGTGGTTCGGACATGAGTGCTTTGCAACCTTCGTTCTTTCGACTCTAGGGGGCGTAGAACACTGAACTTCGGTTCACCCAGTTTGTGTCTTCATGTCTATATGGCGTGATTGCGTGGGCTGGTTTCGTCGGTGCATGAAGGGTGGATGTCTCGGTAGTTCGTCAGAGTGCAAGATCTCGTGGTGCGCTACCTCTCCATCAGGTCATGCAGCGATAGTTATCATCATCTTTGTCTCTGCTCCACCATGAAGATCAAGCCATTCAGAGTTGCTCCTCATCATTTGGTAATCAGATCCTTGGTTGTCATGGTGTGAGCTAGTTATCCTTACAAGCTTCCTTCGCATATTGGTTATGAGTTCCTAGATAGCGTTGAGTCAAACCAGAATGCTGATAGGGTGCCTTGAGAGATTTAAACTTTGGTTTCCTCTCATTGCGTCAGGTCAATTCACAGTGGTTTGGTTCCACTATATGGAGTTGCAGTCAGTTTGCGATGAGTTTGTATTATCATGTGTCTGTAGTATATTTTTTTGTTCTTTCTTGTGTGTCAACATTCCAATAATGTGCCTCCATTGCTGCTGCGACGAGCACGAGTCGGGACGACTCGTTTTGAGGGAAGGAGAATGATGTGAACAAGGATAACACAAACCCAGCTATGATTCAACAGATTGGCTACAACTATACCTGCAAAGATGAGTCACGTTTCTGCCTCTATAATCCATATCAACACTAAAATATTGAAGTCTAGTTTCCAACGCAACAGACGGTGCATCTTTTGGAGTTCCGATTAAGAGTTATGATTGTTTTAGTGAAACGTGCACATGCAGTCAAGAGTACTACGAAAATTGAAGATGATGTTTGAGCTTCCACTTCAGTTTGCCAAAAGTAATGAGGTCCTTTGGTATGGTGGATAGCACCCAGATTTAATGTCATATTGTCAATATTTTTTACTCATTGTATAATTACTCATGTAATCCTTCATTGTAAGAGAGTCTTTGAGTAAAAATACAGCCACCTCGTGTGTGTCCTCCTTGATGGAGAGAATATTTGGAATCTGTGGCAAGGCATGAGTGCTTTGCAACCTTCGTTCTTTCGACTCCTGAGGGGGCTGTAGAACACTCGAACTTCGGTTCACCCAGTTTGTGCCTTCATGTCTATATGGCGTGATTGCGTGGGCTGGTTTCGTCGGTGCATGGGTGGATGTCTCGGTAGTTCATCACGAAGTGCAAGATCTCGTGGTGCGCTACCTCTCCATCAGGTCATGCAGCGATAGTTATCATCATCTTTGTCTCTGCTCCACCATGAAGATCAAGCATTCAGAGTTGCTCCTCATCATTTGGTAATCAGATCCTTGGTTGTCATGGTGTGAGCTAGTTATCCTTACAAGCTTCCTTCGCATATTGGTTATCAGTTCCTAGATAGCGTTGAGTCAAACCAGAATGCTGATAGGGTGCCTTGAGAGATTTAAACTTTGGTTTCCTCTCATTGCGTCAGGTCAATTCACTGTTTGGTTCTCACTATATGGAGTTGCAGTCAGTTTGCGATGAGTTTCTATTTATCATGTATCTGTAGTATTTCTTTTGTTCTTTCTTGTGTGTCAACATTCCAATAATGTGCCTCCATTGCTGCTGCGACGAGCACGAGTCGAGGACGACTCGTTTTGAAGGGAAGGAGAATGATGAACAAGGATAACACAAACCCAGCTATGATTCAACAGATTGGCTACAACTATACCTGCAAAGATGAGTCACGTTTCTGCCTCAATAATCCATATCAACACTAAAATATTGAAGTCTAGTTTCCAACGCAACAACGGTGCATCTTTTGGAGTTCCGAGTTAAGAGTTATGATTTTTTAGTGAAACGTGCACATGCAGTAAGCAGTACTACGAAAATTGAAGATGATGTTTGAGCTTCCACTTCAGTTTGCCAAAAGTAATGAGGTCCTTTGGTATGGTGGATAGCACCTAGATTTAATGTCATATTGTCAACATATTTTTTACTCTTGTATAAATACTCATGTAATCCTTCATTGTAAGAGAGTCTTTGAGTAAAAATTACAAGCCACCTCGTGTTGTCCTCCTTGCATGGAGAGAATATTTGGAATCTGTGGCAAGGCATGAGTGCTTTGGCAACCTTCGTTCTGTTCGACTCTGAGGGGGCTGTAGAACATCGAACGTTCGGTTCACCCAGTTTGTGCCTTCATGTCTATATGGCGTGATTGCGTGGGCTGGTTTCGTCGGTGCAATGGGTGGATGTCTCGGTAGTTCGTCACGATGCAAGATCTGTGGTGCGCTTCGTCTCCATCAGGTCATGCAGCGATAGTTATCATCATCTTTGTCTCTGCTCCACCATGAAGATCAAGCCATTCAGAGTTGCTCCTCATCATTTGGTAATCAGATCCTTGGTTGTCATGGTGTGAGCTAGTTATCCTTACAAGCTTCCTTCGCATATTGGTTATCAGTTCCTAGATAGCGTTGAGTCAAACCAGAATGCTGATAGGGTGCCTTGAGAGATTTAAACTTTGGTTTCCTCTCATTGCGTCAGGTCAATTCACTGGTTTGGTTCTCATATATGGAGTTGCAGTCAGTTTGCGATGAGTTTCTATGTTATCATGTGTACTGTAGTATAATTTTTTTGTTGTTTCTGTGTGTCAACATTCCAATAATGTGCCTCCATTACTGCTGCGACGAGCACGAGTCGAGGACGACTCGTTTGAAGGGAAGGAGAATGATGTGAACAAGGATAACACAAACCCAGCTATGATTCAACAGATTGGCTACAACTATACCTGCAAAGATGAGTCACGTTTCTGCCTCATAATCATATCAACACTATAATATTGAAGTCTAGTTTCCAACGCAACGAACGGTGCATCTTTTGAGTTCCGAGTTAAGAGTTATGATTGTTTTAGTGAAAGTGCACATGCAGTCAAGCCAGTACTACGAAAATTGAAGATGATGTTTGAGCTTCCACTTCAGTTTGCCAAAAGTAATGAGGTCCTTTGGTATGGTGGATAGCACCTAGATTTAATGTCATATTGTCACATACTTTTCTCAGTTGTATAAATACTCATGTAATCCTTCATTGTAAGAGAGTCTTTGAGTAAAAATACAACCACCTCGGGTGTGTCCTCCTTACATGGAGAGAATATTTGGAATCTGTGGCAAGGCATGAGTGCTTTGCAACCTTCGTTCTTTCGACTCCTGAGGGGGCTGTAGAACACGAACTTCGGTTCACCCAGTTTGTGCCTTCATGTCCATATGGTGTGATTGTGTGGGCTGGTTTCGTCGTGCAAGGGTGGATGTCTTGGTAGTTCGTCGAGAGTGCAAGATCTGGTGGTGCGCTTCCTCTCCATCGGGTCATGCAGCGATAGTTATCATCATCTTTGTCTCTGCTCCACCATGAAGATCAAGCCATTCAGAATTGCTCCTCATCATTTGGTAATCAGATCCTTGGTTGTCATGGTGTGAGCAAGTTATCTTTACAAGCTTCCTTCGCGTATTGGTTATCAGTTCCTAGATAGCGTTGAGTCAAACCAGAATGCTGATAGGGTGCCTTGAGAGATTTAAACTTTGGTTTCCTCTCATTGCGTCAGGTCAATTCATGGTTTGGTTCTCACTATATGGAGTTGCAGTCAGTTTGCGATGAGTTTTTGTAGTTATCATGTGTCTGTAGTATATATTTTTTTGTTCTTTCATGTGTGTCAACATTCTAATAATGTGCCTGCATTGCTGCTGCGACGAGCACGAGTCGAGGACGACTCGTTTTGAAGGGAAGGAGAATGATGTGAACAAGGATAACACAAACCCAGCTATGATTCAACAGAATTGCTACAACTATACCTGCAAAGATGAGTAACGTTTCTGTCTCTATAATCCATATCAACACTAAAATATTGAAGTCTAGTTTCCAACGCAACAAACGGTGCATCTTTTCGAGTTCTGAGTTAAGAGTTATGATTGTTTTAGTGAAACGTGCACATGGAGTCAAGCAGTACTGCGAAAATGAA
Organism: Microstegium vimineum; assembly: GCA_022036555.1. Lineage (NCBI taxonomy): Eukaryota > Viridiplantae > Streptophyta > Magnoliopsida > Poales > Poaceae > Microstegium > Microstegium vimineum. Next base: position 40,286,949 of record CM039133.1, read on the forward strand.
GATGATGTTTGAGCTTCCACTTCAGTTTGCCAAAATAATAGTCCTTTGGTATGGTGGATAGCACCTAGATTTAATGTCATATTGTCACATACTTTTCTTCATTGTATAAATACTCATGTAATCCTTGGTTGTAAGAGAGTTTTGGGTAAAAATACAACCACCTCGGTGTGTGTCCTCCTTACATGGAGAGAATATTTGGAATCTGTGGCAAGGCATGAGTGCTTTGCAACCTTCGTTCTTTCGACTCCTGAGGGGGCCGTAGAACACTGAACTTCGTTCACCCAGTTTGTGCTTCATGTCCATATGGCTGTGATTGCTGTGGGCTGGTTTCGTCCGTGCACGAGGTGATGTCTCGGTAGTTCGTCGAGAGTGCAAGATCTTGTGGTGCGCTTCCTCTCCATGAGGTCATGCAGCGATAGTTATCATCACCTTTGTCTCTGCTCCACCATGAAGATGAAGCCATTCAGAGTTGCTCCTCATCATTTGGTAATCAGATCCTTGGTTGTCATGGTGTGAGCTAGTTATTTTACAAGCTTCCTTCGCATATTGGTTATCAGTTCCTAGATAGCGTTGAGTCAAACCATAATGCTGATAGGGTGCCTTGAGAGATTTAAACTTTCGTTTCCTCTCATTGCGTCAGGTCAATTCAGTGGTTTGGTTCTCACTATATGGAGTTGCAGTCAGTTTGCGATGAGTTTGTAGTTATCATGTGTTGTAGTATATAATTTTGTTTGTCTTGTGTGTTACTCAATAATTTCCCATTGTGCTGGAGAGCAGATCAGACACTCGTTGAAGGGAGAGAATGTGTTAGTAATATTTTGTTTGTTCTTCATGGTGTCACATTCTATATGTGCCTGCATTGTGCTGCGACGAGCACGAGTTGAGGACGACTCGTTTTGAAGGGAAGGAGAATGATGTGAACAAGGATAACACAAACCTAGCTATGATTCAACAGATTGGCTACAACTATACCTGCAAAGATGAGTCACGTTTCTGTCTCTATAATCCATATCAACACTAAAATATTGAAGTCTAGTTTCCAACGCAACAAACGGTGCATCTTTTCGAGTTCTGAGTTAAGAGTTATGATTGTTTTAGTGAAACGTGCACATGCAGTCAAGCAGTACTACGAAAATTGAAGATGATGTTTGAGCTTCGACTTCAGTTTGCAAAAAGTAATGATGTCCTTTGGTATGGTGGACAACACCCAGATTTAATGTCATATTGTCACATATTTTTACTCATTGTATAAATACTCATGTAATCCTTCATTGTAAGAGAGTCTTTGAGTAAAAATACAGCCACCTCGTGTGTGTCCTCCTTGCATGGAGAGAATATTTGGAATCTGTGGCAAGGCATGAGTGCTTTGCAACCTTCGTTCTTTCGACTCCGGAGGGGGCTGTAGAACACCGAACTTCGGTTCACCCAGTTTGTGCCTTCATGTCCATATGGTGTGATTGTGTGGCTGGTTTCGTCCGTGCATGGGTGGATGTCTCGGTAGTTCGTCACGAGTGCAAGATCTCTTGGTCGCTACCTCTCCATTAGGTCATGCAGCGATAGTTATCATCACCTTTGTCTCTGCTCCACCATGAAGATGAAGCCATTCAGAGTTGCTCCTCATCATTTGGTAATCAGATCCTTGGTTGTCATGGTGTGAGCTAGTTATCTTTACAAGCTTCCTTCGCATATTGGTTATCAGTTCCTAGATAGCGTTGAGTCAAACCAGAATGCTGATAGGGTGCCTTGAGAGATTTAAACTTTCGTTTCCTCTCATTGCGTCAGGTCAATTCAGTGGTTTGGTTCTCACTATATGGAGTTGCAGTCAGTTTGCGATGAGTTTGTAGTTATCATGTGTTTGTAGTATATATTTTTTTTGTTCTTTCATGTGTGTCAACATTCTAATAATGTGCCTGCATTGCTGCTGCGACGAGCACGAGTTGAGGACGACTCGTTTTGAAGGGAAGGAGAATGATGTGAACAAGGATAACACAAACCTAGCTATGATTCAACAGATTGGCTAACACTATACCTGCAAAGATGAGTCACGTTTCTGCCTCTATAATCCATATCAACACAAAATATTTAAGTCTAGTTTCCAACGCAACAAACGGTGCATCTTTTGGACTTCCGAGTTAAGAGTTATGATTGTTTTAGTGAAAGTGGACATGAGTCAAGCAGTACTAGCGAAAATTGAAGATGATGTTTGAGCTTCCACTTCAGTTTGCCAAAAGTAATAGGTCCTTTGGTATGGTGGATAGCACCTAGATTTAATGTCATATTGTCACATTACTTTTCTCATTGTATAAATACTCATGTAATCCTTATTGTAAGAGAGTATTTGGGTAAAAATACAACCACCTCGGTGTGTCCTCCTTCATGGAGAGAATATTTGGAATCTGTGGCAAGGCATGAGTGCTTTGCAACCTTCGTTCTTTCGACTCCTGAGGGGGCTGTAGAACACCGAACTTCGGTTCACCCAGTTTGTGCCTTCATGTCCATATGGTGTGATTGTGTGGGCTGGTTTCGTCCGTGCATGGGTGGATGTCTCGGTAGTTCGTCACGAGTGCAAGATCTCTTGGTGCGCTACCTCTCCATTAGGTCATGCAGCGATAGTTATCATCACCTTTGTCTCTGCTCCACCATGAAGATGAAGCCATTCAGAGTTGCTCCTCATCATTTGGTAATCAGATCCTTGGTTGTCATGGTGTGAGCTAGTTATCTTTACAAGCTTCCTTCGCATATTGGTTATCAGTTCCTAGATAGCGTTGAGTCAAACCAGAATGCTGATAGGGTGCCTTGAGAGATTTAAACTTTCGTTTCCTCTCATTGCGTCAGGTCAATTCAGTGGTTTCGTTCTCACTATATGGAGTTGTAGTCAGTTTGCGATGAGTTTGTAGTTATCATGTGTTTGTAGTATATATTTTTTTTGTTCTTTCATGTGTGTCAACATTCCAATAATGTGCTCCATTGCTGCTGCGACGAGCACGAGTGAGGACGACTCGTTTTGAAGGGAAGGAGAATGATGTGAACAAGGATAACACAAACCTAGCTATGATTCAACAGATTGGCTACAACTATACCTGCAAGATGAGTCACGTTTCTGCTCTATAATCCATATCAACACTAAAATATTGAAGTCTAGTTTCCAACGCAACAAACGATGCATCTTTTCGAGTTCTGAGTTAAGAGTTATGATTGTTTTAGTGAAACGTGCACATGCAGTCAAGCAGTACTACGAAAATTGAAGATGATGTTTGAGCTTCGACTTCAGTTTGCAAAAGTAATGATGTCCTTTGGTATGGTGGACAACACCCAGATTTAATGTCATATTGTCACATATTTTTTACTCATTGTATAAAACTCATGTAATCCTTCATTGTAAGAGAGTCTTTGAGTAAAAATACAGCCACCTCGTGTGTGTCCTCCTTGCATGGAGAGAATATTTGGAATCTGTGGCAAGGCATGAGTGCTTTGCAACCTTCGTTCTTTCGACTCCTGAGGGGGCTGTAGAACACCGAACTTCGGTTCACCCAGTTTGTGCCTTCATGTCATATGGTCGGATTGGTGGGCTGGTTTCGTCGTGCACTGGGTGGAGTCTCGGTAGTTCGTCACGAGTGCAAGATCTCTTGGTGCGCTACCTCTCCATTAGGTCATGCAGCGATAGTTATCATCACTCTTTGTCTCTGCTCCACCATGAAGATGAAGCCATTCAGAGTTGCTCCTCATCATTTGGTAATCAGATCCTTGGTTGTCATGGTGTGAGCTAGTTATCTTTACAAGCTTCCTTCGCATATTGGTTATCAGTTCCTAGATAGCGTTGAGTCAAACCAGAATGCTGATAGGGTGCCTTGAGAGATTTAAACTTTGTTTCCTCTCATTGCGTCAGGTCAATTCAGTGGTTTGGTTCTCACTATATGGAGGTTGCAGTCAGTTTGCGATGAGTTGTAGTTATCATGTGTATGTATTATATATTTTTTTTTGTTCTTCTTGTGTGTCAACATTCCAATAATGTGCCTCCATTGCTGCCTCGACGAGCACGAGTGGAGGACGACTCCTTTTGAAGGGAAGGAGAATGATGTGAACAAGGATAACACACAACCCAGCTATGATTCAACAGATTGGCTACAACTATACCTGCAACGATGAGTCACGTTTCTGCCTCTATAATCCTATCAACACTAAAATATTGAAGTCTAGTTTCCAACGCAACAGACGGTGCATCTTTTGGAGTTCCGACTTAAGAGTTATGATTGTTTGAGTGAAACGTGCACATGCAGTCAAGCAGTACTACGAAAATTGAAGATGATGTTTGAGCTTCCACTTTAGTTTGCCAAAAGTAATGAGGGTCCTTTGGTATGGTGGATAGCACTTAGATTTAATGTCATATTGTCACATATTTTTTACTCATTGTATAAAGACTCATGTAATCCTTCATTGTAAGAGAGTCTTTGAGTAAAAATACAGCCACCTCGTGTGTGTCCTCCTTGCATGGAGAGAATATTTGGAATCTGTGGCAAGACATGAGTGCTTTGCAACCTTCGTTCTTTCGACTCCTGAGGGGGCCGTAGAACATCGAAGTTCGGTTCACCCAGTTTGTGCCTTCATGTCTATATGGCGTGATTGCGTGGGCTGGTTTCGTCGGTGCATGGGTGGATGTCTCGGTAGTTCATCACGATTGCAAGATCTCGTGGTGCGCTACGTCTCCATCAGGTCATGCAGCGATAGTTATCATCATCTTTGTCTCTGCTCCATCATGAAGATCAAGCCATTCAGAGTTGCTCCTCATCATTTGGTAATCAGATCCTTGGTTGTCATGGTGTGAGCTAGTTATCCTTACAAGCTTCCTTCGCATATTGGTTATCAGTTCCTAGATAGCGTTGAGTCAAACCAGAATGCTGATAGGGTGCCTTGAGAGATTTAAACTTTGGTTTCCTCTCATTGCGTCAGGTCAATTCACTGGTTTGGTTCTCACTATATGGAGTTGCAGTCAGTTTGCGATGAGTTTCTATTTATCATGTATCTGTAGTATTTCTTTTGTTGTTTCTTGTGTGTCAACATTCCAATAATGTGCCTCCATTACTGCTGCGACGAGCACGAGTCGAGGACGACTCGTTTGAAGGGAAGGAGAATGATGTGAACAAGGATAACACAAACCCAGCTATGATTCAACAGATTGGCTACAACTATACCTGCAAAGATGAGTCACGTTTCTGCCTCAATAATCGATATCAACACTATAATATTGAAGTCTAGTTTCCAACGCAACGGACGGTGCATCTTTTGGAGTTCCGAGTTAAGAGTTATGATTGTTTTAGTGAAATGTGCACATGCAGTCAAGCCGTACTACGAAAATTGAAGATGATGTTTGAGCTTCCACTTCAGTTTGCCAAAAGTAATGAGGTCCTTTGGTATGGTGGATAGCACCTAGATTTAATGTCATATTGTCACATACTTTTCCTCGTTGTATAAATACTCATGTAATCCTTCATTGTAAGAGAGTCTTTGAGTAAAAATACAACCACCTCGGGTGTGTCCTCCTTACATGGAGAGAATATTTGGAATCTGTGGCAAGGCATGAGTGCTTTGCAACCTTCGTTCTTTCGACTCCTGAGGGGGCTGTAGAACACCGAACTTCGGTTCACCCAGTTTGTGCCTTCATGTCCATATGGTGTGATTGTGTGGGCTGGTTTCGTCCGTGCAAGGGTGGATGTCTTGGTAGTTCGTCGAGAGTGCAAGATCTGGTGGTGCGCTTCCTCTCCATCGGGTCATGCAGCGATAGTTATCATCATCTTTGTCTCTGCTCCACCATGAAGATCAAGCCATTCAGAATTGCTCCTCATCATTTGGTAATCAGATCCTTGGTTGTCATGGTGTGAGCAAGTTATCTTTACAAGCTTCCTTCGCGTATTGGTTATCAGTTCCTAGATAGCGTTGAGTCAAACCAGAATGCTGATAGGGTGCCTTGAGAGATTTAAACTTTGGTTTCCTCTCATTGCGTCAGGTCAATTCACTGGTTTGGTTCTCACTATATGGAGTTGCAGTCAGTTTGCGATGAGTTTGTAGTTATCATGTGTCTGTAGTATATATTTTTTTTGTTCTTTCATGTGTGTCAACATTCTAATAATGTGCCTGCATTGCTGCTGCGACGAGCACGAGTCGAGGACGACTCGTTTTGAAGGGAAGGAGAATGATGTGAACAAGGATAACACAAACCCAGCTATGATTCAACAGAATTGCTACAACTATACCTGCAAAGATGAGTAACGTTTCTGTCTCTATAATCCATATCAACACTAAAATATTGAAGTCTAGTTTCCAACGCAACAAACGGTGCATCTTTTCGAGTTCTGAGTTAAGAGTTATGATTGTTTTAGTGAAACGTGCACATGGAGTCAAGCAGTACTGCGAAAACTGAAGATGATGTTTGAGCTTCCACTTCAGTTTGCCAAAACTAATAAGGTCCTTTGGTATGGTGGATAGCACCTAGATTTAATGTCATATTGTCACATACTTTTCTTCATTGTATAAATACTCATGTAATCCTTGGTTGTAAGAGAGTATTTGGGTAAAAATACAACCACCTCGGTGTGTCCTCCTTACATGGAGAGAATATTTGGAATCTGTGGCAAGGCATGAGTGCTTTGCAACCTTCGTTCTTTCGACTCCTGAGGGGGCCGTAGAACACTGAACTTCGCTTCACCCAGTTTGTGTCTTCATGTCTATATGGCGTGATTGCGTGGGCTGGTTTCGTCGGTGCACGGAAGGTCGATGTCTCGGTAGTTCGTCGAGAGTGCAAGATCTTGTGGTGCGCTTCCTCTCCATCGGGTCATGCAGCGATAGTTATCATCATCTTTGTCTCTGCTCCACCATGAAGATGAAGCCATTCAGAGTTGCTCCTCATCATTTGGTAATCAGATCCTTGGTTGTCATGGTGTGAGCTAGTTATGTTTACAAGCTTCCTTCGCATATTGGTTATCAGTTCCTAGATAGCGTTGAGTCAAACCATAATGCTGATAGGGTGCCTTGAGAGATTTAAACTTTCGTTTCCTCTCATTGCGTCAGGTCAATTCAGTGGTTTGGTTCTCACTATATGGAGTTGCAGTCAGTTTGCGATGAGTTTGTAGTTATCATGTGTCTGTAGTATATAATTTTTTTGTTCTGTCTTGTGTGTCTACATTCCAATAATGTTCCTCCATTGCTGCTGCGACGAGCACGAGTCAAGGACGACTCGTTTTGAAGGGAAGGAGAATCATGTGTTTGTAGTATATATTTTTTTTGTTCTTTCATGTGTGTCAACATTCTAATAATGTGCCTGCATTGCTGCTGCGACGAGCACGAGTTGAGGACGACTCGTTTTGAAGGGAAGGAGAATGATGTGAACAAGGATAACACAAACCTAGCTATGATTCAACAGATTGGCTACAACTATACCTGCAAAGATGAGTCACGTTTCTGTCTCTATAATCCATATCAACACTAAAATATTGAAGTCTAGTTTCCAACGCAACAAACGGTGCATCTTTTCGAGTTCTGAGTTAAGAGTTATGATTGTTTTAGTGAAACGTGCACATGCAGTCAAGCAGTACTACGAAAATTGAAGATGATGTTTGAGCTTCGACTTCAGTTTGCAAAAAGTAATGATGTCCTTTGGTATGGTGGACAACACCCAGATTTAATGTCATATTGTCACATATTTTTACTCATTGTATAAATACTCATGTAATCCTTCATTGTAAGAGAGTCTTTGAGTAAAAATACAGCCACCTCGTGTGTGTCCTCCTTGCATGGAGAGAATATTTGGAATCTGTGGCAAGGCATGAGTGCTTTGCAACCTTCGTTCTTTCGACTCCGGAGGGGCTGTAGAACACCGAACTTCGGTTCACCCAGTTTGTGCCTTCATGTCCATATGGTGTGATTGTGTGGGCTGGTTTCGTCCGTGCATGGGTGGATGTCTCGGTAGTTCGTCACGAGTGCAAGATCTCTTGGTCCGCTACCTCTCCATTAGGTCATGCAGCGATAGTTATCATCACCTTTGTCTCTGCTCCACCATGAAGATGAAGCCATTCAGAGTTGCTCCTCATCATTTGGTAATCAGATCCTTGGTTGTCATGGTGTGAGCTAGTTATCTTTACAAGCTTCCTTCGCATATTGGTTATCAGTTCCTAGATAGCGTTGAGTCAAACCAGAATGCTGATAGGGTGCCTTGAGAGATTTAAACTTTCGTTTCCTCTCATTGCGTCAGGTCAATTCAGTGGTTTGGTTCTCACTATATGGAGTTGCAGTCAGTTTGCGATGAGTTTGTAGTTATCATGTGTTTGTAGTATATATTTTTTTTGTTCTTTCATGTGTGTCAACATTCTAATAATGTGCCTGCATTGCTGCTGCGACGAGCACGAGTTGAGGACGACTCGTTTTGAAGGGAAGGAGAATGATGTGAACAAGGATAACACAAACCTAGCTATGATTCAACAGATTGGCTAACACTATACCTGCAAAGATGAGTCACGTTTCTGCCTCTATAATCCATATCAACACAAAGATATTTAAGTCTAGTTTCCAACGCAACAAACGGTGCATCTTTTGGACTTCCGAGTTAAGAGTTATGATTGTTTTAGTGAAAGGTGGACATGGAGTCAAGCAGTACTGCGAAAATTGAAGATGATGTTTGAGCTTCCACTTCAGTTTGCCAAAAGTAATAAGGTCCTTTGGTATGGTGGATAGCACCTAGATTTAATGTCATATTGTCACATACTTTTCCTCATTGTATAAATACTCATGTAATCCTTGTTTGTAAGAGAGTATTTGGGTAAAAATACAACCACCTCGGGTGTGTCCTCCTTACATGGAGAGAATATTTGGAATCTGTGGCAAGGCATGAGTGCTTTGCAACCTTCGTTCTTTCGACTCCTGAGGGGGCTGTAGAACACCGAACTTCGGTTCACCCAGTTTGTGCCTTCATGTCCATATGGTGTGATTGTGTGGGCTGGTTTCGTCCGTGCATGGGTGGATGTCTCGGTAGTTCGTCACGAGTGCAAGATCTCTTGGTGCGCTACCTCTCCATTAGGTCATGCAGCGATAGTTATCATCACCTTTGTCTCTGCTCCACCATGAAGATGAAGCCATTCAGAGTTGCTCCTCATCATTTGGTAATCAGATCCTTGGTTGTCATGGTGTGAGCTAGTTATCTTTACAAGCTTCCTTCGCATATTGGTTATCAGTTCCTAGATAGCGTTGAGTCAAACCAGAATGCTGATAGGGTGCCTTGAGAGATTTAAACTTTCGTTTCCTCTCATTGCGTCAGGTCAATTCAGTGGTTTCGTTCTCACTATATGGAGTTGTAGTCAGTTTGCGATGAGTTTGTAGTTATCATGTGTTTGTAGTATATATTTTTTTTGTTCTTTCATGTGTGTCAACATTCTAATAATGTGCCTGCATTGCTGCTGCGACGAGCACGAGTTGAGGACGACTCGTTTTGAAGGGAAGGAGAATGATGTGAACAAGGATAACACAAACCTAGCTATGATTCAACAGATTGGCTACAACTATACCTGCAAAGATGAGTCACGTTTCTGTCTCTATAATCCATATCAACACTAAAATATTGAAGTCTAGTTTCTAACGCAACAAACGATGCATCTTTTCGAGTTCTGAGTTAAGAGTTATGATTGTTTTAGTGAAACGTGCACATGCAGTCAAGCAGTACTACGAAAATTGAAGATGATGTTTGAGCTTCGACTTCAGTTTGCAAAAAGTAATGATGTCCTTTGGTATGGTGGACAACACCCAGATTTAATGTCATATTGTCACATATTTTTTACTCATTGTATAAATACTCATGTAATCCTTCATTGTAAGAGAGTCTTTGAGTAAAAATACAGCCACCTCGTGTGTGTCCTCCTTGCATGGAGAGAATATTTGGAATCTGTGGCAAGGCATGAGTGCTTTGCAACCTTCGTTCTTTCGACTCCTGAGGGGGCTGTAGAACACCGAACTTCGGTTCACCCAGTTTGTGCCTTCATGTCCATATGGTGTGATTGTGTGGGCTGTTTCGTCCGTGCATGGGTGGATGTCTCGGTAGTTCGTCACGAGTGCAAGATCTCTTGGTGCGCTACCTCTCCATTAGGTCATGCAGCGATAGTTATCATCACCTTTGTCTCTGCTCCACCATGAAGATGAAGCCATTCAGAGTTGCTCCTCATCATTTGGTAATCAGATCCTTGGTTGTCATGGTGTGAGCTAGTTATCTTTACAAGCTTCCTTCGCATATTGGTTATCAGTTCCTAGATAGCGTTGAGTCAAACCAGAATGCTGATAGGGTGCCTTGAGAGATTTAAACTTTCGTTTCCTCTCATTGCGTCAGGTCAATTCAGTGGTTTGGTTCTCACTATATGGAGGTGCAGTCAGTTTGCGATGAGTTTGTAGTTATCATGTGTATGTATTATATATTTTTTTTTTTCTTTCTTGTGTGTCAACATTCCAATAATGTGCCTCCATTGCTGCCTCGACGAGCACGAGTGGAGGACGACTCCTTTTGAAGGGAAGGAGAATGATGTGAACAAGGATAACACAAACCCAGCTATGATTCAACAGATTGGCTACAACTATACCTGCAACGATGAGTCACGTTTCTGCCTCTATAATCCATATCAACACTAAAATATTGAAGTCTAGTTTCCAACGCAACAGACGGTGCATCTTTTGGAGTTCCGACTTAAGAGTTATGATTGTTTGAGTGAAACGTGCACATGCAGTCAAGCAGTACTACGAAAATTGAAGATGATGTTTGAGCTTCCACTTTAGTTTGCCAAAAGTAATGAGGTCCTTTGGTATGGTGGATAGCACTTAGATTTAATGTCATATTGTCACATATTTTTTACTCATTGTATAAAGACTCATGTAATCCTTCATTGTAAGAGAGTCTTTGAGTAAAAATACAGCCACCTCGTGTGTGTCCTCCTTGCATGGAGAGAATATTTGGAATCTGTGGCAAGACATGAGTGCTTTGCAACCTTCGTTCTTTCGACTCCTGAGGGGGCCGTAGAACACTGAACTTCGGTTCACCCAGTTTGTGTCTTCATATCTATATGTCGAGATTGCGTGGGCTGGTTTCGTCGGTGCACGGATGGGTGGACGTCTCAGTAGTTCGTCGAGAGTGCAAGATCTGGTGGTGCGCTTCCTCTCCATCGGGTCATGCAGCGGTAGTTATCATCATCTTTGTCTCTGCTCCACCATGAAGATCAAGCCATTCAGAGTTGCTCCTCATCATTTGGTAATCTTATCCTTGGTTGCCATGGTGTGAGCTAGTTATCCTTACAAGCTTCCTTCGCATATTGGTTTTCAGTTCCTAGATAGCGTTGAGTCAAACCAGAATGCTGATAGGGTGCCTTGAGAGATTTAATCTTTTGTTTCCTCTCATTGCATCAGGTCAATTCAGTGGTTTGGTTCTCACTATATGGAGTTGCAGTCAGTTTGCGATGAGTTTGTAGTTATCATGTGTCTGTAGTATATAATTTTTTTGTTCTGTCTTGTGTGTCTACATTCCAATAATGTTCCTCCATTGCTGCTGCGACGAGCACGAGTCAAGGACGACTCGTTTTGAAGGGAAGGAGAATGATGTGAACAAGGATAACACAAACCCAGCTATGATTGAACAGATTGGCTAACACTATACCTGCAACGATGAGTCATGTTTCTGCCTCTATAATCCGTATCAACACAAAGATATTTAAGTCTAGTTTCCAACGCGACAAACGGTGCATCTTTTGGACTTCCGAGTTAAGAGTTATGATTGTTTGAGTGAAACGTGCACATGTAGTCAAGCAGTACTACGAAAATTGAAGATGATGTCTGAGCTTCCACTTCAGTTTGCCAAAAGTAATGAGGGCCTTTGGTATGGTGGATAGCACCCAGATTTAATGTCATATTGTCACATATTTTTTACTCATTGTATAAAGACTCATGTAATCCTTCATTGTAAGAGAGTCTTTGAGTAAAAATACAGCCACCTCGTGTGTGTCCTCCTTGTATGGAGAGAATATTTGGAATCTGTGGTTGGACATGAGTGCTTTGCAACCTTCGTTCTTTCGACTCCTGAGGGGGCTGTATAACACCGAACTTCGGTTCACCTAGTTTTTGCCTTCATGTCTATATGTCGAGATTGCGTGGGCCGGTTTCGTCGGTGCATCGAAGGGTGGATGTCTCGGTAGTTCGTCGAGAGTGCAAGATCTCGTGGTGCGCTACCTCTCCATCAGGTCATGCAGCGATAGTTATCATCATCTTTGTATCTGCTCCACCATGAAGATCAAGCCATTCAGAGTTGCTCCTCATCAGTTGGTAATCAGATCCTTGGTTGTCATGGTGTGAGCTAGTTATCCTTACAAGCTTCCTTCGCATATTGGTTATCAGTTCCTAGATAGTATTGAGTGAAACCAGAATGCTGATAGGGTTCCTTGAGAGATTTAAACTTTTGTTTCCTCTCATTGCGTCGGGTCAATTCAATGGTTTGGTTCTCACTATATGGAGTTGCAGTCAGTTTGCGATTAGTTTGTAGTTATCATGCGTCTGTAGTATATTTTTGTTGTTCTTTCTTGTGTGTCAACATTCCAATAATGTTCCTCCATTGCTGCTGCGACGAGGACGTGTCGAGGACGACTCGGTTTGAAGGGAAGGAGAATGATGTGAACAAGGATAACACAAACCCAGCTATGATTCAACAGATTGGCTACAACTATACCTGCAAAGATGAGTCACGTTTCTGCCTCTATCATCCATATCAACACTAAAATATTGAAGTCTAGTTTCCAAGGCAACAGACGGTGCATCTTTTGGAGTTCCAAGTTAAGAGTTATGATTTTTTTAGTGAAACGTGCACATGCAGTCAAGCAGTACTACGAAAATTGAAGATGATGTTTGAGCTTCCACTTCAGTTTGCCAAAAGTAATGAGGTCCTTTGGTATGGTGGATAGCACCCAGATTTAATGTCATATTGTCAAATATTTTTTACTCATTGTATAAATACTCATGTAATCCTTCATTGTAAGAGAGTCTTTGAGTAAAAATACAACCACCTCGGGTGTGTCGTCCTTACATGGAGAGAATATTTGGAATCTGTGGCAAGGCATGAGTGCTTTGCAACCTTCGTTCTTTCGACTCCTGAGGGGGCTGTAGAACACCGAACTTCGGTTCACCCAGTTTGTGCCTTCATGTCCATATGGTGTGATTGTGTGGGCTGGTTTCGTCCGTGCATGGGTGGATGTCTCGGTAGTTCGTCACGAGTGCAAGATCTCTTGGTGCGCTACCTCTCCATTAGGTCATGCAGCGATAGTTATCATCACCTTTGTCTCTGCTCCACCATGTAGATCAAGCCATTCAGAGTTGCTCCTCATCATTTGGTAATCAGATCCTTGGTTGTCATGGTGTGAGCTAGTTATCTTTACAAGCTTCCTTCGCATATTGGTTATCAGTTCCTAGATAGCGTTGAGTCAAACCAGAATGCTGATAGGGTGCCTTGAGAGATTTAAACTTTGGTGTCCTCTCATTGCGTCAGGTCAATTCAGTGGTTTGGTTCTCACTATATGGAGGTGCAGTCAGTTTGCGATGAGTTTGTAGTTATCATGTGTTTGTAGTATATATTTATGTTTGTTCTTTCTTGTGTGTCAACATTCCAATAATGTGCCTCCATTGCTGCTGCGACAAGCACGAGTGGACGACGACTCGTTTTGAAGGGAAGGAGAATGATGTGAACAAGGATAACACAAACCCAGCTATGATTCAACAGATTGGCTACAACTATACCTGCAACGATGAGTCACGTTTCTGCCTCTATAATCCATATCAACACTAAAATATTGAAGTCTAGTTTCCAACGCAATAGACGGTGCATCTTTTAGAGTTCCGAGTTAAGAGTTATGATTGTTTTAGTGAAAGGTGCACATGGAGTCAAGCAGTACTGCGAAAATTGAAGATGATGTTTGAGCTTCCACTTCAGTTGGCCAAAAGTAATAAGGTCCTTTGGTATGGTGGATAGCACCTAGATTTAATGTCATATTGTCACATACTTTTCCTCATTGTATAAATACTCATGTAATCCTTGGTTGTAAGAGAGTATTTGGGTAAAAATACAACCACCTCGGGTGTGTCCTCCTTACATGGAGAGAATATTTGGAATCTGTGGCAAGGCATGAGTGCTTTGCAACCTTCGTTCTTTCGACTCCTGAGGGGGCTGTAGAACACAGAACTTCGGTTCACCCAGTTTGTGCCTTCGTGTCTATATGGCGTGATTGCGTGGGCCGGTTTCATCGGTGCATGGGTGGATGTCTCGGTAGTTCGTCGCGAGTGCAAGGTCTCGTGGTGCGCTACCTCTCCATCAGGTCACGCAGCGATAGTTATCATCATCTTTGTCTCTGCTCCACCATGAAGATTAAGCCATTCAGAGTTGCTCATCATCATTTGGTAAATAGATCCTTGGATGTCATGGTGTGAGCTAGTTATCCTTACAAGCTTCCTTTGCATATGGGCTGTAGAACACCGAACTTCGGTTCACTATATGGAGTTGCAGTCAGTTTGCGATGAGTTTGTAGTTATCATGTGTCTGTTGTATATTTTTTTTGTTCTTTCTTGTGTGTCTATATTCCAATAATGTGCCTCCATTGCTGCTGCGACGACCACGAGTCGAGGACGACTCGTTTTGAAGGGAAGGAGAATGATATGAACAAGGATAACACAAACCCAGCTATGATTCAACAGAATGGCTACAACTGTACCTGCAAAGACGAGTCACGTTTCTGCCTCTATAATCCATATCAACACAAAGATATTGAAGTCTAGTTTCCAATGCAACAAACGATGCATCTTTTGGACTTCCGAGTTAAGAGTTATGATTGTTTTAGTGAAAGGTGCACATGGAGTCAAGAAGACCTGCGAAAATTGAAGATGATGTTTGAGCTTCCACTTCAGTTTGCCAAAAGTAATGAGGTCCTTTGGTATGGTGGATAGCACCCAGATTTAATGTCATATTGTCACATACTTTTCCTCATTGTATAAATACTCATGTAATCCTTCACTGTAAGAGAGTCTTTCAGTAAAAATACAACCACCTCGTCTGTGTCCTCCTTGCATGGAGAGAATATTTGGAATCTGTGGCAAGGCATGAGTGCTTTGCAACCTTCGTTCTTTCGACTCCTGAGGGGGCTTTAGAACACCGAACTTCGGTTCACCCAGTTTGTGCCTTCGTGTCTATATGGCGTGATTGCGTGGGCCGGTTTCATCGGTGCATGGGTGGATGTCTCGGTAGTTCGTCGCGAGTGCAAGATCTCGTGGTGCGCTACCTCTCCATCAGGTCATGCAGCGATAGTTATCATCATCTTTGTCTCTGCTTCACCATGAAGATCAAGCCATTCAGAGTTGCTCCTCATCATTTGGTAATCAGATCCTTGGTTGTCATGGTGTGAGCTAGCTATCCTTACAAGCTTCCTTCGCATATTGGTTTTCAGTTCCTAGGTAGCGTTGAATCAAACCAGAATGCTGATAGGGTGCCTTGAGAGATTTAAACTTTGGTTTCCTCTTATTGCGTCGGGTCAATTCAATGGTTTGGTTCTCACTATATGGAGTTGCAGTCAGTTTGCGATGAGTTTGTAGTTATCATGTGTCTGTAGTATATTTTTTTTGTTCTTTCTTGTGTGTCTATATTCCAATAATGTGCCTCCATTGCTGCTGCGACGAGCACGAGTCGAGGATGACTCGTTTTGAAGGGAAGGAGAATGATATGAACAAGGATAACACAAACCCAGCTATGATTCAATAGAATGGCTACAACTATACCTGCAAAGATGAGTCACGTTTCTGCCTCGATAATCCATATCAACACAAAGATATTGAAGTCTAGTTTCCAACGCAACAAACGGTGCATCTTTGGACTTCCGTGTTAAGAGTTATGATTGTTTTAGTGAAAGGTGCACAAGCAGTCAAGCAGTACTGCGAAAATTGAAGATGATGTTTGAGCTTCCACTTCAGTTTGCGAAAAGTTATGAGGTTCTTTGGTATGCTGGATAGCACCCAGATTTAATGTCATATTGTCACATACTTTTCCTCATTGTATAAATACTCATGTAATCCTTCATTGTAAGAGAGTCTTTGAGTACTCCTTGCATGGAGAGAATATTTGGAATCTGTGGCAAGACATGAGTGCTTTGCAACCTTCCTTCTTTCGACTCCTGAGGGGGCTGTAGAACACCGAATTTCGGTTCACCCAGTTTGTGCCTTCATGTCTATATGCCGCGATTGCGTGGGCTGGTTTCATCGGTGCCTGGGTGGATGTCTCGGTAGTTCGTCGCGAGTGCAAGATCTCGTGGTGCGCTACCTCCTCATCAGGTCTTGCAGCGATAGTTATCATCATCTTTGTCTCTGCTCCACCATGAAGATCAAGCAATTCACATTTCCTCCTCACCATTTGGTAATCAGATCCTTGGTTTTCATGGTGTGAGCTAGTTATCCTTACAATCTTCCTTCGCATATTGGTTTTCAGTTCCTAGATAGCGTTGAGTCAAAGCAAAATGCTGATAGGGTGCCTTGAGAGATTTAAACTTTGGTTTCCTCTCATTGCATCGGGTCAATTCAATGGTTTGGTCCTCACTATGTGGAGTTGCAGTCAGTTTGCGATGAGTTCTTAGTTATACATGTGTCTATAGTATATTTTTTTGTTCTTTCTTGTGTATCAACATTCCAATAATGTTCCACCATTGCTGCTGCGATGAGCACGAGTCGAGGAAGACTCGTTTTGAGGGGAAGGAGAATGATGTGAACAAGGATAACACAAACCCACCTATGATTCAACAGATTGGCTACAACTATACCTGCAAAGATGAGTCACGTGTCTGCCTCTATAATCCATATCAACACAAAGATATTGAAGTCTAGTTTCCAACGCAACAAACGATGCATCTTTTGGACTTCCGAGTTAAGAGTTATGATTGTCTTAGTGAAAGGTGCACATGCAGTCAAGCAGTACTGCAAAAATTGAAGATGATTTTTGAGCTTCCACTTCAGTTTGCCAAAAGTAATGAGGTCCTTTGTTATGGTGGATAGCACCCAGATTTAATGTCAGATTGTCACATACCTTTCCTCATTGTATAAATACTCATGTAATCCTTCATTGTAAGAGAGTCTTTGAGTAATTATACAGCCTCCTCGTGTGTGTCCTCCTCGCATGGAGAGAATATTTTGAATCTGTGGCAAGGCATGAGTGCTTTGCAACCTTCCTTCTTTCGACTCCTTAGGGGGCTGTAGAACACCGAACTTCGGTTCACCCAGTTTGTGCCTTCATGTCTATATGGCGTGATTGCGTGGGCTCGTTTCGTCGGTGCATGGGTGGATATCTCGGTAGTTCGTCGCGAGTGCAAGAACTCGTGGTGCGCTACCTCTCCATCAGGTCATGCAGCGATAGTTATCATCATCTTTGTCTCTGCTCCACCATGAAGATCAAGCCATTCAGAGTTGCTCCTCATCATTTGGTAATCAGATCCTTGGTTTTCATGGTGTGAGCTAGTTATCCTGACAAAGTTCCTTCGCATATTGGTTTTCAGTTCCTACATAGCGTTGAGTCAAAGCAGAATGCTGATAGGGTGCCTTGAGAGATTTAAACTTTGGTTTCCTCTCATTGGGTCGAGCAATTCAATGGTTTGGTCCTCACTATGTAGAGTTGCAGTCAGTTTGCGATGAGTTTGTAGTTATCATGTGTCTGTAGTATATTTGTTTTTGTTCTTTCTTGTGTATCAACATTCCAATAATGTTCCACCATTGCTGCTGCGACGAGCACGAGTCCAGGACGACTCGTTTTGAGGGGAAGGAGAATGATGTGAACAAGGATAACACAAACCCAGCTACGATTCATTAGATTGGCTACAGCTATACCTGCAAATATGAGTCACGTTTCTGCCTCTATAATCCATATCAACACAAAGATATTGAAGTCTAGTTTCCAACGCAACAAACGATGCATCTTTTGGACTTCCGAGTTAAGAGTTATGATTGTCTTAATGAAAGGTGCACATGCAGTCAAGCAATACTGCGAAAATTGAAGATGATGTTTGAGCTTCCACTTCAGTTTGCCAAAAGTAATGAGCTCCTTTGGTATGGTGGATAGCACCCAGATTTAATGTCATATTGTCACATACCATTCCTCTTTGTATAAATACTCATGTAATCCTTCATTGTAAGAGAGTCTTTGAGTAAAAATACAGCCACCTCGTGTGTCTCCTCCTCGCATGGAGAGAATATTTGGAATCTGTGGCAAGGCATGAGTGCTTTGCAACCTTCCTTCTTTCGACTCCTGAGGGGGCTGTAGAACACCGAACTTCGGTTCACCAAGTTTGTGCCTTGATGTCTATATGGCGTGATTGCGTGGGCTGGTTTTGTCGGTGCATAGGTGGATGTCTCGGTAGTTCGTCGCGAGTGCAAGATCTCGTGGTGCGCTACCTCTCCATCAGGTCTTGCAGCGATAGTTATCATCATCTTTGGCTGTGCTCCACCATGAAGATCAAGCCATTCAGAGTTGCTCCTCATCATTTGGTAATCAGATCCTTGGTTGTCATGGTGTGAGCTAGTTATCCTTACAAGCTTCCTTCGCATATTGGTTTTCAGTTCCTAGATAGCGTTGAGTCAAAGCAGAATGCTGATAGGGTGCCTTGAGAGATTTAAACTTTGGTTTCCTCTCATTGCGTCGGGTCAATTCAATGGTTTGGTCCTCACTATGTAGAGTTGCAGTCAGTTTGCGATGAGTTTGTAGTTATCATGTGTCTGTAGTATATTTGTTTTTGTTCTTTCTTGTGTATCAACATTCCAATAATGTTCCACCATTGCTGCTGCGACGAGCACGAGTCGAGGACGACTCGTTTTGAGGGGAAGGAGAATGATGTGAACAAGGATAACACAAACCCAGCTATGATTCAACAGATTGGCTACAGCTATACCTGCAAATATGAGTCACGTGTCTGCCTCTATAATCCATATCAACACAAAGATATTGAAGTCTTGTTTCCAACGCAAAAAACGTGCATCTTTTGGACTTCCGAGTTAAGAGTTATGATTGTTTTAGTGAATCACTACTACAGAAACGACAATCACTGTCGGCCCATCACTTCCGGTTTTGTTTGGGCCGGCAGTGATGCCCCTTCATTGCCGGTTCTTCCTCTGACAGGCCCCAAATTATTGGGGGCAGGGCCGGAACCGGCAGTGAAACACCACATCACTGCCGGTTCGTGGCTTGAACCGGCAGTGATGCCTCTCGGCCCTATCCTTGCCGGTTCAAGCCACCAACCGGCAGTGATGTGGTGTTTCACTGCCGGTTCGTGGCTGCAACCGGCAGTGATGTTGTGTACAATATAAAGCTTCGATCTCCTCCCTCCCTCCTCTGCCGAACAGTACAGAACAGTGCGTGAGGAGCTCTCTCTCTCCATTGTTGCGGCTGGTGGATTTCTTGATCTCCATTTTTGGCTCCTCTTCACTCTTGGATCCTCATATCTTCTTGCTCTTGGTTAGTAACAAGCATAATTCTTTAGAATTGTTGGTTTACATTGTGTCAATTTCTGTTAGAGCTATGCTAGTTTTCATGATCAAGAACAGGGATGTTGCAATTTGTGTCAATTTTTTGTAGCTTTTAGATCCAAAATTATTTAGAAAAATTGTAGCACTTTGTTTTTATTGGGTAATTATTGTATAATCATTTAGTAGCTAGGTTCGAAAGATTCGTCTCGAAAATTATGGATAAAAATTGTAATTAGTTAGATTTATTATTTACATTTAATACTCAATACATGCATGAAAGATTTGATGGGAAGTGGAATAGATTCGGTATTTATTACTTAGATTTAATACTCCATGCATGCATTTAATACTTACATTTAATACTCCATGCTTCCATTGTTATCTATTTGTTCTCTTTATTTTTATAGCATGACCAAATTCAAATTATATCGAAGAATATTGTTCAAAAATGCTTCTATTAATATGTTCCTATGTTTCCTCTGTTCTGCCCATCTTATTTTATCAGTGCAAACATGGCTCGAGGGTGGATGTACGATCTATCACATACAGACCCACGGTACTTGATGGGCATCGACGATTTCATCAAGCGAGCTAGAGTCAATGCTAGGGACTCACATCTTGTATTCTGTCCATGCAAAGACTGCAAGAATACGAGAAAATGGGGCGACGTGGAACATATACGTTTGCACATAATCACAAGGGGGTTCATGAGAAACTACACGATTTGGACTTTGCATGGGGAGGTTGGTCAAAATGTTAATGATGATGTGCTCATGCCTAGTGTAGCATTATTGCGTGTTCATGATTACACAGAAGATGTGCCTACCAATGATGATGTGTTTGTGAATACATTAGCTGACGACACTGAGGAAAATGATGGTATTTCACAGCTTCTACGTGATGTGCATGGGGGATTCCTTAGTGCTTCACAGTTGAAAAAACTGGAGATGATGAGAAAGGATGCAAAAACACCATTGTTTCCGGGCTGCCCAATAAGCAAACTGGAAGCCAACATCATGCTATTGGAGTTCAAATCAACGAATGGGTTGAGTGATAAAGGTTTCGATAACTTGTTAGTTATACTACATAAACTGTTCCCGGAGGCCGAGTTAGCAGAAAAGACTTACCTTGCGAAGCAAATGATTTGCCCAATTGGCCTCGAGGTTGAGAAAATCCACGTGTGTTCAAACGACTGCATATTGTACCGTGGAGAGAAATACAAAGACTTGGATGCATGTCCCAAGTGTAAAACTCCCCGATACAAGCAAGGGCCATCAAATGATGGAAGCAAGACCAGAGGAGGGCCAGTAAAGTCCGCGTGGTATTTTCCTATAGCTCCACGAGTGCATAGGTTGTTTGCAAATGAGAAGTCAGCCAAGCTGTTGCGTTGGCACGGCGAAGAGCGAAAGAAAGATTCAATGATGAGACACCCCGCCGATGGGTCGGACTGGAGGACTATCAACACTATGTTCTATAAGAACATCGGTGGAGAGGTAAGACATCTGTGGTTTGCTTTGAGCACGGATGGGATGAACCCGTTTGACCAAGTGAGAACCAATCATAGCACTTGGCCAGTGACGCTATGTATATACAACCTTCCACCCTGGCTTTGTATGAAACGGTCATACGTCCAGATCCCATTACTAATCCAAGTACCAAAACAACCTGGTAATGATATTGATGTGCTTCTAGAACCAGTGATCGATGAACTACTACAGATGTGGGAGACGAGTGTGAAGGATGTTTGGGATGAGTACAAGAGAGAACATGTCACGGTAAAGGTTGTACTTATCGCTACAATCACCAACCTACCAGGGCGAGGTTCCTTGTCTGGAGAGAAGACAAAAGGATACACTGGGTGTGTCGAGTGCTTGGACGAGACTGATGCTATACATCTACCAGAAAACAGGAAGATGGTCTACATGGGACACCGTAGGTTCCTACGTCGTGATTACCCTTACCATAGGAATACAAAAGATTTTAATGGGACTACTGAGAAACGTGGACCTCCAAAGTATCGAGACGGTAAACAGATGCTTCAACAATTAAGCAAACTCACAAATGTTGTCCTTGGGAAGGGGGACGGGGCAGTAGCAGCGCCAACCGATAGTATCTGGAAGAAAAAATCAATCTTCTGGAAACTACCTTATTGGCCACTTTTGAGTTTACGTTACTGTCTTGATCCAATGCACATAACTAAAAACGTGTGCGGTAACACACTTAACACGTTGATGAACACCAGGGGAACAAGCAAGGATTCTCTCGTGACACGCTTGGACATGCAACACCTGGGCCTCAGGAAGGAGTTACACCCAGTAACTCTTGAGAATGGCCACTTGAAACTTCCGATGGCATCATGGACACTGAAAAAGGAGGAAAAATAAATGCTTATTTCTTTCTTCAATGATCTCAAAGTACCGAGTGGCTACTGTGGGAACCCAAAGAGGCTAGTTAACATGAGAGAACTTAAGTTTAACTATGGTTCTATGAAGGCCCATGACTGTCATGTCATAATGACTCAGCTGCTCCCAGTTGCCCTGCGAGGTATCCTCACTGACAAGGTCCGCGCTCCAATCATAAAGTTGTGTTCGTTCTTCAACGCGATCTCTGAAAAGGTCATTGAAGTGGGCAGGTTAGACCACCTGAAGCAGGAGATAGCCGAGATTATATGCAGGCTTGAGATGCATTTCCCACCGACTTACTTCGACATTTCAGTGCATCTACTTGTTCATCTTGTGGATCAAATAAAAGCCCTTGGCCCAATGTACCTACACCAGATGTTTCCTTTTGAGAGGCTGATGAAACTTTTCAGGCAGTATGTTAGGAATAAATTCATACCAGAAGGGAGCATGGTAGAAGGATTGTCAACAGAGGAGGCTATTGAGTTCTCCACATATTATCTGGACATCAAGCGGGTTGGAGTTCCAGTATCTCATCACGATGGAAGACTAGGGGGCAAAGGAACAATAGGTGAGAAAGCTATCAAAATGGACGAAGTCGTCTCCTTCAGACAAGCACACTTCGCTGTTCTCCAGCAGGCAGACGGTGTGATGGCATACATTGATGAGCACAAGCAGTTTCTGCAAATTAAGCACATAGGGAGGTCACAGGCTTGGCTTGAGAAAAAACATAAGGAGGAATTCGGTGACTGGTTTCGACGCCAAAGGCTAGGAAAGGTGACGGGATGTCAGCTAGATCTCTTAGCCCCCGGACCTTCGACTACGCTAATGAAGTATCAAGGATATCAAATAAATGGTTTTACATTTAACACAAAAAAACAAGACGGAAAGAGCACGAACCAAAATAGTGGTGTTCGTTTCGACGCCCACGATGAGTACGACACGGTGATGGCAACATACTATGGTTTCATAGATGAGATATGGGAGCTAGACTATGGACATGTTGACACAAAAAGCGTCAGGATCTGCGAACAGCTCGGGCTTATACCCAAATTCGATATCCAAAGGTGTGCCAGTCGATTTGACCAGTTAATCGACAAGGACGATAACTAGAACAAAATCTGAAGAGGACAACGGCGATACGCCCGGATGCCAAGGCTCAGACTTGATCAAGATAACTAGAGCAGAGTTGAACGAGACAACAACGATGCGCCCGGATGTCAAGACTCAGATTACTCCCACGCGGAACTTGCAAGGGTTTGACGGAGATCAGGGTGATGCAGCCTGTCGAAGCTTGAAGAACTCATAGATAAACTAAGACTAATGCAAAAGGGTAAATTGCAGTAAAGGTAAATAAGAGTAATAGATTTGTTTTGATGTATTGATATATTTTTATATAGCCCTCGGGCACATATTTATACTCCCACATGAGGAGTTGTACATGGACACGACTCATACCCTTCCTAAACAAAACTCCTATTTTTAAGGAAATAACTGACTTCGTAGGAGTCGGACTCAAACAGAAACAATCTTTACCTAAACAAACTCTTTCTATTATTAAGGAAACAAAAATGACTCATGCAAGAGTCAGACTCAAACTACTATAATAATACTGGTATAAAATCACCAGTTTCCTTATGTCTTTCCTTTGATGAAAAC
The DNA here is from genome assembly GCA_022036555.1 of Microstegium vimineum. Taxonomy (NCBI): domain Eukaryota; kingdom Viridiplantae; phylum Streptophyta; class Magnoliopsida; order Poales; family Poaceae; genus Microstegium; species Microstegium vimineum. The sequence goes on from CM039133.1 coordinate 40,310,546, forward strand.
TTTCCATCGGTAGACTCCTTCAATCCGCGACTTGTTTCTTTTGCCATCGGCAATCCCCTGCTGATGTCAACTGCTACGTTACTCTATACCCATCGGCACTCCACGCCCATCGGCATTGGCAATACTCGACCGGCAACCTTGCAGCTCTAGTGACTTGTCTTCACCAATTAACCCTTATCGGCAAGAAACATCCAGTTTCTATCGGTAACAAACTTATCCTTTTCACAACATTTATCTTCTATCGGTAACATTGACTGACAACCTCCCGATGCCGATGGAAAACGGCTACCGATCAATGCAAGTCTTAGCTCATTTGACACATGCCGAAAAACGGTGTCAACAACACATCAGTTGAAAGTTGCTCTTTTCCATTGTCTGTGGGTCCGACTGAATGAAATCAACACCGACAAGGATGGGTTCACTACCGTTGATCTATCCAAGACCGCATACAAAGATGACCCCTTCGTTCTTGCAAAGGATGTTTTGCAAATATTCTATGCAAGGGATAACAATACAAATGGAAGATGACATGTAGTATTGCAAGGCAAAAGGAAGATTGTAGGTGTTGACGGAGTGACAGACGAAGAAGAGTACAAAGGTTATGAAGAAATGGCTCCTTTTGGGGCGACGTTACCCTAGATGTCCTTGAAGAGGGTGACGAACCTGCTTACCTCCGGAGTGATCATGATGAGGCCATCATCGTGCCTGCACTGTGAATTGTTAGAGTATCATAAACTATGTAATCCTTAATGAAATGTTGTTTTAGTAATTTGAGATCATACGGAGTTCTAGAGATTGTTGAGTTGTACCACGTTGTTGATTGATGTATGCCATGTCTAAAGGGATTCCAAAACTGTAAAGAATTAGACCTTGAGTGTATAAGCAATAATGTAGATCTCCTCAAAACTAGCAAAAGCTATGTTGGAAGTTTTTCAACTTCTATTCAAATTTTCGGAGTAATTACAAAGGGTGTAATTGAATTTTAAACCCTTATTCAAATTCAAAAGGGAATTCAAAACTATAAAGAATTAGACCTTGACTGTATAAGCAATAATGTAGAGCTCCAGAAAACTAGCAAAAGCTATGTTGGAAGATTTTAAACTTCTATTCAAATTTTTGGAGTAATTAGAAAGGGGGCAATTGAATTTTAAACCCTTATTCAAATTCAAAAGGGAATTCAAAAACTATAAATAATTAGACCTTGAGTGTATAAGCAACAATGTAGAGCTTCTCAAAACTAGCAAAAGCTATTTTGGAATATTTTCAACTTCTATTTAAATTTTTGGAGTAATTTGAATTCTAAGACAAAGTCAAAATTACCATATCACTGATAGGTGGTCATCAGTGCCGGTTCTAATAAAGAACCGACACTGATGACCACCTATCAGTGTCGGTTCATAAAACCGGCACTGATGACCACCTATCAGTGCCTGTTCTTATTAAAAACCGGCAGTGATAGGGGACATCATTGCCGGTTTGTAATAAGAAACGGCAATGATGTGCTCGTTTATATAAGCACTAGCACGCGTCCGAAAATTTTCAGACGCGTGCTAGTTCGACACTTAGCCATTTCAGATAGCGCCTGACGCTCCAACAGGTGCTCCCCGTCGCCGCCGCCACAACAGAAGCTCCCCGCCACCGTTCCAACCCGCCGCCGCTCCAGGCCGCCGCCGCTCGAGCTCACCGCCGCTCCAGCCGGCCTCAGCAGGAGCTCGACGCCGCCGCACCAACCCGACGCCGCAGCAGGAGCCCGACGCCGCATCAGCCCGACGCCGCCGCACCAGCACCTCGACTCCCGACCTCGCCGCCACCAAGGACCTCCCCCGCGACGGCCCCCGACCTCCACGGTGAGCTCCAATGGCCATGCCTGCGATGTGTTCGACGAAATGCCATAGTGAGGACTACTAGCTAGTTGCTGCTTGGCATGCATGGAGAGAAGAGGTAGGGGGAGAGGGAAGATGGAAGGAGAAGGAGGAAGGATGAGGGAGAAGGAGAAGGATGCTCCACCGAGAAGAAGGGAGGAAGGAGGAAGAGAGAGAGGAATAAGGAGATAGCTTAGATAAATATAGATAACTTATATATGTCATCATCCTATGCTTGATTAGAGAGATATGGATAGAGAAAGAGTGCTTAGATAGAGAGATAGAGAGAAATATATGCTTGTATATATGATTCACTTAGATATGCTTGATTCAAAGGCTTATATATTGATTCATATATACATGTCACATATTGATATTGATGCTTGTAGATATATAGATAGATAGAGATAGAGAGATAGGGAGTTAGAGAGATAGATACAATCATATATATGTCATATTCTTATGGTAGAGATAGAGAGATATGTAGTGATTATGGTATTGCTTGATTCATATTCATATTAATATATATGTAGCATGATTCATATTGTGGCTACCATGATTCAAATTTGTGGATAGATCGAGATAGAGAAAGAGATAGAGATGTATAACAGGACTTTGCACATTTCATATAATATAAATACATGACTTTAGAAAGATAGATAGAGAAAGATGCTTGAGTCTATCTATATACTTTGTGGAGGCACATTTTGTGGACATGTTGTATCATCCTTGTATAATTCTTGTTATGAGAGAGATAGATATGTAGAGAGATAGAGATATAGAGAGATAGATGTATAGCATGACTTATAGGTAGATGGCAAAATTTTATATCATATATACATGGCTTTATATTGTGACTTGTACCTATGGCTTTATAGATAGAGAGATAGAGAGATAGCATGACTTAGAGATATAGATTAGTGGAATATAGAGAGATATAGAGAGATATAGAGAGATATAGAGAGATAGAGAGATAGATAGATATAGAGATATAGAGAGATATAGAGAGATAGAGAGTTATAGAGAGATAGAGAGATATAGAGAGATAGAGAGATAGAGAGAGATAGAGAGATAGAGAGATATAGAGAGATAGAGGGCCAAGGAGCTAGTGGTGGCGGTGTTGAACGTGACCAAGGAGCCGATGACAACCAACAAGGGGATCAAAGACCTTGGAGCCCTAGCCATATGCTAAACCTAGAAGAGGGTCAAGGAGACGAGGTAATAACTTAGGTCATACCTAAAACATGGTAGATATAGCCATAAAAGTTTGATGGGGACTTATTTATAAATTTTGAAGCAGGTTCCGCCGGAAGGTCCAAGTACTGGTGAGAGTTCCAGAAGGACTAAGCGTGGTCCAACAAAGCTCCCTCAGACAACTAGACACTGGCACATCTCTTAGTTCGATCAACTAGGGGAGCCAGTGGAGCCACTTAAAGCATTGGGCCCATACAAGAGTACCATCGGGTTACTTGTAAGGGACTTCAGCCCGATCAAATACAGGAAGTGGAATGGAAGTGAGCAAGACCTGTGGAGGGTTCCAGAAGTTGGGAAGGAACTAGTTTGGAACAATCTCATAGGGTATTTCACTTTCCCTAATGATTGTGATGAAGCGACAGTCAAGAAGAGGGCCAAGGAAATCATGGGTCACTCCTTCAGGAATTTCAAGGGAAAGTTGCACAAGCTCATCAAGGAGGAAAAAGAACCAAATTTTGCGGGAGGTGAATTCAGCAAGCAGAGGGACTTCTGGGAGGAGTTCAAGGCTTACAAGCTATCCGATGAGGGAAAGGCATCAAGAGAAAGAAACAAAGCAAACTCGCTTAGGTCAAATAATCCTCACCGCCTAGGATCGCGTGGGTACGTAAGGAAGATTCCAGATTGGGATGCCCAAGTCGAAGCACTAGAGCAGAGCGGCGTTACGCCTCAGACAAGCAATTGGCAGCCCAGATCAGTGAACTACCTACTCGCAAGGGGAGCACAATACAATCTTGACGGGAGCCTTTCCGCCAGGGTTGAACCCGTCACCGATCTCCTCCAGAAGATTTCGACGATCATTGAGGAAGTGCATAGAGGGGCCCACAGGTCGGATAGAGAAAATAACGTGCTCACGCAAGCACTTGGAAACAAGGAGCACCCCGGTCGCACTAGAGGAGCCGGGGTAATTCCTTGGGAGAAAGAATTTGAAAGTGAATCCGCTTCCTATAGGAGCCAGGCAAGGGCTAGAACGCAAAGAGAAGAGGAGTTCCAAAGGATGCGACAGGAGCTAGAACAGAGCATTGAAGCACGAATAGCTACTCAAGTGGCGAGCGCTATGCAAACCATGTGTTCGAGTCAAAGGCTGCATGCAATCCCGACTTTGAATAGCCCAGTGCCCGACAAGGGCCGCAGTAGTTGTGGCTCAACCCCTATGCCTGACGATGAAGAGGTCAATGCTCCTCATTCGGTGGACGACATCAAAGAACCTGTGAATGTCAGGTTGTACATCCGACAGTAGTGGACCAAAGGCAAGGTGGCGGTCGGACAAGCATTTCCTAGAGGAGAGAACATCATTCATGGCAAGCCAGTGCCACTTGGGTATGTCAGGGTCAGCATTGATAAGATATTGGACAAGAAGTACAATAAGATACATATTGATTTCCCAGTGGAGGAAGATAGGCCGCGTCTAGTTCACAACTTGGGCACTCATGTCGCCTGACGCAAACGCTTCATCAAGCTAGATAACCAGCCATCTTCGGATGACAGTGAATCATCCCGGTCGCCTCCGCCAAGAGGTTTCTCTCCTCGTCAAGATCCACCGACACCTCCTCCACCGCCAAAGGAGAAGACTCCTTCTCCACCACCAAAGGAGAAGACTCCTCCTCCTCCTCCTCCTCCTCCTCCACTAGCTTCAAAGTCCCCAAGACTGGGATCTCGATGGCCTAGCTCTAGATCAGTTTCGACTTCGCAACAGAGGAGGTCATCAGCTTCAGTTGGTAAAGATCCCAAGATGACTAGTAAAAGGCGGCAGCCAGTGCCGACTAAGGACGATATTCTACGAGCTCAGATTGCAGAAAAGTCCGCCAAACTTGCCTTGTATAAACGATTGGCTTATATACCTAAGAAACAGAGCCAATTTGAAAGGCAAAGACAAAATCCGGGTAACCAAGAAAGAGCTAGAGAAATACACACCTTTCAGCAGCTAGAGATACAAAACTTGGCCGCGGACCTGAATATAAGCATGGAGGATGCCGAGAATCTCTATTTTGAAAAAACCGATTTTGAAAAGGCCAAAGTTGCATACAAGTTTGAACTAGGTAAGCCTATGGCCGCCAGCCAAGAAGAGTATAGAAATTTGCCAACAAACATGCGACAGTTGCATGATTATTACATCATAGATAGTAATAACAGCAAAGACAAGAATGCAACCTTTGAAGTATGTATCCCTCCATGTTTTATTTTTAATCATCCTGAAGAAGTTGTGCATACTATTCATTATGAAGACCTCTTTCAACTCTTTCAACGACGCTCGCTGGATGTGCAGATTATGATGTTATGGACTATGTAAGTACCATACCCTAACAACGTTATAATAAACTACGTGATCTGCATTTGAATATATCCATGCATGTTTATTTTGCAGGTCTGTAGCAAAATTTTGCCTTCAAAAATGAAATAGCAATTTTGACTTCTTGGACCCCATCTATGTAAATGAGACAACATGCAAAGCCGGTCTCCAAGATCCGTATGTCTCAACGAGTTTGAAGATAGAGTTTGAAAGAATGCTCTCAGTCGGCGATGAGTTTGTAGTTATCATGTGTCTGTAGTATATTTTTTTGTTCTTTCTTGTGTGTCAACATTCCAATAATGTTCCTCCATTGCTGCTGCGACGAGCACGAGTCGAGGACGAGTCGTTTTGAAGGGAAGGAGAATGATCTGAACAAGGATAACACAAACACAGCTATGATTCAACAGATTGGCTACAACTATACCTGCAAATATGAGTCACGTTTCTACCTCTATAATCCATATCAACACAAAGATATTGAAGTCTAGTTTCCAACGCAAAAAACGGTGCATCTTTTGGACTTCCGAGTTAAGAGTTATGATTGTTTTAGTGAAAGGTGCACATGGAGTCAAGCAGTACTGCGAAAATTGAAGATGATGTTTGAGCTTCCACTTCAGTTTGCCAAAAGTAATGAGGTCCTTTGGTATGGTGGATAGTACCCAGATCTAATGTCATATTGTCACATACTTTTCCTCATTGTATAAATACTCATGTAATTCTTCATTGTAAGAGAGTCTTTGAGTAAAAATACAGCCACCTCGTGTGTGTCCTCCTTGCATGGAGAGAATATTTGGAATCTGTGGCAAGACATGAGTGCTTTGCAACCTTCGTTCTTTCGACTCCTGAGGGGGCTGTAGAACAACGAACTTCGGTTCACCCAGTCTGTGCCTTTATGTCTATATGGCGTGATTGCGTGGGCTGGTTTCGTCGGTGCATGGGTGGATGTCTCGGTAGTTCGTCGCGAGTGCAAGATGTCGTGGTGCGCTACCTCTCAATCAGGTCCTGCAGCGATAGTTATCATCATCTTTGTCTCTGCTCCACCAAGAAGATCAAGCCATTCAGAGTTGCTCCTCATCATTTGGTAATCAGATCCTTGGTTGTCATGGTGTGAGCTAGTTATCCTTACAAGCTTCCTTCGCATATTGGTTTTCAGTTCCTAGATAGCGTTGAGTCAAACCAGAATACTTATAGGGTGCCTTGAGAGATTTAAACTTTGGTTTCCTCTCATTGCGTCGGGTCAATACAATGGTTTGGTTCTCACTATATGGAGTTGCAGTCAGTTTGCGATGCGTTTGTAGTTATCATGTGTCTGTAGTATATTTTTTTTGTTCTCTCTTGTGTGTCAACATTCCAATAATGTTCCTCCATTGCTGCTGCGACGAGCACGAGTCGAGGACGACTCGTTTTGAAGGGAAGGAGAATGATCTGAACAAGGATAACACAAACACAGCTATGATTCAACAGATTGGCTACAACTATACCTGCAAATATGAGTCACGTTTCTACCTCTATAATCCATATCAACAGAAAGATATTGAAGTCTAGTTTCCAACACAAAAAACGGTGCATCTTTTGGACTTCCGAGTTAAGAGTTATGATTGTTTTAGTGAAAGGTGCACATGGAGTCAAGCAGTACTGCGAAAATTGAAGATGATGTTTGAGCTTCCACTTCAGTTTGCCAAAAGTAATGAGGTCCTTAGGTATGGTGGATTATTTTCACATACTTTTCCTCATTGTATAAATACTTATGTAATCGTTCATTGTTAGAGAGTCTTTGAGTAAAAATACAGCCAACTCGTGTCTGTCCTCCTTGCATGGAGAGAGTATTTGGAATCTGTGGCAAGGCATGAGTGCTTTGCATCCTTCGTTCTTTCGACTGCTGAGGGGGCTGTAGAACACCGAACTTCGGTTCACCCAGTCTGTGCCTTCATGTCTATATGGCGTGATTGCGTGGGCTGGTTTCGTCGGTGCATGGGTGGTTGTCTTGGTAGTTCGTCACGAGTGCAAGATCTCGTGGTGCGCTACCTCTCCATCAGGTCATGCAGCGATAGTTATCATCATGTTTGTCTCTTCTCCACCAGGAAGATCAAGCCATTCAGAGTTGCTCCTCATCATTTGGTAATCAGATCCTTGGTTGTCATGGTGTGAGCTAGTTATCCTTACAAGCTTCCTTCGCATATTGGTTTTCAGTTCCTAGATAGCGTTGAGTCAAACCAGAATACTTTTAGGGTGCCTTGAGAGATTTAAACTTTGGTTTCCTCTCATTGCGTCGGGTCAATACAATGGTTTGGTTCTCACTATATGGAGTTGCAGTCAGTTTGCGATGCGTTTGTAGTTATCATGTGTCTGTAGTATATTTTTTTTGTTCTCTCTTGTGTGTCAACATTCCAATAATGTTCCTCCATTGCTGCTGCGACGAGCACGAGTCGAGGACGACTCGTTTTGAAGGGAAGGAGAATGATCTGAACAAGGATAACACAAACATAGCTATGATTCAACAGATTGGCTACAACTATACCTGCAAATATGAGTCACGTTTCTACCTCTATAATCCATATCAACACAAAGATATTGAAGTCTAGTTTCCAACGCAAAAAACGGTGCATCTTTTGGACTTCCGAGTTAAGAGTTATGATTGTTTTAGTGAAAGGTGCACATGGAGTCAAGCAGTACTGCGAAAATTGAAGATGATGTTTGAGCTTCCACTTCAGTTTGCCAAAAGTAATGAGGTCCTTAGGTATGGTGGATAGCACCCACATTTAATGTCATATTTTCACATACTTTTCCTCATTGTATAAATACTTATGTAATCGTTCATTGTTAGAGAGTCTTTGAGTAAAAATACAGCCAACTCGTGTCTGTCCTCCTTGCATGGAGAGAGTATTTGGAATCTGTGGCAAGGCATGAGTGCTTTGCAACCTTCGTTCTTTTGACTCTTGAGGGGCTGTAGAACAACGAACTTCGATTCACCCAGTCTGTGCCTTCATGTCTATATGGCGTGATTGCGTGGGCTCGTTTCGTCGGTGCATGGGTGGATGTCTCGGTAGTTCGTCGCGAGTGCAAGATCTCGTGGTGCGCTACCTCTCAATCAGGTCCTGCAGCGATAGTTATCATCATCTTTGTCTCTGCTCCACCATGAATATCAAGCCATTCAGAGTTGCTCCTCATCATTTGGTAATCAGATCCTTGGTTGTCATGGTGTGAGCTAGTTATCCTTACAAGTTTCCTTCGCATATTGGTTTTCAGTTCCTAGATAGCGTTGAGTCAAACCAGAAGGCTCATAGGGTGCCTTGAGTGATTTAAACTTTGGTTTCCTCTCATTGTGTCGGGTCAATTCAATGGTTTGGTTCTCACTATATGGAGTTGCAGTCAGTTTGCGATGAGTTGTAGTTATCATGTGTCTGTAGTATATTTTTTTGTTCATTCTTGTGTGTCAACATTCCAATAATGTTCCTCCATTGCTGCTGCGACGAGCACGAGTCAAGGACGAGTCGTTTTGAAGGGAAGGAGAATTATGTGAACAACGATAACACAAACCCAGCTATGATTCAACAGATTGGCTACATCTATACCTGCAAAGATGAGTCACGTTTCTACCTCTATAATACATATCAACACAAAGATATTGAAGTCTAGTTTCCAACGCAAAAAACGGTGCATCTTTTGGACTTCCGAGTTAAGATTTATGATTGTTTTAGTGAAAGGTGCACATGGAGTTAAGCAGTACAGCGAAAATTGAAGATGAGTTTGAGCTTCCACTTCAGTTTGCCAAATGTAATGAGGTCCTTAGGTATGGTGGATAGCACCCACATTTAATGTCATATTGTCACATACTTTTCCTCATTGTATAAATACTTATGTAATCGTTCATTGTTAGAGAGTCTTTGAGTAAAAATACAGCCACCTCGTGTGTGTCCTCCTTGCATGGAGAGAATATTTGGAATCTGTGGCAAGGCATGAGTGCTTTGCATCCTTCGTTCTTTCGACTCCTGAGAGGGCTGTAGAACACCGAACTTCGGTTCACCCAGTCTGTGCCTTCATGTCTATATGGCGTGATTGCGTGGGCTGGTTTCGTCGGTGCATGGGTGGTTGTCTTGGTAGTTCATCACGAGTGCAAGATCTCGTGGTGCGCTACCTCTCCATCATGTCATGCAGCGATAGTTATCATCATGTTTGTCTCTTCTCCACCAGGAAGATCAAGCCATTCTGAGTTGCTCCTCATCATTTGGTAATCAGATCCTTGGTTGTCATGGTGTGAGCTAGTTATCCTTACAAGCTTCCTTCGCATATTGGTTTTCAGTTCCTAGATAGCGTTGAGTCAAACCAGAATGCTGATAGGGTCCCTTGAGAGATTTAAACTTTGGTTTCCTCTCATTGCGTCGGGTCAATACAATGGTTTGGTTCTCACTATATGGAGTTGCAGTCAGTTTGCGATGCGTTTGTAGTTATCATGTGTCTGTAGTATATTTTTTTTGTTCTCTTGTGTGTCAACATTCCAATAATGTTCCTCCATTGCTGCTGCGACGAGCACGAGTCGAGGACGACTCGTTTTGAAGGGAAGGAGAATGATCTGAACAAGGATAACACAAACACAGCTATGATTCAACAGATTGGCTACAACTATACCTGCAAATATGAGTCACGTTTCTACCTCTATAATCCATATCAACACAAAGATATTGAAGTCTAGTTTCCAACGCAAAAAACGGTGCATCTTTTGGACTTCCGAGTTAAGAGTTATGATTGTTTTAGTGAAAGGTGCACATGGAGTCAAGCAGTACTGCGAAAATTGAAGATGATGTTTGAGCTTCCACTTCAGTTTGCCAAAAGTAATGAGGTCCTTAGGTATGGTGGATAGCACCCACATTTAATGTCATATTTTCACATACTTTTCCTCATTGTATAAATACTTATGTAATCGTTCATTGTTAGAGAGTCTTTGAGTAAAAATACAGCCACCTCGTGTGTGTCCTCCTTGCATGGAGAGAGTATTTGGAATTTGTGGCAAGACATGAGTGCTTTGCAACCTTCGTTCTTTCGACTCCTGAGGGGGCTGTAGAACACCGAACTTCGGTTCACCCAGTTTGTGCCTTCATGTCTATATAGCGTGATTGCACAACAATTGAGGCATAATATGAAATTAGTTACATTGTAGTGCAACTAATGACAACATTGTTCAGTGTTAGCCTGTTAGGGGTCCCTCCCTCCCAAAATAAATGTAATTCTAGAGTTTAAAACTTGTCCCACAAAAAATGCTACTTATCACAAAAGAACAAATAGTGTCTGTAAACTTTCACATCAAAAGAAAGAAAAATATCTAGCAACCTACAAAAGACAAGGCAAATTTTTGTAGTTTCACACCCAACCTTGGTTTACGTACCCAATCCTAGAATTGCATTTATTTTGGAACGGAGGGAGTATCTAGTAATGGTCCGACATGCTCGCCCATCCCAGGAAGGCCTAAGCCTTGCAAACAAGCAGTATAAAGGAAAGGAAGGATGAGTCGTGGAGGGCATCCAAGAATATCATAAACAGACTCATATCCCTCTCTACCTACTACTCATCTTCTTCCTCAACTTCTACCTCAAGTCTTTCCTCTCTTTGCTCATATTTCCGACCTGCAAAACCTTCTAGGGTCTTCTAGTACCTTCCTACTAGCTCTGATTACTCTGCTCGCAACCCTTTCCAGATTTTGTCTCGTATTGTATCGGTTCTCAGTTTTGTAAATACTGCATAACTTTAGATATTGTGCAAAATGTGCTACGAAAAATGTTCAGAAAATGACAGAATCACATTTCACAAACCAAAATTGACATGATCCCATTGCGCAAGCAAAGAAACACCGAAAGCAGTAGTAGGCGCAATTTTAAATTGTATTCAACTAAAAAAACTGATTCCATTGCACAACAATTGAGGCATAATATGAAATTAGTTACATTGCAGTGCAACTAATGAGAAAAATATTTCAATCGGAAACTACTTCAGAACGTTAACCGATGTGATCGCATCATGTAATAAGAAAAGTATTAACACTACAAATGATTTATTAAAGGTGCCATCATACAGAGTTGAGAGTTGTGTAATTGCAGTTCTGAGATAATCTGGACAAGGAAAAATCACAACACCATCTAGATTCAACCAAAAACCTGATCTCATTGCAAACTAAGTACTAACAACCACATTGCTAAGAGCCAATTGCTCTCGATTTGACAACAAGTTCAATAGATTTAACCAGATTCACACCTCAAGAAGCAAGCCAAGAGAGAACATATGGCATGCTCCTACCCCGCCACTCACCTCACTACTGTAGCGTTAGGTGGTCAGGGTTTTGTCTCGCCCCTTTAGGGGTCGGTGGCGGTTTAGCGATTCCGAGGAGAATCAATTCGAGTCAAATCTCTTTGGCATTAACCTTCTTCTTTTTGTACTCCTTTGTCTACTTCGCGATTAAAGCGTAAGAGCACGTTGGTGAACGCGAGTGGCCTTCCAATCGTCGGTCACGGCTGCATGGTCTGGTATCTCCTGCTTCTCTTTGAACAGTCTTTGTACATCCTCTGGCATCTTGCTCGTGATAAGGTAGACTGTCTCGATGGCATTCCGCTATAGAGCATTAGAAATCAAATCACATAGCTCCATGGTCTTATCCCTAGATGCTCCATGTCAAGCTGGGCCTTCGCCCCATCCTTACATTTACCTTCCAATTCAAGCAGAGTGCCTAATATGGCCTCACATATATTTTTCTCAATGTGCATGACATCCAAATTATGCCTGATGAGCAAAGAAGACCAGTATGGAAGCTAAAAAAATACTCTTCTTCCTCTAGTTGTGCCATCTTTGATCATAATCACGCTTCCTTTTTTTGATGCCGTCTTTCCAAATCTGAGTTGTTCAAAACTTTCATACTGCTGAAGTACCTGTGCACCAGTAAGTGGTACTGGTGCCTCTCTGGTTTCGACCATGTTGTTGAAGGTGACCAAGTTCTGGCGCCATGCATGATCTGAGGGCAAGAAATGTCGATGTCCCATGTAGAAGTTCTTTCTCCCATGTTTCAACCACAAATACTCAGTATCTTTGTGGCAATATGGGCATGCAAAATTTCCTTCCGTGCTCCAACCAGAGAGCATAGCATATGCTGCGAAGTAATTAATTGTCCAAAGTAGAATAGCACGTAATCTAAAGTTCTTCCTAGTTTGTGCATCCTGTGTATCAACACCATTTTCCCAAAGCTCCTTTAGCTCCAATATAAGGGGCCTCAAATATACATCAATATCCATTTTAGGAGATTTTGGACCAGGTATCAACATCCAGTTAGATTGTTTCTGACACAACCAAGGAGGCAAATTGTAAGGTATTAGGACAACATGCCATATGGAATAGGTCGTATTTTGCATCCCAAAGGGATTGAAGCCATCAGAAGCAAGACCCAACCTAAATTACGACCTTCTTTTTCAAACAAGCTATATTCTTTATGCACGTGCTTCCATGCCTTTGATCGAGCAGGGTGACACATTTTTTGATCATTGACCCTCCCTTTATTATGACATTGCATGTCCTCTGATATTTGCTTCGACATATACATTCTTTGCAGCCGAGGAATAAGAGGAAAGTAGTGTAGGATCTTCACTGGAAACCGCTTCTTCAAAGTAGCACCATCCAAGGTGTTGTCGGCAACTCTCCACCTAGACATATGGGGCATGTATGCAGTATTGTGTTTTCCTTAAAAAATAACACACAATCATTCTTACATGTGTGTATCTTGACATAATCCAAGCCTAGGTTACGAACCATCTTTTGCACACTATCCAAGGAGTCAAGGATATAATGGCCTTGAGGGAGAACCCTTTAGAACAGATTAAGTTTGGCCTCCAAACATGCGTTACTAATACCATACAAGCACTTTATCTGAAAAAGTAGCACGATAAAAGAAATCTTAGTTGCCACTTTGCATCCTGGATACAATTCCTTCCTTGCCTCCTCTAATAATTTCAAAAATATCTCTGCATCCCTATTTGGTTTGTCACCAGCATCTATGATTTGTCCATGTATAGAGCCATCGATAATGTTTCTAATCAGAGTATTAGTGGCCGTAGGGTCATCACTTGCGTCTTCCTCATTGTCTTCTCCAAAATAAGGTGGTGTGGCTTCGTTGTGTACACCTACATCAGCAGTAGGTTGTGCATTTTCAGGTTCTGTTATAGCAGGATTCAGATCATGATTGCCACTAGTATTGACACGACTCTCATCAGCTGATAAAGAAGTTTGGCCTTCGAATTCATTGATGAAACAATCAGCAAACCCTTTAGAAACTAAATGAAGATGAATCTGAAACAGGTCTTGATATCTTATCATGCATTGACATTGAGCACATGGGCACATAACAGATCCACCAGCTAGCGATGATGTGCCATAGTGTTGAATAAAAGCTCGGAAATTCGCCTTCCACACCTCTGAATGTCGAGGCAAGCGCATCCAACTCCTATCTTCGTGTGATGACATTATATATTGATCTGCATGCATGATCACAATGAGATCATAATTATGCATATATATATATATATATATATATATATATAGGGTATCATATCTACACACTAGGGCACGCGCAGATGTAGATCGATATCGATTGAGGGTACCAGTGGCAGCATACAAGAGACCAAGACAACTACCGGTGGTGGCATACGAGAGATTAAGACAACTACCAGTGGCGCGACATACGAGAGATCATCAAGAAAACATACCAGTGGCGGCGCAGATGTAGATCGATATGTCGAGGTAATAACTTCCGATGTAGATCGAACATAGGTTGCCTGTTGACCTAGCTAGAGGAATTAATAGAAAGCGTGGCGATAGACAAATTTAAGTGCAACCAAATAAGACTTAATTGCAATAGACGTGTTCCAATTGCCACGACTATGTCAAGTATTGCAACCACACAAACAGTTATAATACATACATTCTATTGCATCTCGCAGAAAAAAACGATGCAATAGCCATCTAGCTATTGCCACAACGGACCAAGGAAGTTATAACAAAAAATCAACAATTGTGATATCACCCTTCATAAGCAACCAACACTAATATGGTTTCCATAACACCTTTCTGTTGCAACACACGTAATGCTAATGCAACGCCAACTTGTTGTAGCAGTACGACGAACCAATTGCAACACAAATCCTAAAAATGGGTGCATTAGCGTCAACTTGTTGCAACCAAAAAATTAAATATTGCGACACAGTTGAATTGTAGCAATATGCACACATATTACTACCAATTTTGTTTTTGGGTGCTATAGTACCCCCATATTGCAATCAATTGAATGTTGTTTCCTAAGTGGTTCCTGGATAAAGGGGGAAAACCACGTAGTTAGGGGGTGAATAAAGCATGTTTAAAATTTAACTGTAAAAATTGTTAGTTCACAGGTGCGACAGTGCCACTCTAGAGCCCGGCTCTGCTGCTCTCAGCAGTGCTGGTCAATCAGACAGATAAGAGTATGATTCGAAATCTAAGATGCAAACTGAAATTCTACTTGACTGGAAACCTTCCTAGGAGTGTTATGAACCTATAGTACCACTTGCAAATAAGATTTTGAAACCTTAAATCGTGTTAGCTGAAAAATTCTATAATACCAAAGTTGTATAACTACTTAATATCTACAACTTCTATTTTTGTTGTATTCTCGTTTGACGAAGTTTGTTGAATTCAAGTTTTGAATTTAAAAATTGGTAACCTCAAATAGGATTTTGAAACCTTAAATCATGTCAGCTCAAAAAGTCAAGAATACCAAAGTTGTATAACTACTTAAGATCTCTCATATAATTTCATGAAAGAGAAATTACGCATGGTGATCTTGTCACAAACATAGATAGTATAACACACATATAGTTAGATACACACACATACACAAACACTCCCTGCATCTTGAACAACTAACCTGTAACAACTTTTCCCTTGGCACCTTTTAGTTCCCATGGCAATATGTCTTTGGGCAAGTTCTTTTCCACAACATTAATCTTCTTAGAAAAGTCAATGAACAACTGGATTTCATCATAGTTATTGTACTCATCAACATTCTCCACACCGTCAACTCCAATAATGTGCTGCTTTCCAGAGACAACCATGTGCTTTGTCTTCTTCTTTGGGGGAGTTTAGTTTGCGGGTTAGGTAAATAGAAATCTTGTGTGACACGTGAAGCGAGCACCCAAGGGTCATCTTGGTAGCCTAGATTTTTGAGGTCCACGACTATCAACCGGATCTCATTCACTTGGTGTTGTTTGATCTAGTGGCATCGAAACAATGGTAGCTGTAAGCCCATTCCATAGTCAAGCTCCATATATATTCAATTATGCCAAATAATGGGACATTTCGACCCATTCCTTTGATGGATTCTACTCAGACACCCTTGTTTTGGTTCACACATTTACTATCCTTTGTTTTGGTATAGTATTGTAACACCCCAAATTTTGCTTTCTAGAAAAATAGTAATAAAATGATTTAATTTCAATTTTTTTGGTGCTCATGAAAACATAGGAAATAAAACTTTTCATGAAATTGAAAATTATTAGAAGTTAGCAACATGTTTGTGCATTCATGCTACGCATTTTGGATTTTTGTTTGAGTGGCTCAGTTTCAAAATTCAAATTTGAATTCAAAATGTGTTTTTGCAAATTGACTTTGAAGTAAAAGGAAATAAAAAGAATTTCAAAAAATATTTGGAAAATCATTTGAAAATAGAAAATGAAAAGAAAAGAAATGGGAAAACCCTTTTTCTCTCTCTCCCCTCTTTTCCTCCTTTCAGTCCGTCGGCCTGCCCGGCCCAGCGTCCTCGGCACGGTAGCACGCCGCAGGCACGCTCGACCCCCCCCCCCCTGCTCGACCCCGGCCCCCCACACGACCCCCCCCCCCCCCCCCCGCTCGACCCCGACCCCCTGCTCAACCCTGACCCCCCCCCCCCGCTCGGCCTCAACCCCTCCTCTCCCTGACGCAGCGGCCCCGCGCCGTCCCTTCCTCAACCTTTCCTTCTTCCTCCCCTGGCTTTCCAAACCAGAAAGCCAGCGCCTTTCCTTTCGCGCTGATTGAGTCCGTGATTCCTCCCCCTTCCTTCCCTACCATGCCTCCGGGCTATAAGTAGCTGGCACCGCATGCCCCCGCCGCACCCTCCTAGCTCCCTAGCAGCCGCAGCTGTGACCCTGCACGCCCTCCCTGCGTGCCGCAACCCTAGCGCTGCCGGCCCTCTCTGTTCTACCACTGCCGTGCGTCCTCGCCGTCTCTGAGACCTTGTCGAGCATCGTATCAAGGTAAGGGAGCCCCAGGTGCTCTCAGGTTTCTCTCCCTCGCTCTCTGTTCCTCCGCGCAAGGACCCCGGACGTCCCGAGCCGCTCAATCGCGGGCACCGCCGCGCTCGTCGCCAAATCGGGTCAACCGATAGCACCTAAGTGCTCGCCATATCCTCCTCTACCTCCCCATGTCTTTCCCGTGCCGAATCGTAGCCTGTGGCCCCGTTTCTGAGAACGCCAGCGACCTCTCGCCCCTCCGGCAATGGCAGCCGCCGCCGCCCTACCTGCAAAACCGCACGAGCCCCTTACGCCGCCCAGTCCCAAGTCGCCATGTGGCACCCGGCTGGCCCCGCACCACAGCAACCGCAGTCCGTGGCGCTCTTTATAAAATATGCTTTTCCTTTTATAAAACGTAAAACCTCTGGGTTCAGTACTAAATACGTTTCCTTATATTTACACAACTGCCATTGAACTTCTTTTGCTCATAAAAACCCCGTTTTAAACTCCGATTTGATCCATTCAAATTGCGTTTGTTTCGTAGCGAAGATATCTACCTGATGAAACCATAATAAACCAAGTTTTACAACTTTGAAAATATAGATTTATTTAATGTCTTTTTAAAATTCAAGTTTAATCTCTAAATCTTGTTTTCTTTGTAACTTCTGCGTTTTAGATCCAATTCGATCGTTCAAGTTGCGTTGATCTCGTAACATCTTAAACTACGAGTCAGTGCATATTAACTACATGTTAATAGATCTATAATTTCATGGTTAACTTCTAACTTGATTAACAATTATGCAACTTGCTTTATAAATAAAATATGAGTAGTTTCTACTTTCGTTTTCTAATCCAAATACAGGTTTGACTTAATTCAACTAAGGTATTTCTATGAAATATATTATTTACCATTTTATATAGTTATTAAAATTGGGTAAAAGCCTATAGTTCTCTTTTATAAAAGCAAACCTTTCGGTAGCTGTATCTCGATCTTTGTAGCTTCGATTAGTGTGTTCTTTGCGCCTGTGTGATCGTAGAAATGCGTAGTTTGCTTTTCAAATCTTCTTAATTGATTGGTGCCTTGTTATAAATATATATATGTTTGTATTGTTTTGTATGTTTGATCAGATGCTTGAGTGGTGTTTATGAACTTGTCCAATTGGTGAGTTTTACGTTGGAGATCAACAAGAAGTTTGTTTTCTAGAAGATCTTTTGAAGACTAGAACTAGAAGAAGGATCTGTTTTGAAGGCAAGTATACATGGGATAATCCTTGTTGTCCTAATCACATTAAACACTAATTCATGTTATGCATGTGTTTCCTTGATATCCTATAAGGTGTTACCATAGATTTGTACCTTATACCTTGTTAACCGGGAATTTATGCATTGGGTAGACTGAGCTAGTGCTTCTGAAAAATAACTATGATCATGTAACATTGACTAATGACTTATGCAACCACAGTAAAAGATGCCTTTTAGCAACATGGATTAAGGTGAATCTAGAACACAGTTTTTGAGGTGCTCTAGAACCTCTGTAAGCGATCACACGGGATTTATAGTACAACCATGAGAGCTACATGGCTCTGGCTTTAATTCAGTAAGGGGGTTACTTTCTCGCATGTGATAGTTCAGGAAAGTTGTCATTGATGCGCGGTTGCGAGGTACGGCCGGAGTGGCTACCGTTGCGGGTGTGTACCATCGAGGGGTCCTCGTATACCCCTTGCCCGTGGATCCGTAGTGTCTCTTGTATGTCAGCAAGCCCCTTTGATAGACTTCATAGTGTACCCTGCCAACTCACCTTGGAAGTGTTTTGGGACTAGCTATCCCTGGCATATGGGCAACATGACTCATGGGTAAAGTTGTACAACCTCTGCAGAGTGTCTTAAAACTAATATATTAGCCATGCTCACGGATACGAGCAGCCTGAAATTCTTATGGAACAGAATGACTTTAATCTACCATTTACTCGTTTGCTATTCATTATACATGTTTATTGATCATATGTTATTTGGTCATTTGAATAAATATTGATGCTACCCAAATGCTAAAATTATGACAATGTAAAAGTTGATGCAGTTTAACCAGTGTCATCCTTTTTGAGCCTCATGAACCCCATGCTTACTTGTTGAGTACGAAAGTACTTACGCTTGTTTATTCTTTTCAATATTTGGATAAAAATCTCGGATGGGTACCAGATTGCGAGTCTTGAGCAGTTATGCTTGTGATCAACCAGTCAGTTGATCCCTGTGGAGTGGAATCTTCACCTGAAGATCGGAGTGTCTTTCCGCTGTTTGCTCTCTTAAGGTTATTTCTTTGACCTTATATGTTATGTATTTAAGTATTGTCTTTTGATATTACCTTCTTCTGTGGCTATATGTGAGAATTGACTTCCTGGGCACACATATGGTGTATATCTGGTTTTGTTCTTAAAACCGGGTGTGACAGATTGGTATCAGAGCAATGCTGACTGTAGGACGCAAGCCTAGATAGAACTGGTCATTTTAGCGAGCTCTTAAACTTGCCTAGTTCTTACTTTCTCGCTAACCATGATATTTGTTTAAAGTTATGCTCACACTATCCTTATTCTATTGTAAAAACTTTGTCTCAATTCTAACTCTTATCTCTCCATATAATAGATGGATCGTAACGAGAAGCCCGTTGACCCAGCAATGATCATGTTTGATAAGGAGAAGGCGTCAGCCAAGCAGAACCCAGATCTAGGAGGAATGACTCCAGAACAAAACTTACCACAAGGACAGGTTGACATACAAAGGACCCATAAGTAGCAAGGGCAAGGAAGCAAAGTAAAGAAGAACTACATCCAAGGATGGTTGAACCATGTGGATATGAATACCCTTCGTGAAGCTAAGAAGGTCGTGTATGGGTTGATTTCTATAAGCTCAACAAAGGCCATGGTTCTTTTTGACCCTAGTGCATCGCATTCATTCATCTCAGCCAAGTATGTAGAGGAACAAAATATAATGAAGCTGCCAATAAGGAAACACTTGATAGTTCATTCCCCAGCAGGAGAAATGAAGGCAAACTACATCTGCCCAAAAGTTACCTTGGATATAAAAGGTGTTAACTTCAAGGTGAATCTTATTGTTTTGGAGATCTTAGAGATCGATGTTATCCTTGGAAGGGGATGGTTCTCTGCTTGTAAAGGAGTGATCGAGTATACCCAAGATTCAGTATTTATAATAGGACCATCAGGAGAAAGAATTGAATATGAGGGTATACGACCTTTACCTAAGGAATATGAAGCTAGCCCATTGGAAGGTGGGAAGGTACATGAGATTCAGGATCAATGTCAGTGTTGTAAGCATTATGGAGTTGTCTGTCTTCAAAAAAAGTCCCATAAAGGGGAAGTCAAGATGAATCCGAATTGTGAAGCTAATGATGAAAAGAAGAGAAAGGCAAGCTCAATGCAGCCACTTTTGGAAAGCAGTCAACAGTTGAGTTCTACTACATTGCCACATTTAGCTCGGATTCCTAGTGAGATAGATTCAAATGGGAAAGAGTTAGAAGTTCCTCAAGCACAATCCATTTTTGGTGAGGTATGCATAGATAGATGGACAATCACTTGCACGGAGTTCCAACCTCGAAGGGTCAAGTAAGCCAAGAAGCAAGTCAAAGGGATGAAGGTGAACCCCTAGAGACAACAAATGAATAACTCACCAAGCAATACTTCCATGGGGCAAGAAATCACAAAAGATCCAACTTAGAGGAAGTGTTTTCATTGCCAACAGGAAGAACACTATGTTAAATCCTGTCCACAGAAGAACCAGCAGATGAACTCTGGAGGCAGTCAAAGTTAGTAGCATGCTATATGGAGGAAGCCCTTTATGACCGTCACCCAACTAGGAGTTTATGTCCCTTGTAATAAATACGTTAGTAGTAGAAGTCGAGTCTGTGTGCTTTGTGAACCCATAAGTGATTGGTTGGTTTGTATTAATGCTTATGCTTGATTTGCATCTTTGTAATGAGTGCAATGATCTTGTGGGGTCTTCCCACAATTTCAATTAGTTTATAGTCTTAAGTTTTAATGCAATAAATAGTTGGGTTTGGTTTCTATCATGTGTTTCTTTATCCTATCTTTCCGAAGCAATCAATCTTTATCACTTCACATCTCTGTTTCTTGGAAAAACTTTTGGGACAACGGTAGACTTCTTTATCTATCTTTTTCTCACTACAAGAATCCCCTCGAGAACAGTTATGGTTTGTGAGTTATGAAAATCACAAGGAAATGAACGATACTTGTTGTAGCCTATGCACATGAGTCTTCTGGAATAGCAAAAGGATATAATGATAGTTAACTCACTCAGACGAAGATGTAAGCTACCCTTTAGTTTCCCTTAGTTCATCTTTCTTAAGGGAGTAGCCAAGATAAAGTGGTTCGAAGATAAAGTTACAAACATACTAGTGTTCACCAGGAAGAATTAATTATCTCTATGGTGAAGAAGTCTTTATCAAACACAAGTGTCCCTTGCTCAAGATTGTTAACTTGGATCATACACAAGAATATTGAGTACCCATCAAGTTTAGGCAGCGCTTCAAGCTATCATAAAATGAGAGTCCAACATTCAACATACTCAAGGTAAGTCGCTAATCATGGTGTGAGAAGAAGACATATAAGTCTATGGATTGGTTCTATCAAGGTCCAAAAGACCTCAATATTGCACTGAGAATGGAAAGAAAGTTTGTATGGGATGAAGCATCTCAGTAAGGTTTTGGTTGTGCTCTATACAAGGTATAGTGGGATCGTCGTTAAAAGGAACTACTCAACGAAGCAAAGAATACCCAAGATCGACAAAGTATCTTTATCTCCCTAATCACCGTCTTCCGAATCTCGAGGACGAGATTCATCTTAAGGGGGGTAGAATTGTAACACCCCAAATTTTGCTTTCTAGAAAAATAGTAATAAAATGATTTAATTTCAATTTTTTTTGGTGCTCATGAAAACATAGGAAATAAAACTTTTCATGAAATTGAAAATTATTAGAAGTTAGCAACATGTTTGTGCATTCATGCTATGCATTTTGGATTTTTGTTTGAGTGGCTCAGTTTCAAAATTCCAATTTGAATTCAAAATGTGCTTTTGCAAATTGACTTTGAAGTAAAAGGAAATAAAAAGAATTTCTAAAAATATTTGGAAAATCATTTGCAAATAGAAAATGAAAAGAAAAGAAATGGGAAAACCATTTTTCTCTCTCTCCCCTCTTTTCCTCCTTTCAGTCCGTCGGCCTGCCCGGCCCAGCGCCTCAGCCCGGTGCACCCGCAGCGCCGCCCGGCCCCCGCTCGACCCGCCCCCCCCCCCCCCCCCCCCCCCCCCCCGACCCCCCACCCCGCCCGACCCCCCCCCCCCCCCCCCCCCCCCCCCCCCCGCTCGACCTCGACCTCCCCCCCCCGCTCGGCCTCGACCCCTCCGCTCCCTGATGCAGCGGGCCCGTGCGTCAGTCCCTTCCTCAACCTTTCCTTCTTCCTCCCCTGACTTTCCAAACCAGGAAATCGGCGCCTTTCCTTTCGCGCTGATTGAGTCCGTGATTCCTCCCCCTTCCTTCTCTGCCATGCCTCTAGGCTATAAGTAGCTGGCACCGCATGCCCCCGCCGCACCCTCCTAGCTCCCTAGCAGCCGCAGCTGTGACCCTGCACGCCCTCCCTACGTGCCGCAACCCTAGCGCCGCCGGCCCTCTCTGTTTTGCCGCTGTCGTGCGTCCTCGCCATCTCTGAGACCTTGTCGAGCATCGTATCAAGGTAAGGGAGCCCCAGGTGCTCTCGGTTTCTCTCCCTCGCTCTCTGTTCCTCCGCGCACGCACGTCGGACGTCCCGAGCCGCTCAATCGCGGGCACCACCGCGCTCGTCGCCAAATCGGGTCAACCGATAGCACCTAAGTGCTGGCCATCTCCTCCTCTACCTCCCCATGCCTTTCCCGTGCCGAATCGTGGCCTGTGGCCCCTTTTTCGAGAACGCCGGCGAGCTCGCGCCCCTCCGGCAATGGCAGCCGCCGCCACCCTGCCTGCAAAACTGCCCGAGCCCCCTGCGCCGCCCAGTCCCGAGTCGCCATGTGGCACCCGGCTGGCCCCGCACCACAGCAACCGCAGTTCGTGGCGCTCTTTATAAAATACGCTTTTCTTTTTAGAAAACGTAAAACCTCTCGGTTCAGTACTAAATACGTTTTCTTATATTTACAAAACTGCCATTGAACTTCTTTTGCTCATAAAAACCCCGTTTTAACTCCGATTTGATCCATTCAAATTGCGTTTGTTTCGTAGTGAAGATATCTACCTGATGAAACCATAATAAACCATGTTTTACAACTTTGAAAATATAGATTTATTTAATGTCTTTTTAAAATTCAAGTTTAATCTCTAAATCTTGTTTTCTTTGTAACTTCTGCGTTTTAGATCCAATTCGATCCGTTCAAGTTGCGTTGATCTCGTAACATATTAAACTAAGAGTCAGTGCATATTAACTACAAGTTAATAGATCTATAATTTCATGGTTAACTTCTAACTTGATTAACAATTATGCAACTTGCTTTATAAATAAAATATGAGTAGTTTCTACTTTCGTTTTCTAATCCAAATACACGTTTGACTTAATTCAACTAAGGTATTTCTATGAAATATATTATTTACCATTTTATATAGTTATTAAAATTGGGTAAAAGCCTATAGTTCTCTTTTATAAAAGCAAACCTTTCGGTAGCTGTATCTCGATCTTTGTAGCTTTGATTAGCGTGTTCTTTGCGCCTGTGTGATCGTAGAAATGCGTAGTTTGCTTTTCAAATCTTCTTAATTGATTGGTGCCTTGTTATAAATATATATATGTTTGTATTGTTTTGTATGTTTGATCAGATGCTTGAGTGGTGTTTATGAACTTGTCCAATCGGTGAGTTTTACGTTGGAGATCAAGAAGAAGTTGGTTTTCTAGAAGATCTTTTGAAGACTAGAACTAGAAGAAGGATCTGTTTTGAAGGCAAGTATACATGGGATAATCCTTGTTGTCCTAATCACATTAAACACTAATTCATGTTATGCATGTGTTTCCTTGATATCCTATAAGGTGTTACCATAGATTTGTACCTTATACCTTGTTAACCGAGAATTTATGCATTGGGTAGACTGAGCTAGTGCTTCTGAAAAATAACTATGATCATGTAACATTGACTAATGACTTATTCAACCATAGTAAAAGATGCTTTTTAGCAACATGGATTAAGGTGAATCTAGAGCACAGTTTTTGAGGTGCTCTAGAACCTCTGTAAGAGATCACCCGGGATTTATAGGACAACCATGAGAACTACATGGCTCTGGCTTTAGTTCAGTAAGGGGGTTACTTTCTCGCATGTGATAGTTCATGAAAGTTGCCATTGACGCGCGGTTGCGAGGTACGGCCGGAGTGGCTACCACTGCGGGTGTGTACCATCGAGGGGTCCTCGTATACCCCTTGCCCGTGGATCTGTAGTGTCTGTTGTGTGTTAGCGAGCCCCTTTGAAAGACTTCATAGTGTACCCTGCCAACTCACCTTGGAAGTGTTTTGGGACTAGCTATCCCTGGCATATGGGCAACATGACTCATGGGTAAAGTTGTACAACCTCTACAGAGTGGCTTAAAACTAATATATTAGCCGTGCTCACGGATACGAGCGGCCTAAAATTCTTATGGAACAGTATGACTTTAATCTACCATTTACTCGTTTGCTATTCATTGTACATGTTTATTGATCATATGTTATTTGGGCATTTGCATAAATATTGATGCTACCCATATGCTAAAATTGTGACAATTTAAAAGCTGATGCAGTTTAACCAGTGTCATCCTTTTTGAGCCTCATGAACCCCATGCTCTCTTAAGGTTATTTCTTTGACCTTATATGTTATGTATTTAAGTATTGTCTTTTGATATTACCTTCTTCTGTGGCTATATGTGAGAATTGACTGCCTGGGCTCACATATGGTGTATATCTGGTTTTGTTCTTAAAACCGGGTGTGACAAGTATGTATACCCATTGATATCATAACCTTGCAATGATGTCGCTTGGCTCCATGGCCCCGTGCTAACCTTTTGATGGTAATATCATCTTGTGTTTCTCCATTTGGGAGGTTTTGGTGGTCCTGTAACCATGTAGTTAGTCGATGCCTATTTTGTTTCATGACCCAATCTTTTGTGCGGCCATTACTTTCTTCCCTAAGGGCATTCAAGTGTTCATCAATGTATGGTTACATAAGTTCTGTGCTCTGCAAGACACTATAATGCGCCTGACTCACTTATTTGTAATCATGGTAGATGAACGTTTTTCTTCCCTTGGTGCCCTTCCCATCAAACCTACCCTTGTGACGAGAATCGGGTTTGCCAATCCCTCTCTGTCCTTTTAGGTACTCTTGATAGCACTCAATGACTTCTTCAGTATTATAACCCTCTATCATGAAGCCCTCTGAATATGCTCGATTATGCATGTATCTATTAAGAACTGACATGAACCGCTCATTGGACCACATTTCATGCAAGTAGCAAGGGCCCAATGCCTCTATTTGATGAACCATGTGAATCATGAGATGTGGTGTTATATCAAAAAAATCAGGAGGTAAACACATCTCTAGCTAGTTTTGGGTCTCCACCATGAAATCATGTAGCTCATGAAGCTCATTTTTTCCAATCATCTTCTATGAGATCTTCAAACAGAAGTAACACATGCGGATGATGGACATTTTCAAAAACTCTGGTTTTATTGACACTATCAGCATCACATGGCAATCATGAGCCTTGAAGCGTGTTATTGACAGGTCCTTCATCGACACTAGCCTCTTCACATTCGCTGAAAACCCAGTCAGAACTCTGACCGCCCTTAAGAAAGTGCACATCCCCCTCCTTTCTTCTGGGGTCAGGGTGAAGCTAGCTATGAGGAGAGTGTGTTTTCCATTACTAGTAGGTATTAGGTGAATCTCTTTCTTCACTTGTAGTTGCACCATGTCTTTTCGTGATTTCAGACCATCCTTTGTCTTGCTTGTGTCCATCAAGGACAAAATGAGACTCTCTGAGACATTCTTCTACACATGCATAGCATCAATGGCATGGGGGACCTCAAAGTCTGGCCAATAAGGAAGATACTAAAAGACGATCGACTACTTCTTAAAAAGGTACACCGAGGATAGAAGGACTGCTTCTATCTCTGTTTGTCCCATCTGCATTCTTCTTCCCAAGTACGACACATATGTTTTCACCATTTCGAACACATTTTGCCCATTTTGACGTCTTTGTGGGGGGTCATTCTCTGGGGCATTGTCATAAAACTTGAAAAACATCTTACTACAATATTTGTGAGTTATCTTTAGGAAGCATCGGTACCTTATGTACATAGTCTTCTTTGATGCATCCAGGTACACCCATGTAGTGCCATCCAAGCATACTAAGCATCATGTCTTCCCTTTGATCTATCTAGACAAAGCAAACAACGCGGGGTAGTCAATGGTAGTAACAAATATCATGGCTCTACATATGAAGTCCTCCTTTCTGAATGCACCGTACATCAGCTCCCCATACCTCCAAAGCATCTCAATTCTTGCATCAAAGGCTCAAGGAATACATCTATATCATTTCCTAGTTGTTTTGGACCCAAAATGAGAATAGTGAGGAAAAGGTACTTTCTCTTCTGACATAGCCTGGTTGGGATATTATACATTGTCAAGATCACGAGCCATGTGCTATGGTCGCTAGATCTCTCATTGAAGGGATTCATTCCATTAGTGCTCAAGCCAAATTGTAAATTTTGTGTGCTTGTTAACAAAGCATTACCACTGAGTACCATCAGACGGATGTGCAATAACATTATCATCCAATTTTCCATGATCATCCCACCATGTCATGAGTGCGGCTTCCTTGGGGTTTAGGAACATATGTCTCAAGCGGTCAACCACTGGTAGGTACCACATTATCAAGGTAGGAATTCTTCTTTGCTTTGCATCATTGCCTAATGGAGTGTCCTGGGGGTTGAGAATTTTGTATGACCTTTCTCCACCCATCTTCCTCTTGTTCCCCATGGACCCTTCTTCCCTATTGTAATGGTCATTGTTCTTGTAACGACTAGCCCCATACCAAGGACATTTATCTAGATCCTTGAATGTATCACCGTGAAAAAGGATACAATGGTTGGGGCATGCATGGATTTTTTTCAACACCCATTTTCAATGGATTTATAACCTTCTTCGCTTGGTATTTCTTGGCGGGAAGTGAGTTTGGCTGTGGAAGCAACCATGTTAAGAGACACAACAGCTTATTCAAACTATAGTCAGACCAGCCGTACTTAGCCTTTAGGATGAGTAGTTGTAGAACAAAACATAGCATGGTTCAGTGTCTAGGATAACCCTTTTCAACACAATACAAACTCTCCTTTGATGGTTTTTCAATCTTTCTAGATTTTATAGACCTTTCGGGCTCTTTAGTAAAATCTCAGGTCCGAGGGCGTGAAGCATTTTCTCCAAAGAGGTCGCATCTGTGGCATGGTTCTTGCCACATCCAATCTCTTCATGTATACAATGCAACAAGTAACCAACAGGATTGTATTATAGTTAACAAAAGGCATAAAAATAACAAGGATTCAAATATCTCGCACATAATGAAGAAATATGGTCTTTCAAGACCTACATCTAGATTGTTTCCTTTTCCATTGCGACCTTCTTTGCCTTATCCTCCTCTAACGTGTGCCATCTCTTGGAAGCCCATTTCTCAAGCCCAACATTGATGGGGTTACAAATATCGCTCTTTCGAGCAAACTCACAGCATGTCTATCTTTCGTCCTTTAACAAACAAGCTCACATTATTAGGGCCATACCCCCTAATCTGTGCAATGATTTGCTTTCCCTTCAAATCATCAAAAAACTGAGCCAGGCCATCATAAGATCCCAACTTGGATTTTCTAGTGCTCTGTTAAAAACTTTATTAAAATTATTATTAAACATAATACAATAACAGGTTATGAAGAACAATAATCAACCTCGTCATAGTAAACCATATGACCACAATAATGACCTTTTCCATCCTCTGAAGGGATTAGGCCGTAGTTGAATTTAACACCAGAATGACACATGATAGGTAGTTCTTCGAACTCTATCCTTTGTTTATGCTTTCCTTTTCATATTCCTTTGCCGGTTCTAGCCATTGATTCTTAATAGGTCCACCCTTTGAAGCGACACTTCTGAAATGACAACCTCTAAAAGAAATGAAATTAGTACATAACATGTGTAGATGAATATTGGAGATGAAATAATAATGACTTACTTTATGCTTCTTTAGACACACAAACTCCAACGTATTCTTAGGGTTTATCACAACATGATCACTGCATTCGCAACGGTGGGTTTCCTCTTGCTGCGGCCAGGTGTTTCTCCTTACCGGTCATAGGCGGGGGATTAAGGGAGGTGGAATCCACCGATAGAATTGGTCACATGGATGTCTCTCTCTCCTCCAATGGTTGAAGTAGATACATTGGATCAAACTTGTTTGCTCCATCGAACCACTAGGAGAAAAAGCATCTCTCATGGTTGAATGACCGATAACGGCGACTAGAGGGAAGTGAATGAGAGCCTCAAATTTCACTCGGAAATGTTTAGGCCACTCTTCCCAAAAAGAACCCCAACAAGCGCACTTACCCACATTGTAATATTATGACCCTAGATAGGGTGGATACCCTTGGTGATGACTAAGATGTACAGCGGATCTACCGGAAACCAAAAACTCAAATCGAGATACCAATAGTGATGCTCTCAAACCCTAGAGAAGAGATAAGAGCTCACCCAAAAATACTCATGAGAAATTCTTTCAAAAGTACTTCATCAAGTTACGTGCATGATTATGAAACCAACGCAACAAACGGAACTCGATTCGAAGTTCGGACGAGAGAGAAACGGGAGAAACAGTGAGACATTACTCAACACCGGGTGCTGACTCACAGAGCATAGGACGCATCTGATGCTACCCCAAAGGACGCACCATGAGTCTGATGGTCGCAAAACAAGCGAAAAACAGCACAAGCATCAGACGCTAGGCCATGGGGACGACCGAATCTGAAGCAATTCCACAGAGCTCCTGGGAGCATAGGACACATCCAGTGCTATGGCAAAGGATGCACCGTGAGTTCAATGCACGAGTCCGATGCCCTCGAAAACTGCGCGGATCACACGAAAATCACCGGAACTTGCTCGATTCAACTCCGATTGCATCCAAACTTTGTGGGGAGATTTCTTAGGTAGATGTGACTCTACTCCATGAAGATCATGATCTTCCTACCCTCACAAAATTCGGAGTAAAAAAACCGACGAACGGAGCCAAAATGAGGCAAGACACGAAAACAGACCGATCTCTTTGCTCGCTCCAATCCAACCCGAATCCTTCAGTGGATTATCTCACAAGGAGACACAGCAACTATCCCATCAAACAATTCACAAAACAAACAAACATGGATGGAAATTGGGAGAAGGAATCGAAGAACAAAATTGCAAAAGTGATGAACGCAAAGACAAGCAATTTCACAACCGACTCGCGGAGGAGACAAGGAGATTACGGCCTCCTTTCCTTCGACAAAAATCTCAGTTCTTACAAGAGAGAATCATGTACCTCAAGAAAGCATTCTAGCGCATGGGAAAACAAACGAATAGAGGGGGGGAAATAGAAATGCAAGAGGTAAGGATGAGGATAACACTTCCTCCCCAAGCAAGGAGGTTTAAAGGAACATATTCACTTAGCCCCTCGATACATGAGAAAATCACCTAGCTATAAGACATTGTGACTCAATTCCACCGAATCACAGGTCCTTGCTTTAATTGGATAGCCCCGCATCCTGGTTGGACTGGTCGTCGCCTCGAGGCAATCTCGAAGATTCTGCCATGTGCCATCCCCGCTTCTTCGGAAGCTCCGCCCGGGTTTTGAGGCCCAAACCTGTAAACTGGTCCCCTGGTGATTTTGGGCTCAACCACCAAACCCTGATGTTTTAGCCCCAAACTCGAAAACCGCCCTCTGATGGTTTTGGGGCCCAAACCATCAAACCGCTTGACTCGTGCCACCTCATCCTTGCTCAGCCCGGTGCCATGTTTTCTTGAGCCTTCCCACTCGACTTGCTCGCCCGCCGTCTTGACTTGGTCAACACGGTGTACTCCATGTATTCTCACACTTGTCGATGTCAAGTGCCTGCCACCATGGCTAGTTCTCCAGCCCTCTAGTCCGTCTGTCCGAGCCTAACGTCCGCCCTTCATCGCTCTCAGTCCATCAGCATGGCACGCCTCTACTCAACCTTCACCTCACCTTTGACTACCATCTTTGGACTCCACACCTACACAACACAAGCCGATAGATAAGCACATTTCTACTTTCACACTAAGGTTAGTGAAACACGCTCAAACTGAAATACCCGAATGTTGAACAATCAATCATCACTAAAACTGAATATCATGGGCACATGTCAACCATGTGGAGGGAGGTAGTAGTTGCGGGTGGGTCGGGGAGGAGGAGGGTGCAACTTCCTTAGTTTCCATTCCATGCGGCCAAGCACCGCTTTGTGCGGGAGGTGCCCGGAGTGGCCGCTTGCAGAGGGAGTAAGGCGCTGTCACATGTAGGAAAAGGCCACGGGTGGCAAGTGCTGGTGTGGAGGAGGTCCACTAGCAGGGTTTCTTCATTCTCTAGCGAGGAGGTGGTCATGCCTGGGAGGCTGCCAGATCTTGTGGCATTGGTGGCCATGGAGGTTTCTTCTGTGGAAATGGTGGTGTCCATGGGGGCCTCATCTCGGGCAAGAAGTTCCACCCGTGAGGGCTTCTCTAACAAGGAGCTCCGGTCATGGGTCTTCTTCTCTGTCGAGCTAGGCAGAAGGGCATTAGGGTGTGACTAGAGGGTCAGATGTGAAGCAACATGGGAGATCAACTATTAAACTACTAAGATCTCGTTACCTAACTCAGGACTCTATTTGTATAACTTGAATTCTTTTCTTGTTGATTCACAGACAGGTGTAGTCCCACAAAGGAGCACTTCGGCTAGGATCCTGTTACCACACTTTATGGTGTTGACCCTGCTCACCCTACTTTCACTGGGTACACAAACTTTGGCCAACCTGAGTCCGCTCGAAGGATTCAAGGCCTAGGTAGGGGTTAGGAGTAACCAGCTCCCTAGATGTCTGAAGTCTCATGGGAAGATGCACCACATGAACAATGGCAAGGTAGAAACTTCAATCACTATGAAGGTAGTGGGAGATATTCCTTTGATGGATAAGAAGCAACATTTGGAGGTCATCCACATGACCAAGGAGGATGAATGTCCTACTCTAGGTATGGCTACCATGACCAACATATGTTCTAGCAGGGTACGAACAAAAGGTTATGCACAAACAAGGAACATAACACCATAATCTTGGAGTAGATGCATCAATAGACACAATAATAACCTTGTTCATCAACACTACTTTAGCGCTACTTTTTAGCGAATGAATAATATTTCTCTCTCCCCACAACAAATCAGCATAGGCATTCAACATAAGCCAAATTTCAGCGAAACAAAAAGGGGGAATGGCAGCAAGAACAACAACAGAACTAGGAGTATATGTTCTAGCATTTCCTTATTTGTCCACCACCACCACCTTTGGTGAGTACAACAACAACCTATCCGGACTAGGACTTGATTGTGAACATGCATGATTTTCCCCGGTTGCGGTGTACATTGTTGTATTGAAAAGAGGGAAAAAGTGTTGTGTTGTAGGCCAGGTAGGTGAATCACTGAAAGGCAGATTTGAATAATAGAGAAGTAGGCAGACATGTAAAGAAAACGATGTCTATCATCATTTGAGAAAGCATGTCAAAGAGCAAACTTGGTTGAATTGTATTGATGTACAGAGTCAGTGGATCTTGCTTGTGTCACAAGAGTGTTGTCCTCTATATTTACATAAGAAAAGGTGATCCCTCTAGCCAAACCAACTACGAAGTATGGGTAGTAGGCTAAGATAAAAGCTAGGAAGTGGGTATCAGGATGTAGCTTGGTGGAAGGTACCCCCATTATTAAGGTAAGTAATTCTTACTTTTACATTGTTTTATTAGCCAGATATAGAGTTATCTAGAGAAATAAAATGAAAACAAAGTAAAAATAGTGTGTTTTAAATTTTTTTGTTTGATTAAAAAGAACTTTGAAGGAAAGTTTTTGAAAATGGAAATGATGAATAGTTGCACTATTTAATTCCTTTTAAGGACCTAGTTTTCAGTCATGAATTTTCCGGAGCTTTAGATAATATTGTTTTGACATGAGAATCTACTCTAAACTTGAAACTCATAGGTCGCATATGCCTGATCTAAGTCTAGGTAATTGATAGATATGATATGAAAAAGTCTAACCTACTATTTATCTTGTTCCAAGTAATACTAAAATTCTGGAGATTCATTTTTTGAAAATCATTAAAATGCTACATGATGAATTCCTTGCATGACAAAGCTTGAATTCTCACTAGAGCTAGAAATAAGTTAGAAAAACTTTCCACTCATATATGTTGCTTGTTATGCATTGAGTTTTCTCAAGATTTATGATCCTTATGAGAAATTAGTCATGCTCTTAAAATCAAGATCATATAGGCACCACCCAAATATGCACTACTACTACTAATACACTTGGGGTAGGCGGAAAAACATGCCATTCCATTTAGATCCACTCAAAACTCCTAAATGGAGTAAACAAAAAAATATTTAGGTTTTCATTCACTAAATAAATGCTCTAAGATTCTTATTACTATCTTACAAAGTTTTGTAGCAAAAGAGTATAAAGGGTTATGAAAAAATGGACACAAAAGTTTCCAAGCTATTGAAAAAGTGAGAGAGAGAACAATGGGTATTTCAGTGCCCACAATGAGAGAAAAAAGATAATAAAGATAGCCCCTAGTTTCTTGAAAAGGTTATTTCCAAAATTCAAAAGAGAGATATGTTTCCAATGAGAAAAGTAAAATTAGGTTTCCACCATATCCACACACACACATGCACATCTATATTTTATTATTTGACTCATTTCTTTTTGGATCCATTGTTTGACTTTACAATATATGTATTACAATATATCCTTTGTTTGACTTTACAATTCATGTTATTCCAAACCTATGAGCTCCACATAATCTTTAGATTAGGATGCGATAAAGGGCATAACACCTTCATTGCATTGGTGAGGACCAACAAATACAATATATATTGAGAGACTTGAGATTGTCATACAATAGAATCTTAGAGTTTCATTTTGAAAAGAGTTAAATACACTAGTGGACCTTTAACTTGTGGGCATGTGCCACTTAGGTCCATGAACTTGCAAACACGAAATCCAAGTCCTTGAACTTGTTTAGTTGTGCACCGGAGGTCCATACCTTGTTATCCTAGTCAGCAACTATATAATAGGGTATGGACCTCTGGTGCACAACTAAACAAGTTCAGGGACGTGGATTTTGTGTTTGCAAGTTCATGGACCTAAGTGCCACATGCCCACAAGTTAAAGGGTCGCCAGTGTATTTAACTCTTTTGAAAATTTATAAAAACTCCAGATAAAAGGAGGAACAAAGAATTTGAGACATAGTGCTTGATTTGATCATTCTATATTTTAACTGCTCAAAACCCAAGTGAAGTCTAAGAAACCCCATAGTTGAAGGTAATATAGGTAAGTTTGAAAGGTAGTTCAATTTATTCTAACTAGGAGAAATTTTTTGACTAAATGCATGTGTACATCAAAAGAGTTAAAAATAGTAGCAACTCTTGATCCGTTGCTGAGTTTGAGCTATGTTGAGGGACTAAAAAATGTTAAGCTTTCGGGGAGTTGTTGATGGTATATAAGTGCCACTTTAATCCATATACCAATTACGAGAAAGGGTATAAAATCAATTACCGATATAGGTTTAGGGGTAAAACTAATAGAATTCCACTAGTTTTGGTGAATCTATATTTCTGTTGGGTTTTATGAGAAAAGATGGAAAGGAAGACTTAAATACAAGAAGAAAATAGGAATTCTACCATGGCCCTTTGAAAGAACACTCTAAAGGACCCAGAATACACCACGTCGAAGCGGAGGGCAAGCCGCTAGGCGGGTCAGCCACCCTAGGGCCGCCTACCAGCCCACATCGAGAAGTTCCTCTCCATCGACCTTGAAGATGCACCTAAGCCATCGGTTAAGTCGGTTTGATTCAAGGGATAATGTTGATCCCCCCGGCCTATAAAAGGAGCCCTAGACCCCCTCCCTAGAGAGGGCCAAAATCCTAAGAAGCCTTGAAACATTATCTCCTCGTTCATGAGAGCTAGGGTTTCCACTGGAGAATCAGATTAAAACTCATATACCTCAAAGTTCAAGTATAGGCTAGCTAGCTAGGTTCAAGTAGAGTTGATCTACCGCTCATTATTTTGGATCTATCATTTGGAAGATCTCTTCATTTATGACTTTTTCCTTACTCAACACTATGTTTTTGTTTATTATTCTCCTAGTTTGCTCTAGTAGATCACTTGATATAGTCTTAATTGGTAATAAGTTTATGCATATGATCACAAAGTGCTTAGCTCAATATTTGAGTGAGTTAAGGGGTCGAAATTATGTAAGCATGGTGCTTATATGTTGTTAAGCTATGTATGCACCCCATAGGCTGGGCCATGTGGTATATAGTATGTGTGATAACTTTGTTGAGCCCTATGTAGTCCACTCCTCATTTATATGATAAGTAGTACTCGGTTGCAATGGAAGAGAAGCTCAGTTCTTAATCTTCCTTAGTAATGTTCCTTATGAATAGATCCAATATCAATAGTTCTATAGATAAGAGTATATATATGTTGGTATTTCTTATGTCTTTTGGATAATTCCGCAAGCACACAAAATATAACGATGTAACACTTCACCCAGGAGTATTTCAAGTTATTGTATTTATTTATCGCAAGGGAAAGCGGTAGCTAAGAATGATAATAAATGAGAGATCCTAGTAAACACCTAAACTTAGGATCAATCAATGTAAGGGGGTAATCAAAGTATTGATAGGAAGGTGATGAAACACAAGCCAAGATAAAGATAACTAAATGATAACTAAAAAGTATAGCTAGGTTGAAGGACAACGAGTGAGTAAAGGATTCCTATGATTCCCACTTTACCTGTGACCATATGTGACACCCTAAAATGTTCTTTTGCAATTTAGAAATAAATTGGATTTTTTCTTATTTATTTATTATATGCATATTAACCTAGGTAAAATAATAAACCTTTAGTAGCTAAAACAAACAAAAAGGGGTCAGGAACATGTTTGATGCATATGCTGAAGTTACCATTTTTGTTTGAGTGTAGGACTATAAAATCATATTTTATTTACTTCTCAATATATATTTAGAGTAACATAAAGAAATCTTAGTTTTTTTAAACAAAATATAAATATGTATTAAACAAAATGACGAATTTGGGATATATCCTGTTTAGTGTTTTGGCTTCTCTAGATGCGTTGTTTTTAAAATGTATGTAGACATAGTGTATACTTGTATATAACAAAAACTTTGTATGTAGAAATATAAAAAAATTGCATGTAGAAATATTAAAATGTCTTACAATTTTGAATGAAGGAAGCACCTATATAGCTAGCTTTGTTAGATGTATACTCCCTCCGTTTTGTCCATAAAAGAATCCATTTCTAGAATCCATTTGAGTCAAACTTTTTTAACTTTAACTAACTTTATAGAAAAATATAACATATATGAGTTAAAATGAGCACCATATGAAAATATGTTCTATGATAAATCTAATGATACTAATGTGATACCATAAATTTTAATGTTTTTTTAGAAATGTGGTCAAAGTTTAAAAAGTTTGACTTGGGACAACTCTAGAAATCTATTCTTTCAGAAATACAGAGGGTATCACTAGTACAAAACACGCCTATACAGGCGGTTCGGAAGCCATTTCTACATGCGTTTTTCCGAACCGCCAGCGGGTCATTTCTACTGGCGGTTTTTTAAGATGCACCCATAGAAATGGTTGTCCGGAAATCGCATTTTGAAAATAGTAAATCTCGTTTTTAAAATAGAAAAAAAAGATTTAAATTTTTGGACGCCCCCACTAGTAACCCGTCCGTCCGTCTCCATTGCAAGTCCCGTATTTTTCGTGTAAAATCGCAAACTGCGCTCCGGCGGGGATTCAAACCCGAGACCTCATCCTTGCGCGATCCCTACTCTATCACTCCACCCATGACTCACTTGTGTCTAGATCCGGTTTTAGTTCACCTCATTCTATACTAAACCTGCTCCTCTATCTCCTTCGCAAGTCGCGCATTTTTCGCGTAAAATCGCGAACTGTGCTCCGGCAGGGATTCGAACCCGAGGCCTCACCCTCGCGCGATCCCTCCTCTATCACCCACCCATGACTCACTTGTGTCTAGATTCGGTTTTAGTTCACTTCATTCTATACTAAACCAAGTGTAAATTGATTGTTTGAGCTACTAAACGAATTCAAATGAAAAAGTTGCAAACTACAAAGTTTCATAACTTTTTGAGATCTACAACTTTAATGTAGCAAGTTTTTCCATCTGAGGTCACTTACAAAATTTTGATTTTCAAATTTGACACATTCGAATGTATTTTTCGATGACAAGATGATTTCAAATGAAAAAGTTTCCAACTACAAAGTTTGATAACTTTTTGAGATCTACAACTTTCATGTATAAAGTTTTTCCATCCAAGGTTGTTTACAAAAATCAAAAAAAAATTGTTGAAAAATTCCGAGGTCGATTTCTAATGGTGGTTGTCTTAACGAATCGCCTGTAGAAATCGATTTCTACATACAGTTCATTAAGACAACCGCATGTAGAAATGACTCATTTCTACAAGCAGATTTCTTAAGTAAACCGTCTGTACAAATCGATTTCTACAGGCGGTTCGGAGCTGTTCGGAACCGGTTTTTTTTTTGTACAGACGCGTGATAACCAAAATCGCCTGTGCTAGCTATTTTTTTGGGGCGCCTAAAAACCGCTTTTCTACTGGTGTATATTGCTAAAAGTAAACTTAAAATAGCACTTGCGTTGACCTTTACAAGTAGTGAACAGCACCGGTAAGAAGCCTCAAATTAATTACAGAGAATATGATTCATCAATAGAGCGTTTCGGATGCCTTGCGTGCATCAGTTAGTCACATTGGCAGTTGGGTTATATGGCTAGGCACCACCGGTTTCGGTCCGTTTTTATAATCTAAAATATATATCTCTAACCGCTACCTAAGATCGGTTTCCGGCGTGTGTGTGTGTATATATATATATATATATATATATATATATATATATATATATATATATATATATATATATATCGCGCAAGTTAGAAGATATACATATGTCACACCCAGTTTTAAAGATAAAACGGGATGCAATAATCTTATGTGTGTCCAGAGATCAGTCACACACATAAGCCGATAAATTATCAAAATTGTATCATCATAAGTGTTTATTACGTAGCGAACAAGTATTTAAATAGTGTCTATTACATAACAGCGGAAATATAAGATAACCTCTCGCGAAGCTCCATAGCACAGGGACGTCAACTGGTTGACCCCAAACCTAGTAGTCCTCTGGATACTCCTCATAACTCTGATAATCTGGTATTCATCCGGGATTTTTATCCAAGTATTGAAAAGAAAGTAAACAAACGTAAGTATTTATAGTACTCAACAAGTATATATGGGGTTCATGAGGCTCAAAAAGTACGACACTGGTTTACTGCGATAAGCATTTTTAATTTGTAACAAAACGTTATAAGTAGTAGATCAAAGTTATGCTTAAGCCCCCAAATTAAATTGCATGATCAAGAATACAAATGAACAAGTAACATAATATCATGATAAAGTGGTTCATAAAGGTAA
Organism: Microstegium vimineum; assembly: GCA_022036555.1. Lineage (NCBI taxonomy): Eukaryota > Viridiplantae > Streptophyta > Magnoliopsida > Poales > Poaceae > Microstegium > Microstegium vimineum. The sequence continues at coordinate 40,348,079 of CM039133.1, forward strand.
ACAACAAGTAACCAAAGATTTTGTGAGTTTTCCGGGCCGCTCGTGTCCGTGAGCACGGCTGATATACTAGTTTTTAACACTCTGCAGAGGTTGTACACTTTACCCATGAGTCGTGTTTGCCCAAATGCCCGGATCATGACTCCCATAACACTATCGAGGTGAGCGGGCAGGGTACACTATGAAGTCTTTCAAAGGGGCTCACTGACATACCACAGACAGTACGGATCCACGGGCAAGGGGTATATGGGAGCCCCGGGATGGTACACACACGCAGCGGTCCCCACTCCAGCCACAACCCGCAACCGCTCGGCAATGGCAACTTTCGTGAACTGCCGCATGCGAGAAAGTGACCCTAATACTGAACTAAAGCCAGAGCCATATAGCCCTCATGGTTGTACTGTATGTCCTAGCTTTTGCTGACAGATAGGGTCCTAAATCCATGTTGCTAGAAAGTCAAGTTTTATTCCATCATTTCATGTAGTCATTAATCAAGATTAAAGATCATGCGTTGTTAAAGGAGGGAACTAGCAATAACTACCCATATGCAAGTAACCCATAGGATTCCAAGGTTCAAGGTAACAACTCTAGGTAACCCTATGGTAACAAAATTAGACACATGCATATGATTTTGTTTAAAACATCATGAATAGGACATCAAGGAAGATCCCATATAATACTTGCCTTGCTCAAAGGGTTCCTGCTGATCCTGCTCAAAGAGAAACTCCTGGTCACCCACGTACTGCTCACCGTCTATACTCGATCACCACATCACATGCAATCATACAGAGGCATCACATGCAAATAAACAAGGCTATAGATTAGAACAGTACACCAACCATAATAAAACAAGATTAAAAGTTTATAAAACTGATCTACGTCTCACTACGATCACAAAGACGTTTGAATCACGAAAAACGGGGCTATAACGAAGAAGATATGAATTAAACAAGTTTCATAAATTAAACCAGAGATTAAAAGAGATTAGATGATTAACTGTTTTTAAAAGTTGTCTAACATGAACTATGAACTAACTAACACGTAGATTACGTCGATACGAATCTAACGCAACTTGAATGGATGAAAACGGAGTTAAAATGGGCATTTGAGAAACGTTTGAAAATGAGTGGCAAATTTGTAAATAGAATTTTCCTTTTTATTTTCGAATTAAAACAAACCGAAAAGGATTTACGCCTTTCAACAGAGAAGACGTGCACTCGGAATACGCCAAAGGACGGCGGGTTAACACTTTAAAAAGGACAGGGGCTCTTTTGCAAAATCGTCGGCCGAACCGGTATGAGCTCCTGTGAGCCGTCTGATCCACAACGGACAGACACAATTAGATCAACGAAGGGGAGGGGCGGTGTGCGGCGGAGCTGAGCAGGTCTGCGGCGGCGCCATTGCCGGAGCACGGCGGCGCGGTGCAATCCGCCGTTTCAGAGCACGATTTGCGGTGTAGAAAGAACCGGGAGCGAGAGGTTGACACGGCGAAGACGTTTGTGGGGTCGGTTGACCCGATTGCGTGCGAGGGCGAGCTGCTCACGCGGAGGGGCGGCTCTGCGTGGCCGGTGATCACGGACAGGGTGCAAACGGACGAGATAGAGAGGGTAGAAGGGGTTGGCGGTGTTGGGGGACTCGGCTTACCACGATGCGAGGCTCGGAAATCAAACGGGCGGAGTAGAGAAGCTTGCCCACGGCGGAACGACGGCGGCGGCGCGGAACTGGGCTTGCGGCGGCGCTAGGTGCCTCTGTGTGGCTCCAGGGGTCAATGCGGGGCGGAAGGGTGCGGGGCTGAGCTTTTATACCTCGGAGGGGCGCCGCAGGGAAGGAAAGCGGTGGAAATTCCCCGCGGATTCGCACTCGGCCTCGGGGAAAGGCGGCGGTGCAGAAAGGAAAGAAGAGGGGGAAGGAAGAAGGAAAGAGAGGTGAGGTGTGCGGCGCTCGGTTCGGTGTGCCGCGGGGAAGGGAAAGGGATCAACCCTGCTCTGATTCGGGCTCCAAACACGCACAGCGAGGAGGATTCCGTCGGCGCGGGAGAAAAGGGAAGAAGAGGGAGGAGAAAGGAAAGGGAGGGGATGAAACTGATAAGCGGGTCCCGCCTGTCAGTCAATGAGTTGAGCTGCAGCGCGCGCGGTGTGGGGGAGAGCTGGGCCGGGCACTTGGGTCGGGGCAGAGCCCATGTGGCCAGGGAAGGAGAGGGGGGGAAGGGAGCTGGGCTGGGGGGAAATGGCCTGCGGGCCAAAGTAGCAGGAAGAGAGAGGAAGAGGGAATTTTGTTTTTCTTTTTATTTCTGGATTTTCCAAATAAATTTCCAAATGCACTTTTGAACTCAATTTTGAAATTTGAAAAATTTCCAATCAACACAAAATATTATACACCAGCATGAATGCATCAATCATGTTCCTACTTGTGATAATTTTATTTTATGAAATCTTTAATTAATTTCCCTATGTTATAATGGTCACCAAAAATGCATTTGCACAATTTTTAATCTATTTTGAAAAATGCATGTTTTTAGGGTGTTACAACATATCTCATCTCCAAGATATAACAACAAACAAAAAAAATATTAAAAGAGCATATCTTTGAATAGTATAAATATATGCACTTGAACTTGGTTGTGCCTTTGTATATGCAATACATTCATAAGTAATAATCTTCTCGTAGCTAGTCCTCAAAGAAACCAAATAGTAGCAATATTCTCGCCCTCATGGCATCACCAATCAAGATAGGTACTAGGATTGTGTACTTGGCTGCTGCTTTGTTCTTGGTCCTTGGCACCATGTCTACTTTCCCGTTTTGTAAACTGGAGGTTTTGTAAGCTGGAGGCTGTACGCACCACTAAACTTTTCTTACTCTACGTTATTCTTTGTTCTCAAATTAAGATAGCACTACTAAAAAAAGGCAAAACAGTGCCGGTTCAAAATCCCACATCACTGTCGGATTTTGAACCGGCACTGGGCTTTCGGCAGTGATGAGTATTCACATCACTACTGGTTATGCCAAACCGGCAGTGATGCTGCCGGTTCGTGGCGGGAACCGGCAGTGATGGATTGCAGAATAAAATCGCGTTTTTAAAATCGAAAAAAAAGAATTAAATTTTGGGACAAGCCCAGTATTAATCCGCCCGCAAGTCGCGTATTTTTTCGCGTAAAATTCACGAACGCGCTCCGCCCGAGTGTAAATTGATTGTTCGAGCCACTAAACGAATTCAAATGAAAAAGTTGTGAACTACAAAGTTTCATAACTTTTCGATATCTACAACTTTCATGTAGCAAGTTTTTTCATGCAAGGCCGTTTACACAAATTTGAATTTCAAATTGGACACATTCAAACGTATTTTTCGATGACAAGATGATTTCAAATGAAAAAGTTGTGAACTACAAAGTTTCATAACTTTTCGAGATCTACAACTTTCATGTACAAAGTTTTTCCATCAGAGGTCGTTTACAAAAATCAAAAAAATCAACTCTACAGGTATATCAGTGCCGGTTCCAGCCACGAACCGGCACTGAAGCTCCTCATCACTGTCGGTTCGTGGCTGGAACCGGCGGTGATATCATGGCCACTTTCACTGCCGGTTCCAGCCACGAACCGGCATTGATGAGGAGCTTCAGTGCCGGTTCGTGGCTGGAACCGGCACTGATATACATGTAGAGTTGATTTTTTTTTATTTTTGTAAACAACCTTTGATGGAAAAACTTTGTACATGAAAGTTGTAGATCTCGAAAAGTTATGAAACTTTGTAGTTCACAACTTTTTCATTTGAAATCATCTTGTCATCGAAAAATACGTTTGAATGTGTCAAATTTGAAATTCAAATTTGTGTAAACGACCTCAGATGAAAAAACTTGCTACATGAAAGCTGTAGATCTCGAAAAGTTATGAAACTTTGTAGTTCACAACTTTTTCATTTGAATTCGTTTATTGGCTCAAACAATCAATTTATAAATCTGATTTTTCAAATTATGAACCGACAGTGATGAGGACCTTCACTGCCAGTTCGTGGTTGGAACCGGCAGTGAAGATTCATCACTGCCGGTTTTGCCAGACCCGACAGTGATGTTGAAATCTGTAGTAGTGTAGGTTAGTGTGACCAAAAAGTCCCGTCTTACTGTGTTGCATCTCATGTTTGCATAGGATGCCCTGGAGGGCCAACCAGAGTGAGTTGCTCCATGTGGGAGGGTGCAGAACCCTGCAGAAATGATGCGTGCATTGCTCACTGCGCAACGTTGGGCCAGAAGAAAGATGGTGCCTCCTGTCTTTATCCTGACCGCTGCTGTAAAGTTTAAGTGTAGTTAATGCAACTATGCATGTAAGCATGTTCCGTTAAATAAGATAACTCAATGGAAAGTTCCGTGGGACTATTTTGAAGACTATTACATCATCACATAAACTGAAATGAAATGTGAACACTAGTACAGAAACGGCGTTTGTCCTTGGTCAGTAAGGGGCTTTAGCCCCTGTTTCTGAACCGTGACTAAGGATTCGGGACTAAATGTCCCACCTTTAGTCCCGGTTCAGAGGACCGGGACTAAAGCCTGACCTTTAGCCTCGGTTGGTACCAACCGGGACTAAAGGGTGAACCAAAGGGCGAACCACCCTTTAGTCCCGGTTACCAACCGGGGCTAAAAGTCTTTTTTTATTTGGGTTTTGCTTATTTTGGTTTTACAATTAGATTAGGTATTCAAATGTGTATTCTTCGCTGTTAATATATGTATTTACGCACTTATAAATTACTTTCAAGCATTAAACAGACAAATAAACTATGAAACTCTCTATATAAATATATTATTGAGCTATATATACATAACTATTATATATATATGCACATAAAATTTACATCATTATCCATTCAAACTTGACTTAAGACACAACCGCTCTCGCCACTTAAATCTCATACAGATGTTTGTCTTGATTTGGCTTTAGTGGTTTGGCCGGGTCAAAATAGTACTCTTCTTTAGAGTTGACCACTTTTTCAAGAAGAAATCCAGCAAGTGTCTCTTGAATTCGTTTGAGGCGGACTTCTTGCAACACTTGTTGCTGCAACCATAGCGTCTTCAATTTGTATTATCAAGAAACAAGTGTTAATATACATAAGATTTAGTTATTAGCAACAAATAAATAAAATGGATGTATTATTATATATCACACCCGGTTTTAAGAACAAATTCAGATATACACCATATGTGAGCCCAGGAAGTCAATTCTCACATATAGTCACGGAAGAAGGTAATATCAAAAGACAAAATACATAACATATAAGGTCAAAGAAATAACCTTAAGAGAGCAAACAGCGGAAAGACACTCCGATCTTCAGGTGAAGATTCCACTCCACAGGGACCAACTGATTGGTTGATCACAAGCCTAAGTGCTCAAGACTCTCGCAATCTAGTACCATCCGGGATTTTATCCAAATATTGAAAAGAATAAACAAGCGTAAGTACTTTCGTACTCAACAAGTGTACATGGGGTTCATGAGGCTCAAAAGGTTGACATGGTTTACTGTGGTAAGCATTTTTAGTTTATGACAAAACTTTGCAAGTGGTAAATCAAAGGTTATGCTTAAGCCCCAAAATTAAACCGCGTGATCATATAAACAAAATGAACGAATAACATAATATCATGATAAAGTGATTCATAATGATAAGAAACTAGTAAACAAAGTAACAAAATGAACGAATAACATAATATCATGATAGAGTGATTCAAGATTAAGGATCATGCTTATTAAATGGAGCGCTAGCAATAACTACCCATATGCAAAGTAACCCATAGGATTTCAAGGTTCAAGGTAACAATTCTAGGTAATTCGTATGGCCACAAAATTAGACACATGCATATGATTTGATTTAAAAACCATCATGAATAGGACATCAAGGAAAATCCCATATAATACTTGCCTCAAAAAAATATCCTTTGTTCAACTGATTCTCAGCTTCAGAAGGCTTTTTCTTGATCTCCAACGCAAAACTCACCGATTGGACAATAATAACAAATCACCACACAAGCATTCTGATCATACAAAGCATACAAACCTATCTAAATTAGAACAATACACCAATTAATGAAAAATATTTAAAAATAAATCTACGCATCTCTACGACCACATAGTCACGAAGAACACACTAATCGGAGCTACGATGATCGAGATACATCTACTGAAAGGTTTTCTTTTATAAAAGAGAGCTATAGGCTTTATCAATTTTATAACTATATAAAAGAATGGATAAGGTATTTCAGAGAAACACCCAAGTTAGATTAAGTCAAAGTTATGTTTCGATCTCGAAATAAAAGTAGAACTAATCATATTTTATATATAAAACAAGTTGCATAGTTATTAATCAAGTTTAGGAGTTAACCATAAAATTATAGAGCTATTAACATGGTATTAAAGATCACTAATGAAAAGGTTATGCAGATACAAAGCCAACGCAACTTGAACGGTCGATTCGGATCTAAAAACGGATGAGATATGATTTAAACAAGATTTAGATATTAAACATGGAATTAAAAAGGCATTAAATAAATATTTATTTTCAAAGTTTGCAAAACAGATTTATTATGGTTTAAACATGTAGATAAAAACTCTATGAATCTAACGCAACTCAAATGGATTAAAACGGAGATTTTATGAGCAAAATAAGATTGGTGGCAATTTTGTAAATCTGGGAAAGCGTCTTTTGGAAGAAACAGATGGGGTTCCGTTTTCAAAAGGGGAAAGCGTAAACTGAGAATGTGCTTAGGACTGTGGGTTTATACTTTAAAAAGTCTAGGGGTTTCTTTTGCAAAAGAGGAGAGCGAAGGGGTATTGGGCGCTGAGATTCGTCCGATCTAGAATGGATGATCATGATTAGATCGGAGGAAAAAGGCGTTGTTCATGGCCGGAGCAGGAGAGGAGTGCGGCGGCGCCATGGCCGGGGATGGGCGGCGCTAGCAAATCTGCCGATGTGGGGCACGATTCGCGACGGTAAAAATACAGGGATGGAGAGGAGGTGATGGCGGGCACTTAGGTGCTATCGGTTGACCCGATTTGGCGATGAGCGCGGCGGTGCCCGCGATTGAGCGGCTCGGAACGTCCGGCGTCCGTGCGCGGAGGAACAGAGAGCGAGGGAGAGAAACCCGAGAGCACCTGGGGCTCCCTTACCTTGATACGACGCTTGACAATGTCTCAGAGACGGCGAGGACGCACGGCAGCGGCAGAACAGAGAGGGCCGGTAGCGCTAGGGTTGCGGCACGCAGGGAGGGCGTGCAGGGTCACAGCTGCGGCTGCTAGGGAGCTAGGAGGGTGCGGCGGGGGCATGCGGTGCCAGCTACTTATAGCCCGGAGGCACGGCAGAGAAGGAAGGGGGAGGAATCACGGACTCAATTAGCGCAAAAGGAAAGGTGTCGGCTTCCTGGTTTGGAAAGCCAGGGGAGGAAGAAGGAAAGGTTGAGGAAGGGACTGACGCGCGGGGCCGCTGCATCAGAGAGAGGAGGGGTCGAGGCCGAGCGGGGGGGTCGAGGTCGAGCGGGGCGGGGTCGAGCCGGGGATCGAGGCCGAGCAAGGGTCGAGGTCGAGCCGGGGATCGAGGTCGAGCAGGAGATCGAGGTCGAGGAGGTGGCCGGCCCACGCGGGAGAGGAAAGGGAGGAGAGCCGACTGGCTTTGGGCCGAGCAGGCCGACGGGCTGAAATGGGGAGAAGAGGGAGGGAGAGAGAGAAAAATGGTTTTTCCCATTTCTTTTCTTTTCATTTTCTTTTTGCAAAAGATTTCCCAAAAGGTTTTGAAAACATTTGACTAAGCAAAACAAGCAATACCAAGAAATATGCCGAGGCATGAATGCTCAAACATGTTTCTACCTCCTCATAAGTTTTTAATTCCATGAAAAGTTTTATTTCCTATGATTTCATGAGCACCAAAAATCATAATTAAAACATTTATTAATATTTTCTTAAAAAGCAAATTTTGGGGTGTTACAATTCTACCCCCCTTAAGATGAATCTCGTCCCGAGATTCGAAAGACGGTGATTAGAGAGATAAAGATACTATTCAAGATACAAAGATCACTGCTATTCTTGGAAACAAAACTTTGATCTAGGAAGCACAACTGAACTTCATATGTCCTCTTGAGTGTTCTAACATTGCTCAGATGGGTAATCTTCATAAGCATGATCATCTATTTTATTGAGCTCTTCGAAAGGCACATGTTCCTTAATATTGACATCTGAGATCTCACGTTCCACTTCACTATCCCTTGTGTTCCTACTTTCTAGTGGGTCCTCTTTGCATTCCTCAGGTTCAGGTTGCATCCCTTGATACTCAATTCTTTCTCCTGTCGGAGTCGTTACAAACACCAAACCTTGGGCAGGATTAATAACTCCCTTACAAGCAGCAAACCATCCTCTTCCAAGGACAACATCATTGGTCATGAAGTCCAAAACAATAAGGTTTACCTTAAAGTTTCCTCCCTTTATGTGAAGACTAACTTTTGGGCATATGCGGGTTGCCTTTACTTCACCTTCAAGGGTATTAACTATCACTAGTTTCCTTATTGGGAGCATTGTCATCTTTTGTTCTTGCACAAATGTGCTAGAGATGAATGAATGTGTAGTCTTAGGGTCAAACATCACTAAGGCAGGAGATGAGTTTACTGAAATGTAACCATACACAACCCCATTAGCTCCTCACATGGTGGACACATTTCTCAACATTCCTTGGATGTATTTCCTCTTTACTTTTATTCCTTGATCCTGCTTCTTCTGGTCACTTGATTCCAGGTTCTGTTGGTGTTGGTTCTGGCATTGATTATCCACGGCTAACTTCCGAGGGCAAGCTTCCTCGCAAGGTTTATTATTCTCACCACAACCATAACCTTCCTCACTAGAAGTGTTAGCCTTTATCAAAACGATAGCAGGTGGTGATAGACACGGATCTTGAGGATTGGAATGTTGTCCTTCATCATTGTATTGCTGATACCGATCTTGATCTGTACTCCCAAGCAGATTCATAGATTGTGACTGATATATTGTTTGTGTGGCAAGACAGGGGTGTGTGTCTCTTAGCTGGCGTTGAAGATCACACTTTCTCTTCTTTTGTTGCTTCTTCTCAATTGCAATAGCTCTGTGCATCATTGCATGAAAATCACTATACACAACGGTCATCAGTTGTTGTTGCAAACTATCATTCAATCCTTTTAGAAAGCATTTTTGCTTCTTAGCATCACTATCCACTTCTCTTGGGGCATAACAAGACAACTGAGTGAACCAATCATGATACTCACACACTGACATTGAATCTTGTTTCAAGTTATGGAACTCCTCACTCTTGTTTGCCACCAAACTATCTGGAACATGGTAAGATCGAAAAGCAGTCTTGAACTCTTTCCAATCAATCTGATTTACATCTCATTGACCAAACTCTGACTCCCACCAGTCTAACACTATTCCTTGAAGTTGACCAAAAGTATAAAGCACTTTCTCATGGTCATTACATTGAGCTATATCAAGATGTTGCTCTATAGCTCTAAGCCATTCATCTGCTTCTAGTGGGTAAGTGGCATGAGAGAAAGTCGGTGGATGTCCTTTTATAAATTCACCTCGTTTGTCAATAGGTGGTGTTTGATGTTGGTTGTTCAAAGAATTTTGAACAAGAACCTGCAATAGCTGAGTCTGTGTCATCAGAGCTTGCTCTATAACTAAAGGGTTTGACGTTGGTGGATTAGGATTGGGAACATTCCTTCTAGCATCTTGTGACACTTCTTTTCTGGTAGTAACCATCTGTTTGGAACACACATGCATTAGAATTTGGTCATTCAAGACTTCCTTAAATAGCTTCATATGATGTCAAGGTATAGCATGGGAACTCAAAGAAAGCTCAATCATGGTGATAAACAATTCTTTTAAGCAAGGCATTAACATCTATGCAACTCCGAGTTTGCAACTTCTTCAACTTGGATACCCCCCTTAAGAAAGATGAACTAGGGGACACCAAGGTAGCTTCCATATTCGTCAAGTTTAATTAACTATCCTCATATCTTTTGTTATTCCAAAGAAACTTTTGTGCCAAAGTATAGTCCAACAACTCAAATCTTCTTGAGGGCTAGTAAACAACATCACAAATGCATCGCCTTGTGATTTTTCATAACTCCATATCCAAGATAGCAACCAGGGTGGTTCTTGCGGACAAAGAAAGATAAGGAAGTGTACTATTATCCAAAATTCTCCATAATTCTTATCTTCCAACAAACAGAGATTTTAGATGATAAAGATAGATTGCACTTGAAAGATAGGATAGAGAAACACAGAAGATAAACGGAGCCCAAAATATTTATTTCATTAAACCCTAAGACTATAAACTAAATGAAATTGTGGGAAAGACCTCACAAGATCATTGCACTCATTACAAAGATGCAACTCAAACATAAACATTATGACAACCCAACCAATCACTTATAGGTTCACAAGACACACAGACTCGACTTTCACTACTAACGTATTTATTACAAGGGACATAAACTCCAACTTCTTAAACAAGGTACGACTGCAGCGACATCCAGGGTAGCATCTCTTGCATGGGGTTGAACGAGACACATCTTCAACCACATTGATCTTGGGTAGCCCAGCATGACTCCTCCAATCATCTACCTCGTCCAAGGCTTCCTCATAGTGTTTCCTTACTTCTGCCAATTCCAGTTGACTATCTTCCAGCTTCTGGTGGAGAACCTGCATGGTCAAGGCCATCTCCTTTACTTGCTCATTTGGTTCTGAATGAGGGTCAGCCATCACGCACTGCAAACTTCCTGGTGGACGTCGAGGAAGATACTTCTGCTTGTCATTATTCATGTCTTCATAATATCTTCCATGGTATACCAAAAATGCTTGATGAGCAGCATCTGATATGCCAACATGCATGCTAAAACAATCCGTGAGAGACCTGTGAATGGATTCCACCATTCATGAGCCCGTAATTAGATTACGTCTTGTGATGTGTGCTTCTATGCTCCAATGACTCTCATACTTAGGATGAGTCCAACTAGTGCATTTATACTCCACTCTGGCTTGTTGATCAGGATAGTGGTCTTGAAGCACTTGCATTAGCCGGTGGTGAAAGAAGGCTTCACTGCCATAGAATGTAGTGTTGTACTCCTTGTGCCAACAAGTCTATTGAATTGGCGGTTCTATGAGGGCTGAGCTTCCTCCATTGAGGCATGGTCTTCCATTGTTGACACGAGCAGCCTTTTCATTACGCACCATCTATTCAGATGGAGAGCTAAGAGTTAGAGCTGAGACAATGTTTTTATAATAGAGTAGAGATAGATATGAGCATAATTTTAAACAAATATCAAGGTTAGATAGAAAGCAAGAACTAGACAAGGTTGAAAGCTTGCTAAAACGACCAATTCTATCTAGGCTTGCGTCCTACAGTCAGCATTGCTTTGATACCAATCTGTCACATCCGGGTTTAAGAACAAAACCAGATATACACCATATGTGAGCCCAGGAAGTCAATTCCCACATATAGCCATAGAAGAAGGTAATATCAAAAGACAATACTTAAATACATAACATATAAGGTCAAAGAAATAACCTTAAGAGAGAAAACAGCGGAAAGACACTCTGATCTTCAGGTGAAGACTCCACTCCTTAGGGACCAACTGACTGGTCGATTACAAGCCTAACTGATCAAGACTCTCGCAATCTGGTACCCATCCGGGATTTTTATCCAAATATTGAAAAGAATAAACAAGCATAAGTACTTTCGTACTCAACAAGTATACATGGGGTTCATGAGGCTCAAAAAGGTATGACACTGGTTTAACTGCATAAGCTTTTAAGTTATCTCAATTTTAGCTTAGGATAGCATCAATATATTCAAAAAAGTCCATTAACCATATGATCAAATGAACATGATGTAATGCTTATATGAACAAGTAACAATAATAAATAACAAATAACAACTGATGAGCCATGACATAAGAACATCACACAGTAAGGAGCCCAAGCCACTCTTGACCATGAGCACGGCTATTATAATAGTTTTACACTCTGTAGAGGTCGTACATCTTTACCCACAAGTCGTGATCTCCATATACCATCACTTCTACCAAGGAAGTGGAGCAGGGTACACTACGAGACCGTTCACAAGGTTCCACTGGTAGGTAACAACCCGCTATAACGTTTCCTCAATGGTTAGTGCTACCCCTCTTACGAGGGCACTAAGGTGAGCCCCTCTTGCGCCCTTTCGGGTAAGTTGCCACAAACCAGTAGAATTCTAATACTGAGTCAAGCCAGATCCATATAGCTTGTGGTTGCACTGTAAGTCCTGGGGTAATCTACTTACAGAAATATCCCTATGAGTGAGAACACAGGTTGAGGTGCCTGTTGTTCCACCTATAGTCCACGTTGTTAAAAAGTCATCTTTTATTGTTATTGCATATATCATTAATCAAGTTTACATGATCATAGTCATTTCTTGGCACTAGCATCATATTACCCAAATGCATAAATTCCCAGGGTGACAAGGTCTAAGGTACAATACTAGGATAACCTTATAGGGTAACAAGGAAACTCATGCATACTATTAAAGAGTGATTATCATGAATAGGACAACGAGGATAATCCCATATAATACTTGCCTTAAAATCTTAGATCCTTTGTTCAACTGATTCTCAGCTTCAGATGACTTCTTCTTGATCTCCAACGCAAAACTCACCGATTGGACAATAATTAACAAATCACCACACAAGCATTCTGATCATACAAAGCATACAAACATAGCTAAATTAGAAAAATACACCAATCAATGAAAATGATTTAAAAAGAAAAACTATGCATCTCTATGACCACATAGTCGTGAAGAACACACTAAACGGAGCTACGATGATCGAGATACAGCTACCGAAAGGTTTGCTTATATAACAGAGAACTATGAGCTTTATTAGTTTTAAATATATAAAAGAGTGTATAAAGTATTTCAGAGAAACACCTTGATTGAATTAGGTCAAACTTGTACTTGTATTTCAAAAATGAAAAATAGAGACTATCGTTATTTTATGTATAAAACAAGTTGCATAGTTATTAATCAAGTTTAGGAGTTAACCATAAAATTACAGAGCTATTAACATGGTATTAAATATCACTAATGAAAAGGTTATGCCAATACGAAGCCAACGCAACTTGAACGGGTCGAATTGGATTAAAAACGGAGAATTTACGAAGAAAATAAGATTTAGAGCTTATACTTGAATTTTAAAAGACATCAAATAAATCTATATTTGTATAGTTTCAAAACAGGAGTGATTAGGATTTCATCATGTATATCTTGTCGTTATGAATCTAACGCAACTCGAATGGATTAAATAGGAGTTGAAACGGAGTTTTTATGAGCAAAATAAATCTAGTGGCAGTTTTGTAATTTTATGAAAGCGTATTTTGAATGGAACAAAGAAGGTTCATGTTTTCAATGCGAAAAATGGCAAAAGGAAATCCGCTTTCGGACCGCGGGTGCTGCGGTGCTGGGCCGGCGGTGCCACGTGGCGAAGCGGGACAGGGCAGGTGCACGACGCGACTGTGAACCAGGTGCGGGGCTTGGTCCACCGGTCGATGGTGGAACAGTGGGCGTACCCCTTTGGGGATTTAATCCCAGCCGTAGATTTGCGGATGGATGGCCCAGAAAAGAAGGGGAGAAAGAGAGAGGGAGTCGACCGAAGCAGAAGAGGAGCGCAGCGGCGCCATGGCCGGGGACGGGCGGCGCTAGCCAATCCGCCGATGTGGGGCACGATTCGTGATGGTAAAAATATAGGGATGGAGAGGAGGCGATGGCGGGCACTTAGGTGCTATCGGTTGACCCGATTTGGCGACGAGCGCGGCGGTGCCCGTGATTGAGCGGCTCGGGACGTCCGGCGTCCGTGCGCGGAGGAACAGAGAGCGAGGGAGAGAAACCGAGCGCACCTAGGGCTCCCTTAGCTTGATACGACGCTCTACAAGGTCTCAGAGACGGCGAGGACGCACGACAGCGGCAGAACAGAGAGGGCCGGCGGTGCTAGGGTCACAGCTGCAGCTGCTAGGGAGCTAGGAGGGTGCGACGGAGGCATGCGGTGCCGGCTACTTATAGCCCGGAGGCACGGCAGAGAAGGAAGGGGGAGGAATCATGGACTCAATCAGCGCGAAAGGAAAGGCGTCGGCTTCCTGGTTTGAAAATCCAGGGGAGGAAGAAGGAAAGGTTGAGGAAGGGACTGACGCGCGGGGCCGCTGCGTCAGAGAGAGGAGGGGTCGAGGCCGAGCGGGGTGGGGGGTCGAGGTCGAGCAGGGGGGTCGAGGCCGAGCGGGGGGATTGAGGTCGAGCGGGGGGGGGGGGGTCGAGCCGGGAATCAAGGCCGAGCAGGGGTCGAGGTCGGGCCGGGGATCGAGGTCGAGCAGGGGTTGAGGTCAAGCCGGGGATCGAGGTCGAGCAGGAGATCGAGGTCGAGGAGGTGGCCGACACACACGGGAGAGGAAAGGGAGGAGAGCCGACTGGCTTTGGGCCGAGCAGGCCGACGTGCTGAAATGGGGAGAAGAGGGAGGGGAGAGAAAAAGGGTTTTCCCCATTTCTTTTCTTTTCACTTTCTTTTTGAAAAAGATTTCCCAAAAGGTTTTGAAAACATTTGACTAAGCAAAACAAGCAATACCAAGAAATAAGCCGAGGCATGAATGCTCAAACATGTTTCTACATCCTCATAAGTTTTTTAATTGCATGAAAAGTTTTATTTCCTATGATTTCATGAGCACCAAAAATCATAATTAAATCATTTATTACTATTTTCTTAAAAAGCAAATTTTGGGGTGTTACATTATCTCTTGTAGTGTAGTTAAAGAGCAAGAATCTATATTTAAAGATCAAAGTTACCCCTTGATAATTTCTATCATATCTTGGTAATCTCCCAGTGGTTTTCTCAATGAGTCAAAGATTATCAATTGACTTCTGGTAATATCGAAGACTATGAGTATCCAGTGAAAACTACATTTGTTTATAGAGTCAACATATATATCTTTATGCTGAATTGAGTAATAAGTAAGACAAATTGTGCAAACGATAACAACACTCACCCAAAGTTGTAGGGAATAGTATATAATCTCTGGTCTTTTGGTTGACCAAGAACCTCCGAAGATTCCTCTCCGTTTGAGGTATCTATTGATCGCGGGGAGTGTTTGGATCTGAGAATATGATTGATGGATCAATGAAACCAATATCCGTGTCTCCCTTATGTTTGAGCAATAACATCAAGAATCTGCATATATATGTTTGAGGATAGTTAGTTACTATACATATACATATGCTATAGTCATATTACTAAAAGAAATGATCACTTACAGACAGTAACAACTCATGAGAGATTTGTCTAGAGCGTCCATATGATATAGTTGGTGGAGCTCACTATACGGAACAAATATAATGTCATCGCCCCAGAAGTAATGTTCATCTCTAATTCTGACGCAAATCCAGTCATCTGAGTTTTTGGTACATGTCTCCATGTACCACGAGTTTAACGAGCGAATTTGCGTACTAAGTTCCCTGAGGGCCGATGGGTTGTACAGACTTCTGCCACATACAAAAGTTCTCTTCCACTCATCAACTACAGTGGCATTTTCGATGAGTGCATTTTCTAGAAATTGATTCGTGGTTATACCAGCTCCTAACAAGAACTATTCCATACCATCATAATTGACCCTGCCACTGTAGTCTTGTAGCACGCTCATGTTTGAACCATATTGATTCCCAACAACTAGCGGGACATTGATTGCTTCGATTGTTCCCCGAGCTATGGGACACCCTTCCGTGCTCTTCTCTCTTTATTCTTCTCCTCGTTAATTGCCATTTGGAGAGTGCGGTCATAGTCTCATAGTGGAGAACTCTTCTGAGGATCACGTAGCTTTCTCTGCCGAGCATCCACCAATTGCCTTAGAGCTAAATGACCTAAGAAGAACAGCTTTTTAGCTTCTTGAATTGTGCTTGCACATCGGCCTTTATTGAAGTGTCTAGTTCTTCGTCAGTCTTCTCATACGGAAGTTTCAGAGGAATGTTAACTTTCCTTGTAGCTTGTCTCTTTGCTTGCGATGGGGCGACCAACACCTTTGCTTTTGTGGCGGGCCTCTTCTTTGGCGATGGGGTGGCCGGTGTTGGCGTTGTAGACCGTCGTGGAGGCGATGGGGACGGTGTTGGCATTGGAGACCGTCGTTGAGGCGATGGGGCCGGTGTCGGCGTTGGAGAACGTCGTGGAGGCGATGGGGCCGGTTTCGGAGATGGAGACCGCCTTGGAGGTTCTGGGGAGGAATCCATGTCGTGCATTCCCCCGTCATCATCCCTCGCAACACTATGACTAGCAGGTGATGAATAGTGACTTAGGTCTCTGGGTGAGGCCCTACAGTGAAAACAACGAGTGTGAATAAAGTATCGCTATTTAAACCAATACACAGAGCTAGGTATGATTCACTTTCATTCACACCTAGGATGAGGAGGAGGAGGCGGCGGCGGTACAATAGGAGGTGTGTAGGGATATGAGGTTGCTACACTAGCCGAAAAAAAAAATTCTACCCCATAAACAAGGAACTAGTGCTAGTTATAGATCACGGGGTTACCACTAGATGTGCAGGTGCAGCGGAAGCAACTCGACGTAGTAGTTCGCGTCGTAGCAGTGTCGTGCAGTTGTGAGGTCGTCCGTCTCAACGTCTCCCGCGTGCGGTTCGTCCTTGTGCTCCAAGTGCAGCACCTCCGAGGAATCCCACACGTGTAGGGAGGAAGCGTCATGCCTCTGGACTGCTAGGTCCGCGAGGAGTACTAGGCGTGAGCATGGGGAGGGCAACGGCGGCTGCCAAAAGGCATGGATCAACTCGCCCCGCGCCCACCCCTTGCTTATATAGGCGTCCTAACAAGCTCCCACGTTGGAGGCCCATTAGTAACCCTAAACCTAGTCTAATTCGGGTCCACCCTGAATTAGGCTTCCAGCCCCTTAAGCGTGTGACCCTATAGGCTCACACACATAGACATGGCTCAAGTACTCTTACTCGACCAATAGTTGATAGCGGCCTCTAGCAAGGCATGTCAACTCCTATGCATACGCTATGATCATATCAGACAAACCACCACAATACCATATACATGTTATTCCTTTGCCTCACAATATTTGGTCCAACTCGTGGGTTAACAATTAACCCAAGGACGGCCATGCATTTCATGATCTAATCATTTGAGTGATCCAGTGATATCTCTCTCATATGGAGAGTGAAAAATTCCATCATGATTGATCATGTCTCACAGCATGTTTCCCGACAAACCCGAAGGCCACCTTTATAACTACCCAGTTACGGAGTAGCGTTTTGTAGTCTCTTAAGTAGGTCGTTTCACATCTTGAGTACATACGACAATCTCAGGTCTAAGGACATAACATACATGATGTGTATAGAGACAATCTCAGGTCGGGTCTATCTAGCCCCATGTCATACATGTGCCCACATTATTAGCTTGACATCTCATGTCCATGACTTGTGAAACATAGTCATCAACTAATAATGTGTTGATCTAATATTCATGTGCATTCTTGCACGAACTCCGATCAGGGACAACTTTAGAATAACCATACAAGTAATAGAGTTTCACAAACAATTCACATAATTGCTAATCGATACAAGTTGTCTTTAATGGATATTCATAACATGTCATGGATACAAGGAATACATCATCTCTATGATTACCTCTAGGGCATATTCCCAACAAGGTGATGCCCCAGGAATAATGATACAGTGCTTGCGCCAACAAATAAATGTCTTCTCCGCATCTCCTAAAGTCTTCTCCCCATCACCTCTTTCAATGTCAAGCTGAACATTTCTATGACCTTTTTCAACTCTATACACCGAGACGCGAGCATATCCAGGTGGTATTATTGTCCCATGGCATCTTGGTGTCTTCGTCGGGTCGATAGGAGATACAAAACCGATAGCTACCATGATTGTGGTAGCCCCCTCTAGAATGTGCAGCTCACATGGTGTATTCGGTTATGTGATGTCATCCACTGGGAAGCGTACCTTTGAGTCATCACCAGGCTGAGGCACTTCCGTGGAAGCACAACTGCTTTTCAACTGAGCAGAGGGGCTTATGTTGACTTCCGGTACTGATGCAGTACTTCGCATTCGGCTCATTGCTAAATCCATTTGCCTTTGATTTCCTCGCTCATTCTCGCTTCAAGTTTTTCTTCTCTATCTTTTGCTTGAATAGTTGTTTCGCGTGCTTCACTAAGCATTTGCTCCATGCTATATTTCATAGCTTCCTCCTCTCTCTCTTATTTCTCTGGCGGCTTTTATATGTATCTTTGTCCTTAAGGAAGGCATGCTTCCACGGCACCACGCCATAACCTCTCGTTAGCCCTCCGTGTTCGGCAATCCCGAGGGCATAAGTCAGCTCATCCCTATCTCTATCTAGTGACCATACTCCTTGTTACCTCAAAGATTGAGCGTGAACCAGTCTCCATGCTGCTTTTGTGAGTCCTTGGTCATACGTTAGTCTTCCGGTCTCAAGGTCAAGGCCTCCCTCGTGACCAAAAAAACACCACTTACCGCGCTCAGACCAGATAACTGATTCTGGTTGGATTCCCCTAGCTACAAGGTCCTCTTCTGTTTTTTCCCACTTAGGAATGGCAGTAATGTAGCCACCTGATCCCAAGCGATGGTGGTATTGTTTTTCTCGGGCATTTTGTTGGTTCTTTATTGCTCGTGCTTCGCTCTGTTTCGATGTCTTGAAACCTACAAAGTCATCCCAAAACGGCCTCAACTTGACGTAGGCCTTATTGTTGAAATCTGAAGTAAGGTTCTTCTTGATAAATTCGTTGTACAATTTCTTCTTCCAGGCTTGGAATTGTGTTGCTATCTTATTCATTTCCTAGTCCCTAACACTCCCCTTCAAAGCTTCAACTTCTATATCGAGCGAGAAATGTTGAAGGACATCTCGCCAAATTAGCGCCTTGTCACGATCAGAGAAAAAACTAACATCTGGACGTTCTTTCCTTTGCCGCCATTCATGAGCACTGATCGGAAGCCTATCCCTTACAAGGTAACCACAGTGGTTGAAAAATGTATGTGCATGTGGTCCAAGTTCTCTCCCTGTTTCCTCCTCGAATTGCGAGATAATGTACTGAACCTCCAATGGCTTCTTCGGGCTTTGTACATTTTTACTCTTCCCCGTAGTTGTCGTTGATGGAGACGGCTATGTATGTAGAAACACAAAAATTATATATATATATATAATTATACAAATGTAATTATTTTGATTTTTATGTATACACAATAGATTGTAGACATATATAAATCTCGTCAACATTGTCTTACGCGATATTTTCTTGCTCAACATCTTCGGTAAAGTACTGACTTCCGTCATCTACATGATTGGCGTCGTCATCTACTACTTCATTGGTGCCGTCGTTGATCATGGAAAACAAGAAATCCTCAATGTTCTCATTCAGGTCTTTCATTTTTGCAACAATCGTAAAAGGGTTTAGAGTTTAGGGTTTAGGCACTTAGAGTTAGGCACTAGGGGTAGACACACTTAGTGTGTGTGTAATAAAAGGGAAGACACTTATTAGGATGTACATATATAGGGTTTCAACACTTAGGGGTTTAGGGTAGACACTTAGGATGTACATATATAGGGTTTCAACACTTAGGGGTTTAGGGTAGACACTTATGTGTGTGTGTGTCTACACTAAGATGTACAACGGATCTACCGGAAACCAAAAACTTAAACCGAGATACCAATAGTGATGCTCTGAAACCCTAGAGAGAACAGATAGGAGCTCACCCAAAAATACTCATGAGAACTTCTTTCAAAAGTACTTCATCAAGTTACCTGCATGATTATGAAACCAACGCAACAAACGGAACTCGATTCGAAGCTCGGACGAGAGAGAAATGGAAGAAACAGTGAGACATTACTCAGCACCGGACGCTGACTCACAGAGCATAGGACGCTCCGATGCAGTGAGTCTGATGTTAGCAGTCCTGAGCATATTACGCTCTGATGCTAGAGTCCGATGCAATTCCAGAGAGCTCTTGGGAGCATAGGACGCATCTGATGCTACCCTAAAGGACGCACCATGAGTCTGATGGTCGCAAAACAAGCGAAAAACAGCCCAAGCATCAGACTCTAGGCCTTGGGGATGACCGAGTCTGATGCAATTCCACAGAGCTCCTGGGAGCATAGGATACGTCTGGTGTTATGGCAAAGGATGCACCGTGAGTTCAATGCACGAGTCTGATGCCCTCGAAAACTGTGCGGATCACACAAAAATCGCCAGAACTTGCTCGATTCAACTCCGATTGAATCCAAACTTTGTGGGGAGGTTTCTTAGGTAGATGTGACTCTACTCCATGAAGATCATGATCTTCCTACCCTCACAAAATTTGGAGTAAAAAAACTGATGAACAGAGCCAAAACGAGGCAAGACACAAAAACAGACTGATCTCTTTGTTCGCTCCAATCCAACCCGAATCCTTCGGTGGATTACCTCACAAGGAGACGCAACAACTATCCCATCAAACAATTCACAAAACAAACAAACATGGAGGGAGATTGGGCGAAGGAATCGAAGAACAAAATTGCAAAAGCAATGAACGCGAAGACAAGCAATTTCACAACCGACTCCCGGAGGAGACAAGGAGATTACGGCCTCCTTTCCTTGGACAAAAATCTTAGTTCTTACAAGAGAGAATCATGGACCTCAAGCAAGCATTCTAGGGCAGGGGAAAACCTTCGAATAGAGTGGGGGAAATAGAAATGCAAGAGGTAAGGATGAGGATAACACTTCATCCCCTAACAAGGAGGTTTAAATCAACATATTCACTTAGCCCCAAGATACATGAGAAAATCACCTAGCCATAAGACATTGTGACTCAATTCCACTGAATCCTAGGTCCTTGCTTTAATTGAACAGCCCCGCCTCCTGCTTGGACTGGTCGTCGCCTCGATGCAACCTCGAACCCTGTAAACCGGTCCCCTAGTGATTTTGGGCTCAACCACCGAACCCTGATTTTTTAGGCTCAAACTCAGAAACCGTCCTCCGATGGTTTTGAGGCCTAAACCATCAAACCGCTTGACTCATGCCACCTCGTCCTTGCTCGGCCCGGTGCCAAGTCCTCTTGAGCCTTCCCGCTCGACTTGCTCGCCCGCCATCTTGACTTGGTCAACATGGTGTACTCCATGTCTTCTTGCAAGCCACCATGGCTAGTTCTCCAGCCCTCCAGTTCGTCTTTCCAAGCCTAACGTCCGCCCTTCATCGCTCTCAGTCCATCTGCACGACACGCCTCTACTCAACCTTCACCTCACAATGGTTCTCAAAAAGATCAGCACAACACAAGCCGATAGATAAGCACATTTCTACTTTCGCAGTAAGGTTAGTGAAACACGCTCAAACTGAAATACCCGAATGTTAAACAATCAATCATCACTAAACTGAATATCATGGGCACATGTCAACCATGTGTTCACAATGGTTCTAAAAAAGATCAAAACAAAATATTAGTAACCCACTAAAATAATAAAAACAAAAAATGATGTCAGATAATGACTTACATTAAAACAGCTACACTTGTATTTGGATGTCTCGAATGAAACATGTGGTTCAGGAGCCTCCATAGGCCTTTGGGTTGATTCTTTTGATGATCTGGTTTTATCAGAAAAGTATCCAAACCTTTTCAGTTACAATGTGGACTAGAATATTTCCTTGCAGACAGCCTTAGCACAAAGTGATATGCTATCTATGTTCAGGCTCCCAATGTCTAGAGGGGGATACAATGAGTTCTTGTTATTCAGAGAGAACATAGAAAGCTTCGGATCAGACCCCCAAGAGTCAGATGTATGGGTTCTAAAATGCAGGAGTGGGATCTACTCCTCCAGAATGTTTTACCAATACCAGTTCAAGGATGTCAACCCTCCAGTAATTTTCTCCTGGATTTGGAAGGCTAAGTGTATGCCCAAAATTAAAATCTTCAGATGGTTGCTCCTGGTGGACAGGCTAAATACTAGAGGCATGTTATTAAAAAGAAATAAGTATTTGGAGGAGGGATATTTATGTGAGTTATATCCAGATCAGGCTATAGAGTCTGCACTTCATTTATTTTTTGACTGTTCCTCTAGCTCTGCTAGGTGGTACTCTATTGGCATCCAGTGGAACCTTCAGATAGATATTTGTCAGATGATTATGCAGTAGAAACAAAATTTCATTGGGCCTTATTTCTTTGATCTATTCATGATTGTTGCCTGGACAATTTGGAAGGAGAGGAATGACTACATTTTCAACCACAAGATCTCATCACTTGGAGGCTGGAAGCTTAGGTTCAAGAATGAAGTTAACCTTCATCTTTATAGATTGCCTTTTGCAAAAAAGAGTCTTAGTTATGGATTAGTTAGATCAGTTGTAATCTTTTTCTGTTCCTCTTTCACCTCTCTCCCCTAGGCTGTGGATCTTCTAGTTTCTTTCTTGCAGCCTTAGTTTAGAGCAGGTGAGTCTTCTCCTCTTTTGAGTTAGCCTCTAGCTAACCCTGTAACTTGTTATTTTACTTTGTTCTTAATATATTCCTCGGGAGCAATGCTCCACAGTTTTCATCAAAAAAGCATACTAGCTAGCTAGCTAACTAACTAACTAACTACCTAACTATATAACTGACTAACTAATAGTGGCATGTAGGGGTTTGCTGGCGTCGAGGCGGGCAGCGGTGCTGGGGCAGGCTGGGGGTGAGAGAGCGAGGCGGGGGCAGGGGCGGGGGCGGGGAGCCAGTGTGAACGGACACATGGAGGAAGCCGTGCGGCAGTGCTGTGCTGTGGGGCATAGCACGTCAATGACATCATGTCAGTTGTCACGCCAGCATACCTCGGCGCAGTCAAATGGGTTTCATGTGTTAATTTAAAATTTGTTTAAAAAAGAGTTAAAAATATATAAAAAAATCATATCCGTGAGGGGAACGCCTAACCATTGTGCCTGCGCTAGGCTACGACGCAACCTATCCCTAGGGCCACGCCTAAAGTTGAGCATGCAGTCTGCGGGCTTTCGGCCTGGTCCGAAGCACGATTGAAAAGCTCGGTCCGAGAACGGCCCGAAGCCCACACCAGACCGGACTTGTGCTACCTCCTAGGCACGCCGGGCGGCATGGCCCGGTCCGGTTTGCTTAGGCGGCCCGGTTAAAGGCCCGGTAGCCAGGGAGGCAATATAAACCTCCTTGCTACCGCCCCGCGCCCCCTCCCTCATTCCCCGTCGCTGCTCCTCCCCCCACACCCGTAACCCTAACCCTAACGCTCTGCGCCTCTACCGCCGAGTCGCCACCGCCGCCGCAGTCTTCCGCCACTGCCACCGGCCACCGCTCGCTCGCCGTCACCGCGCGACCTCGACTCGACGTCGTTCACCTGCTAGGACTCCTTGGAGTCTTGGAGGCCTCCACCGCCGGCGCCGGATCTGGCTCTGCTTGGAGATCTTGGAGGTTGATCTCGTCTTTTGGGGAGGTGTCGTCACTCGTCTTCTTCTCCATCTCTCCGGCTCCATGCAGGTAAGATGAACAAGAACCCTAACCCTAGGCACCCCTATGTTCTCCTCCTCTGATCTCGCTCTGATGAATGATCTCTCTACCCCTATGTTCTTTGTAGGTCGCCGGCCTCTAGCTGGTGCCGTTGGATTCGTTGAGGAACGGTGCCGGATCTGGCTCTGCTTCGAGATCTTGGAGGTCTCCACCACTGGATCCGTTGAGGAACGGTGCCGGATCTGGCTCTGCTTGGAGATCTTGGAGGCCTCCACCGCTGGATCTTGCCTGTGTAGCCCTGTACTCCCTCTGATCTCTCATTCTTCACCACCGTCCACCGGTCGATCTCGTCGTTTGGGGAGGTGCCGCTGCTCGTCTTCTTCTCTATCTCTCCGGCGCCATGCAGGTAAGAACAAGAATCCTAACCCTAATCTAGATCTAATACAGTCTCTGTCTCCCCCTCTGATCTTTGCAGGTCGCCGGCGTCTAGCTGGTGCCGCTGGATCCGTTGAGGAATGGTGCCGACTGCGAGAGGAGAAGAAGGCTGTAGCTGGTGGCCATGGCCGGCTCTGATGGTCCTACCATCAACGATGAGTTGAGGGCCTTGGGCCAGATCCCCGGCGACCAAGACGACATGGGAGATGTTGCTCATCTCTTGTTCGGGAGGAGTGCTGCTCCTACCAACCAAGATGATTCTGTTGCCGGTGAGGCAGGGCCGTCCTCTAGCGACGCAGCTTCACTTGCTTCATCCACCACCACTGGTAAGCGTCGGTCTCCTGTCTAGGCTGACTTCGATGAAGTCAAAGAGATGGTTGATGGTGAGAATGTTGTTGTTGCTGTTTGCAAAATGTGTCGTACTCGTTTGTCTGCTAAGTCTGCTAATAGTACTGGGCATTTAAAAAAACATGCTATTGCATGTAAAAAGAAAACTGATAGGTCTAATGCTGTTCAAAGTAGGCTTGCTTTAAACCCTAATGGATCTTATAGAAACTGGGAGTATAAGCCTGATGTTGCTAGGGTTGAGCTCTATCATTTGATTGCTAGATTGGATCTGCCTCTATCTATAGCTGACAATGAGGCTTGGGATGATTACATTCAGGATGCTCACAATCCTAGATATAAGAGAGTCTCTAGATTCACCACATCTAGAGATCTGTCTAGGCTTTACAATGAAAAATTGCTTAAACTTAAAACTCATGTTTTGTCTGTTGTGTCTTCAGTTTGTTTGACTTCTGATATATTGTCTGGTAATGCTAAAGAGGACTATATCACTGTTGTGGCTCACTACATCACTTCTGATTGGGAACTTAAGAAATCTGTTATTGGTTTTAAACTGATTGAAGTGAGCCACAATGGTGTTAACATTGCTGAAAGAATAGTAAATGTGGTTAGAGACTGGGGCCTGCTTGACAAAGTATTCTCTGTTAGTCTTGATAATGCATCTGCTAATACAACTGCTATGCTTGGATTGTCCTGTATGCTTGATGGTTACTTGGGGTATGATATTGATCCTAAAGATCCTAGTAAAAAGTTGTATTATGTTGTGCATCAGCGCTGTGTTTGCCATGTTCTTAATTTGATTGTTAAATCTAGTTTGAAAAGGCTTAAACCTTGCTGGGAGTCTTTTAGAAGTGCAATTAACTTTCTAAATTCATCTAATCAACGCATTGCTCAATTCAAGGAGTACTGTCTTGCTTAGGGAATGTGTCCTCGTAAATTTTGTTTGGATATGGATGTAATGAATGTGAATCTGTGAACTTGTGATTTGTGAATTATGTTGAACGTCAAATGAATGTGATTCTAAACTTCATCTTAAAATGAATGTGATTCTGTGAACTTGTGAATTATGTTGAACATCAAATGAATGTGATTCTCATCTTGTCATCTTAAAATGAAGTTGAACAAGGGTATATTCAAAAAACGGGCTGCAGGCTGACCCGATGTTCGTTGGGCCCCTTGATCACCGGGCTGGCACGGCCCGAATTTGGGCCCACGGACCGGGCGTGGGTTGGCGAGTAGGCACGGTGGCCTTTGTAGGGACGACACGGTGGCACGCGGGCCATTATGGCCCGTACCCGTACGGGCCGGGCTAGGCCCGGGCCCGAGCCGGACCGGACCAGGCCGGCCCGTTGCTCATCTTTAGCCACGCCAGGTAATATGGTGTGGATTGGGGAGGCGCATCGGGGACAACCGGCCGAGCAGGAGGTGCGCATGGGGGGCGAGAAGGTGGTGTGGCGGCAGTGTCCGCAACTCTCACGACACGAACATAAAAGTTGGGGGGCGTGACAGCCTGAGAAGAGATGGCGGCGGCGCTAGTGGCGGTGTGAGCGAGCCTCGCGGGTGAAGGTGCACGGCTGCCCAGGGACAAGAAGATGCGAGGTACGGAGAACATTCCCAGAAAATTTAGAGAAGCAGCTCTTTTGTTTAATTCAGAGAGGCTCCTCAGACATTAAACTACTATAATACTCTTCAACTTTTAATTAGAAACCAGTTCCGCATTCATTGATTTTTTTGGTTCTAGCCTACAACTTAAGTTTTTTCTATCTAATTCTTCTTATTTTGAGACCATCAAATCTACTAAAATAAAGGCTTTATATTGTTTACATGGCTAATAAAATCCCTCCCTATATATACGTATAGATATAGATATATATATATATATATCTAAATATATAGATTTAATTTTCTCCTCCCCTATCCGTGCTAAACCGTACGTCGTATATATACCATCGGTGCTTAGTTGTAAAAAATAAATAAATACCGGAGATTTAGTGTTGGCAACAAAGTAGGAATTAAGTCGGACCAGGATTCTTATTCTGCATAGACTCGGATAGGAAAACATCAATAACCAGGGCTAAAAAACATATACATAGGCCCTGCCGGGTGTCAGGGCACAAGCACGACCCTACCGCGGCAGCAGTACTAATTAGCTACGCGATCCAGATCGATTATTGATATTAGATAGAATAGCAATAGGCATCGATCAGAATCAGGAGATGGAGCGCGGCTGCGCAGCAGGTAACAACTCGTCGGCGGCAGGAACGAAGAGACCAGAGCTAGATGGCGGCGGGATGATGAACAAAGGCGACTGGACAGGGACGAAGAAGGCCAAGAAATTGCACGAGTACCAGCATGCGGTCGGCGGCGGCGGATCGACGAGGTCATCGAGGAAGAGGCCGTACGAGTATGGCGAGCACGAACACGACGTGTCCTCGGAGAAACTCTACAAGTGCAACTACTGGGAAGACCCGGCCTACGCCACAAACATTGAATTCTTTGGCCTCGAGCAAGCGCGCAACGCCGCGCTCGACAACGAATGCGAGCGCGTGTTCCGGAGTTCGAGGTCCTGTACCCAAACCGTACAAAGAACATAGATAGGAGTAGCTAGATTTTTCTTTTTTTTCCTTTGTTTTTAGCCTTTGAAATCAAGGTCTTACAATTTGTTGAAAACTGTAAGCCTAACTTAGGAAGAGACCAGAATTAAAAACACTAGGTTGACCATTATTGTTCACGTTTTCGAGGAGAAAAAGTCTAGATCACCCGCCCCCCCACTATCGCGTGTGGAACACATAACCTCCAAAGTACCAAACGGTCTAATTTACCCCCTAAACTATCCAAAACCGTCACTTCGAGGGATCGAAGTCGAGGGGAGGGCCCGATCGGCTGATCGGCCTCCTGCTCGGGGGTTGTTCGTTCGACCCTCCGTCCGTCAGTTCGAGGGATCGAGGTCGAGGGGTGCTCGATCAGCTGATCGGCCTCCTGCTCGGGGGTCGTTCGTTCGACCCTCTGGCCGCCACTCCGAGGAGTTGAAGTGGAAGGAGATGGCTCGATCGGCTGATCGGCCTCCTGTCCGGGGTCGTTCGTTCGACCCTGTATCCGCCACTCCGAGGAGTCGAAGTCGAAGGAGGGGGCTCGATCGGCTGATCGGCCTCCTGTCCGGGGTCGTTCGTTCGACCTTCTATCCGCCACTCCGAGGAGTCAAAGTCGAAGGAGGGGGCTCGATCGGCTGATCGGCCTCCTGCTCGGGGTCGTTCGTTCGACCCTCTGTCCGCCACTCCGAGGGGTCGGAGTCGAAGGGGGCTTGATCGGATGATGGGTCCTCTGTCCGGGGTCGTTCGTTCGACCCTCTGTCCGCCACTCCGAGGAGTCGAAGTCGAAGGAGGGGGCTCGATCGGCTGATCGGCCTCCTGTTCGGGGTCGTTCGTTTGACCCTATGTCCGCCACTCCGAGGGGTCGAAGTCGAGGAGGGGGCTCGATCGGCTGATCGGCCTCCTCTTCGGGAGTCGTTCGCTCGACCCTCTGTCCGCCACTCTGAGGGGTCGGAGTCGAAGGGGGGCTCGGTCGGCTCATCGGCCTCCTGTTCGGGGGTCGTTCGCTCGACCCTCTGTCCGCCACTCCGAGGGGTCGGAGTCGAAGGGGGGCTCTATCGGCTGATTGAGCCTCCTGTTCGGGGTCGTTCTTTCGACCCCTTGTCCGTCGCGAACACAAGTGGTCCAATATTGACCCGTACGAAAAACGGTGTCAACAAACTATTATAATACTCTTCAAGTTTAATTAGAAAGCAGTTCCGCATTCATAGATTTTTTTGGTTCTAGCCTACAACTTAAGTTTTTTCTATCGAATTCTTCTTATTTTGAGACCATCAGATCTACTAAAATAAAGGCTTTATATTGTTTACATGCCTAATAAAATCCCTCCCTATATATACACGTATATATATATATATAAATATAAATATATAGATTTAATTTTCTCCTCCCGTATCCGTGCTAAACCGTACGTCGTATATATACCAGCGGTGCTTAGTTGTAAAAAATAAATAAATACCGGAGATTTAGTGTTGGCAACAAAGTAGGAATTAAGTCGGACCAGGAATCTTATTCTGCATAGACTCGGATAGGAAAACATCAATAACCAGGGCTAAAAAACATATACATAGGCCCTGCCGGGTGTCATGGCACAAGCACGACCCTACCGCGGCAGCAGTACTAATTAGCTAGGTGATCCAGATCGATTATTGATATTAGATAGAATAGCAATAGGCATCGATCAGAATCAGGAGATGGAGCGCGGCTGCGCAGCAGGTAACAACTCGTCGGCGGCAGGAACGAAGAGACCAGAGCTAGATGGCGGCGGGATGATGAACAAAGGCGACTGGACAGGGACGAAGAAGGCCAAGAAATTGCACGAGTACCAGCATGCGGTCGGCGGCGGCGGATCGACGAGGTCGTCGAGGAAGAGGCCGTACGAGTATGGCGAGCACGAATACGACGTGTCCTCGGAGAAACTCTACAAGTGCAACTACTGGGAAGACCCGGCCTACGCCACAAACATTGAATTCTTTGGCCTCGAGCTAGCGCGCAACGCCGCGCTCGACAACGAATGCGAGCGCGTGTTCCGGGAGTTCGAGGTCCTGTACCCAAACCGTACAAAGAACATAGATAGGAGTAGCTAGATTTTTCTTTTTTTTCCTTTGTTTTTAGCCTACCATTATTGTTCACGTTTTCGAGGAGAAAAAGTCTAGATCACCCGCCCCCCCACTATGGCGTGTGGAACACATAACCTCCAAAGTACCAAACGGTCTAATTTACCCCCTAAACTATCCAAAACCGTCACTTCGAGGGATCGAAGTCGAGGGGAGGGCCCGATCGGCTGATCGGCCTCCTGCTCGGGGGTTGTTCGTTCGACCCTCCGTCCGTCAGTTCGAGGGATCGAGGTCGAGGGGTGCTCGATCAGCTGATCGGCCTCCTGCTCGGGGGTCGTTCGTTCGACCCTCTGGCCGCCACTCCGAGGAGTTGAAGTGGAAGGAGATGGCTCGATCGGCTGATCGGCCTCCTGTCCGGGGTCGTTCGTTCGACCCTGTATCCGCCACTCCGAGGAGTCGAAGTCGAAGGAGGGGGCTCGATCGGCTGATCGGCCTCCTGTCCGGGTCGTTCTTTCGACCCTCTATCCGCCACTCCGAGGAGTCGAAGTCGAAGGAGGGGGCTCGATCGGCTGATCGGCCTCCTGCTCGGGGGTCGTTCGTTCGACCCTCTGTACGCCACTCCGAGGGGTCGGAGTCGAAGGGGGCTTGATCGGATGATGGGTCCTCTGTCCGGGGTCGTTCGTTCGACCCTCTGTCCGCCACTCCGAGGAGTCGAAGTCGAAGGAGGGGGCTCGATCGGCTGATCGGCCTCCTGTTCGGGGTCGTTCGTTTGACCCTATGTCCGCCACTCCGAGGGGTCGAAGTCGAGGAGGGGGCTCGATCGGCTGATCGGCCTCCTCTTCGGGAGTCGTTCGCTCGACCCTCTGTCCGCCACTCTGAGGGGTCGGAGTCGAAGGGGGGCTCGGTCGGCTCATCGGCCTCCTGTTCGGGGGTCGTTCGCTCGACCCTCTGTCCGCCACTCCGAGGGGTCGGAGTCGAAGGGGGGCTCTATCGGCTGATTGAGCCTCCTGTTCGGGGTCGTTCTTTCGACCCCTTGTCCGTCGCGAACACAAGTGGTCCAATATTGACCCGTACGAAAAACGGTGTCAACAAACTATTATAATACTCTTCAAGTTTAATTAGAAAGCAGTTCCGCATTCATAGATTTTTTTGGTTCTAGCCTACAACTTAAGTTTTTTCTATCGAATTCTTCTTATTTTGAGACCATCAGATCTACTAAAATAAAGGCTTTATATTGTTTACATGGCTAATAAAATCCCTCCCTATATATACACGTATATATATATATATATAAATATAAATATATAGATTTAATTTTCTCCTCCCGTATCCGTGCTAAACCGTACGTCGTATATATACCATCGGTGCTTAGTTGTAAAAAATAAATAAATACCGGAGATTTAGTGTTGGCAACAAAGTAGGAATTAAGTCGGACCAGGAATCTTATTCTGCATAGACTCGGATAGGAAAACATCAATAACCAGGGCTAAAAAACATATACATAGGCCCTGCCGGGTGTCATGGCACAAGCACGACCCTACCGCGGCAGCAGTACTAATTAGCTAGGCGATCCAGATCGATTATTGATATTAGATAGAATAGCAATAGGCATCGATCAGAATCAGGAGATGGAGCGCGGCTGCGCAGCAGGTAACAACTCGTCGGCGGCAGGAACGAAGAGACCAGAGCTAGATGGCGGCGGGATGATGAACAAAGGCGACTGGACAGGGACGAAGAAGGCCAAGAAATTGCACGAGTACCAGCATGCGGTCGGCGGCGGCGGATCGACGAGGTCGTCGAGGAAGAGGCCGTACGAGTATGGCGAGCACGAATACGACGTGTCCTCGGAGAAACTCTACAAGTGCAACTACTGGGAAGACCCGGCCTACGCCACAAACATTGAATTCTTTGGCCTCGAGCTAGCGCGCAACGCCGCGCTCGACAACGAATGCGAGCGCGTGTTCCGGGAGTTCGAGGTCCTGTACCCAAACCGTACAAAGAACATAGATAGGAGTAGCTAGATTTTTCGTTTTTTTCCTTTGTTTTTAGCCTTTGAAATCAAGGTCTTACAATTTGTTGAAAACTGTAAGCCTAACTTAGGAAGAGACCAGAATTAAAAAAACTAGGTTGACCATTATTGTTCACCTTTTCGAGGGGAAAAAGTCTAGATCACCCGCCCCCCCACTATGGCGTGTGGAACACATAACCTCGAAAGTACCAAACGGTCTAATTTACCCCATAAACTATCCAAAACCGTCATTTCGAGGGATCGAAGTCGAGGGGAGGGCCCGATCGGCTGATCGGCCTCCTGCTCGGGGGTTGTTCGTTCGACCCTCCGTCCGTCACTTCGAGGGATCGAGGTCGAGGGGTGCTCGATCAGCTGATCGGCCTCCTGCTCGGGGGTCGTTCGTTCGACCCTCTGGCCGCCACTCCGAGGAGTCGAAGTGGAAGGAGATGGCTCGATCGGCTGATCGGCCTCCTGTCCGGGGTCGTTCGTTCGACCCTCTATCCGCCACTCCGAGGAGTCGAAGTCGAAGGAGGGGGCTCGATCGGCTGATCGGCCTCCTGCTCGGAGGTCGTTCGTTCGACCCTCTGTCCGCCACTCCGAGGGGTCGGAGTCGAAGGGGGATTGATCGGCTGATGGGTCCTTTGTCCGGGGTCGTTCGTTCCACCCTCTGTCCGCCACTCCGAGGAGTCGAAGTCGAAGGAGGGGGCTCGATCGGCTGATCGGCCTCCTGTTCGGGGTCGTTCGTTCGACCCTATGTCCGCCACTCCGAGGGGTCGAAGTCGAGGAGGGGGCTCGATCGGCTGATCGGCCTCCTGTTCGGGAGTCGTTCGCTCGACCCTCTGTCCGCCACTCCGAGGGGTCGGAGTCGAAGGGGGGCTCGGTCGGCTCATCGGCCTCCTGTTCGGGGGTCGTTCGCTCGACCCTCTGTCCGCCACTCCGAGGCGTCGGATTCGAAAAGGGGCTCTATCGGCTCATCGAGCCTCCTGTTCGGGGTCGTTCTTTCGATCCCTTGTCCGTCGCGAACACAAGTGGTCCAATATTGACCCGTACGAAAAACGGTGTCAACAGGCTCCTCAGACGTTAAACTACTATAATACTCTTCAACTTTAATTAGAATGCAGTTCCGCATTCATAGATTTTTTTGGTTCTAGCCTACAACTTAAGTTTTTTCTATCTAATTCTTCTTATTTTGAGACCATCAGATCTACTAAAATAAAGGCTTTATATTGTTTACATGGCTAATAAAATCCCTCCCTATATATACACGTATAGATATATATATATATATATATATATATATATATATATATATATATATTATATATAAATATATAGATTTAATTTTCTCCTCCCCTATCCGTGCTAAACCGTACATCGTATATATGTTAGTTAAGATGTTGCATAGTATTAGATTAGTTCATCATCGTTGCATTAGCTAGACAATAAGGGGATGCATGTGGGCGAAGGCGTGCTCGGCCCACAATGCAGTCCGAGTCGAGTCTGTATCCACGTCAAGGTGTTTGGTTACAGCACGTAGCGGGCGTCGCGGTGAAACGGTGTCGCGCTAGATCTTCGGCTTGGTGCGGGGACGTGATCGATTGTGATCATGATCCGTAGTGTCGTGTATAAATAAGGGATGAATAAGACTTCAAGGAAGAGCGTTTTTAGCCAGCAAAATAATATCGTGTTCAGGTCTCTGTTTCCATCTACTAAATTTTCGCCGTGGTCACCACGACCTCGCCGGCGGTGTGTTCCGGGCACCAAGTCGGAGCTTTGCTCTAACAAGTGGTATCGGAGCCGAAGGGTCGGCGCTGCCGGCGTTCCAGGCGGCGGAGGAGAGGCGGAGAAGAAGGCTGGTGGTTTCGTCCATCAAGGAGAAGCGAACAAGCTAGGCGCCATCATGGGCACCAGCGGGAAGGACACCGAGGTGATGGAGCGCGCGTGGAATCAGGCTTCGGGTAACTTGATCTGGACGATGTTGACGCGTACCAATTACCAAGAGTGGTCCGAGCACGTTAAGTGCAATCTCGAAGCGATGTACCTTTGGGATGCAGTCGAGCCTGAAGATGCTGCAAAGGTTGAGCGGCGTCGAGATCGACTTGCGTTAGGCGCCATGATGAAGGGAGTTCCCCCTGAGATGCACTCCATGCTGTTGAGTAAGAAGTCGGCGAAGGAGGCCTGGGATGGGATCAAATCGATGCGGCTAGGTGCGGAGCGAGTCAAGGAGGTGAACGCACAGAAACTGTTGGGCGAGTTCGAGACGATCTCGTTCAAGCAAGGGGAGACGATCGACGATTTTGCAGTTCGCATCTCACGTCTGGCCACGGATCTTCGTGGGCTGGGGGAGAAAAGCGTGGACGATGCACGTGTCGTGAAGAAGTTCCTCAGGGTCGTACCGCCGCGCTACAACCAGGTGGCAGTGACGATCGAGATGTTCTGTGACCTCAAGACACTCACCCTGGAGGAGCTGGTTGGGCGTTTGCGTGCTGCTGAGGATCGCTTTGATCCATCGGTAGAGCAGGTGACAGAAAAGATGCCCAAGCTTTTGCTCACGGAGGAGGAGTGGGCAGCAAAGCACAAGGCGCGGATGATGTCTGATCAATCATCGTCTTCCTGTGGCAAGGGCAATGGTGGCCGACATTACGTCAAGAAGGACAAGGGCGGGGCTCGCGGCGGCGAAACGCGTGACTCCGATGTCAGGCTCACCTCAATGGGCACTCCACAGCGAAAGGGCAAGTGCAAGAAGTGTGGCATCTATGGCCACTGGGCTAAGGAGTGCAAAACTCCGGTGAAGGAGGAGCGACAGGAGGTCGCTCACGCTACTCATATTGAGCCTGAGCCAGCGCTCCTGGTGGCGCAAGTGTGCAATGTGGTGCGGGGTGCTAATCCCGTGCCGCAGGTTTATCTGAATCAAGAGCGTGTGTTCCCGACTGATTACAGCGAGGGCACGTGGGTGTTGGACACCGGCGCGACACACCACATGACGGGATGTCGTGCATCGCTATCTAGCCTGGATGAATCTGTGGGAGGAGCGGTGCGTTTCGGTGATGGATCCTCGGCCAAGATCTGCGGCAGTGGCGCGGTGACAGTTGTTGACAAGAATGACGACCACCGTGTACTGACAGAGGTATATTACATTCCCTCTCTGAGATGTAACATTGTTAGTCTTGGTCAGCTTGAGGAGAATGGGTGTCGTATTGAGATCGATCAAGGCCTAATGGAGGTCTTTGAGCGCCGACAGGGTGTCGTTCAGAAGAAAGTTCTGATCAGGGCAGAGAGGAAGAATCGACTGTATATTATGCAGGTCAAACTCTCAGTCCCTGTGTGTCTCATGTCCAAAATGGATGATGCAGCGTGGCTGTGGCATGCCAGATTTGGGCACTTGAATTTCAGGGCGTTGCAGGAGTTAGGGGGGAAGAACATGGTTGATGGGATTCCACTGATTCGTCGTGGTGAGCAGGTGTGTGACGGATGCGCACTAGGTAAGCAGCATTGTACACCCTTCCCACGAGCATCATCATACTGAGCCACAGCTGGGCTCGAGTTAGTCCATGGGGACTTGTGTGGACACATCACTCCATCGACACCTGGAGGGAAGGCGTTCTTCCTCCTACTGGTTGATGATTATAGCCGCTATATGTGGCTTGAGCTATTGACATCCAAATCCGAGGCTTTCCAATTGTTCAAGAAAATCAAGGCAGTGGCTGAGGCTGAATCAGGTCGAAGACTGAGGACTTTCAGAACAGATAGGGGTGGCGAGTTCAACTCGGCCGTGTTTGCAGCTTACTGTAATGAGCAGAGCATCAAGCGCAATACAACATCCCCCTACACCCCACAACAGAATGGCGTAGTAGAACGACGGAATCAAACAATAGTGGAGATGGCTCGTTGTCTGCTAACAAGCATGAAGGTGCCAGCCAAGTTCTGGGGTGAAGCAGTGAAGATTGCAGTCCATATCTTGAACAGATCACCGACGAAAAGCTTGGCTGACAAAACACCGTATGAGGCGTGGTTTAACAAGAAGCCGTCAGTCAAACATTTTCGCACATTTGGGTGTCTAGCCTACGCGAAGAAAGTCGGACCTGGGATGACAAAGCTGTCAGACCGAAGCATCCCTGGTGTTCACCTTGGCTATGAGCCGGGAACCAAAGCTTATCGTATCTATGATCCTGTGCACGATAAGCTGTTGGTGTCCACGGACGTAATATTTGATGAGACCCGCGGATGGAATTGGGAGGAGGAGGTAGCTGGTGCGGAAAATGCAGCTGTGCAGGGCGATTTCAGTGTTCACTGGCCTGATTACGCAGAGGCTGCAGCTGACGAAAATCCGACAACTGGGTTTGCTGACGATCTAGTCCAGGCAACACCATCATCGACAGCACCGTCAATTCCATCAGCTGGAGGAGTAGGGGAGGGATCTACATACACACCTCAAACATCAGGAGGCTCATCAAACAACCCGATTCAGTGGGTGACTCGACCCACTGATGGGCCAGTAGATTCTACAGGAGCACCGCTGCGTTACAGAACGCTTTCTGACTTGTTCGACTCCACAAAAGAGATGCAGAATTTCGAATACAGTGGTGTATGTCTTGTTGCCGCTGAAGAACCAGCTTCCGTAAGTGAAGCTATGAAACTCTCTCATTGGAGGGAAGCTATGCAGGTTGAGATGCAATCTATCGAAGCCAACAGGACTTGGGAGGTGTCTGATCTGCCTGCAAGAAGTAAAGCCATAGGGCTCAAGTGGGTCTTTAAAGCAAAGAAGAACCCAGAAGGCAAAGTTGTCAAGCACAAAGCCAGATTGGTGGCTAAGGGTTATGCTCAGCAGCAGGGAGTTGATTTCGATGATGTGTTTGCACCTGTGGCTAGAATTGAAACAGTGAGGGTTTTGCTAGCATTGGCAGCACAAGGAGGATGGCAGGTACACCATATGGATGTTAAGTCAGCATTCTTGAATGGGGATTTGTCTGAAACTGTATATGTGCAACAGCCTCCTGGTTTCATAATTGGCAAAGGTGACAAAGTGTTGAAATTGAACAAAGCACTCTATGGACTGAGGCAGGCTCCGAGGGCTTGGAACTTTAAACTCGACAAGGAGTTAGTTGCTTTGGGGTTCGTCAGAAGCAAGCTGGAGCATGCTGTTTACAGGAGAAGCAATAACAGGTCCTTTCTACTCGTGGGAGTATATGTCGATGATTTAGTAATCTCTGGGCCAGATGTGAATGACATCAGAAAGTTTAAGAAGGAGATGATGAAAAAATTCAGCATGAGTGATTTGGGTCTCTTGAGTTATTACCTAGGAATTGAGGTGAAGCAAGGAGATGGCAAGATCACGCTGAGTCAGAGTTCATATGCAAAGAAGATATTGGAGTCTGTTGGCATGGTTAATTGCAATCCATGTGCAACACCAATGGAATCTAGACTCAGACTCTGCAAGAATAAGGATGGGGATGTAATTGTGGATCCTACAGCATATAGAAGTATAATTGGAAGTCTCAGGTACATTGTTAACACAAGGCCCGATCTTGCTTTTTCGGTTGGTGTTATCAGTAGATACATGGAGGCTCCAAACAAAGAACACTGGGCTGCTGTCAAGGATGTGCTGAGATATTTAAAGGGCACAATTGAATATGGCTGTGTGTATGAGAAGAGTGCAGCACTGAAACCTTTCTTGATTGGGTTCAGTGACAGTGACTTTGCAGGGGACGTTGAAGATAGGAAGAGCACAACAGGAGTTGTGTATTTTCTGGGCAGAAACCTTGTGACTTGGGCTTCCCAAAAGCAGAAGGTTGTGGCATTGTCTTCATGCGAGGCTGAATATGTAGCAGCAGCAGCAGCAGCATGTCAGGGTGTTTGGCTAAGTCGGTTAATAGGTGATATGATGGGAACTAAGGAGGTGTCAGTGAAGCTCAAGATGGACAATATGTCAGCTATCGCTCTGAGTAAGAATCCTGTGCATCATGATAGAAGTAAGCATATTGATACTAAGTATCACTTCATTCGTGAGTGCATAGAGCAAGGCAAGGTGGAGGTGGAACATGTTGGGACTGAGAATCAGTTGGCAGACATCTTTACAAAAGCACTTGGGAGAGTGAAGTTCTTGGAGCTGAGAGAAGCATTGGGCGTCGTCAAGGTGCAAACATCTTAGGAGGTGATTTGTTAGTTAAGATGTTGCATAGTATTAGATTAGTTCATCATCCTTGCATTAGCTAGACAATAAGGGGATGCATGTGGGCGAAGGCGTGCTCGGCCCACAATGCAGTCCGAGTCGAGTCTGTATCCACGTCAAGGTGTTTGGTTACAGCACGTAGCGGGCGTCGCGGTGAAACGGTGTCGCGCTAGATCTTCGGCTTGGCGCGGGGACGTGATCGATTGTGATCATGATCCGTAGTGTTGTGTATAAATAAGGCATGAATAAGACTCCAAGGAAGAGCGTTTTTACCAAGGAAAATAATATCGTGTTCAGGTCTCTGTTTCCATCTACTAAATTTTCGCCGTGGTCACCACGACCTCGCCAGCGGTGTGTTCCGGGCACCAAGTCGGAGCTTTGCTCGAACAATATATACCATCGGTGCTTAGTTGTAAAAAATAAATAAATACCGGAGATTTAGTGTTGGCAACAAAGTAGGAATTAAGTCGGACCAGGATTCTTATTCTGCAGACTCGGATAGGCAAACATCAATAACCAGGGCTAAAAAACATATACATAGGCCCTGCCGGTGTCATGGCACAAGCACGACCCTACCGCGGCAGCAGTACTAATTAGCTACGCGATCCAGATCGATTATTGATATTAGATAGAATAGCGATAGGCATCGATCAGAATCAGGAGATGGAGCGCGGCTGCGCAGCAGGTAACAACTCGTCGGCGGCAGGAACGAAGAGACCAGAGCTAGATGGCGGCGAGATGATGAACAAAGGCGACTGGACAGGGACGAAGAAGGCCAAGAAATTGCACGAGTACCAGCATGCGGTCGGCGGCGGCGGATCGACGAGGTCGTCGAGGAAGAGGCCGTACGAGTATGGCGAGCACGAACACGACGTGTCCTCGGAGAAACTCTACAAGTGCAACTACTGGGAAGACCCGGCCTACGCCACAAACATTGAATTCTTTGGCCTCGAGCTAGCGCGCAACGCCGCGCTCGACAACGAATGCGAGCGCGTGTTCCGGGAGTTCGAGGTCCTGTACCCAAACCGTACAAAGAACATAGATAGGAGTAGCTAGATTTTTCTTTTTTTTCCTTTGTTTTTAGCCTTTGAAATCAAGGTCTTACAATTTGTTGAAAACTGTAAGCCTAACTTAGGAAGAGACCAGAATTAAAAAAACTAGGTTGACCATTATTGTTCACCTTTTCGAGGGGAAAAAGTCTAGATCACCCGCCCCCCCACTATGGCGTGTGGAACACATAACCTCCAAAGTACCAAACGGTCTAATTTACCCCATAAACTATCCAAAACCGTCACTTCGAGGGATCGAAGTCGAGGGGAGGGCCCGATCGGCTGATCGGCCTCCTGCTCGGGGGTTGTTCGTTCGACCCTCCGTCCGTCACTTCGAGGGATCGAGGTCGAGGGGGGCTCGATCAGCTCATCGGCCTCCTGCTCGGGGGTCGTTCGTTCGACCCTCTGTCCGCCACTCCGAGGAGTCGAAGTGGAAGGAGGGGGCTCGATCGGCTGATCGGCCTCCTGTCCGGGGTCGTTCGTTCGACCCTCTATCCGCCACTCCGGGAAGTCGAAGTCGAAGTCGAAGGAGGGGGCTCGATCGGCTGATCGGCCTCCTGCTCGGGGGTCGTTCGTTCAACCCTCTGTCCGCCACTCCGAGGGGTCTGAGTCGAAGGGGGCTTGATCGGCTGATGGGTCCTCTGTCGGAGGTCGTTCGTTCGACCCTCTGTCCGCCAATCCGAGGAGTCGAAGTCGAAGGAGGGGGCTCGATCGGCTGATCGGCCTCCTGTTTGGGGTCGTTCGTTCGACCCTATGTCCGCCACTCCGAGGGGTCGAAGTCGAGGAGGGGGCTCGATCGACTGATCGGCCTACTGTTCGGGAGTCGTTCGCTCGACCCTCTGTCCGCCACTCCGAGGGGTCGGAGTCGAAGGGGGGCTCGGTCGGCTCATCGGCCTCCTGTTTGGGGGTCGTTCGCTCGACCCTCTGTCCGCCACTCCGAGGGGTCGGAGTCGAAGGGGGGCTCTATCGGCTGATCTAGCCTCCTGTTCGGGGTCGTTCTTTCGACTCCTTGTCCGTCGCGAACACAAGTGGTCCAATATTGACCCGTACGAAAAACGGTGTCAACAGGCTCCTCAGACGTTAAACTACTATAATACTCTTCAACTTTAATTAGAAAGCAGTTCCGCATTCATAGAATTTTTTGGTTCTAGCCTACAACTTAAGTATTTTCTATTGAATTCTTCTTATTTTGAGACCATCAGATCTACTAAAATAAAGGCTTTATATTGTTTACATGGCTAATAAAATCCCTCCCTATATATACACGTATAGATATATATATATATATATATATATATATATATATATATATATAAATATATAGATTTAATTTTCTCCTCCCGTATCCGTGCTAAACCGTACGTCGTATATATACCATCGGTGCTTAGTTGTAAAAAATAAATAAATACCGGAGATTTAGTGTTGGCAACAAAGTAGGAATTAAGTCGGACCAGGATTCTTATTCTGCATAGACTCGGATAGGAAAACATATATAACCAGGGCTAAAAAACATATACATAGGCCCTGCCGGGTGTCGTGGCACAAGCACGACCCTACCGCGGCGGCAGTACTAATTGCGAACACATGGTTGATATGTGCCCATGATGTTCAGTTTTGATGATGAGTGATTGACCAACACATGAGTGTTTCAGTTTGAGCGGTTACTTCTAACCTCTTTGCGAAACCAAATGTGTGCCTGTCTATCGGCTTGTGGTGTGCAGGTGCTATGCCTAGTGACAGTGGTCAATGGCGTGGAGAAGGTCGAGTAGAGGCTTGCCGTGCCGATGGACTGAGAGCGGTGAAGGACGGAAGCGGAGCTCGGACTGAGGGACCATGGGCGCCGGCGGACTAGCTGTGGTGGCTAGTACTTGGCACCGGCGAGTGCGAGAAGACATGGAGGTAGACCGAGTCGACCAAGTCAAGACGGTGGACGCGCGAGTCGAGCGGAGGCTCAGGGGACTCGGAGTCCGACCTGGCGAAGACAAGGTGGCTTGCGTCGAGTGGTTTGATGGTTTGGGCCTCAAAACCATCCGCGTCGGTTTTCGAGTTTGGGCCGCAAAACTCGGGGTTCGGTAGTTGAGCCGAAAGCTACTGGTGGCGGGTTTCGCGGGTTTGGTCCTCAAAACCCAAGCAGAGCTTCCGAGGAAGTGGGGATGGCACGTGGCGGAATCCTGGAGGTTGCGTCGAGGCGACGGCAACTCCCGGCAGGAAGCGGGGCCGTCCATTCAAATCGAGGGAGATATTTACCGGAGCTTGGACTGCAATGCTTAGTCTAGGTAGTTCACTCATTGTATCTAGGGGGGTCTTTGGGAAATAGCCAAAGCCTCTAATATATAGAGGATGAAGGGGTATCCTCATCCCATCCCTTGAACCCTAATCATTTGCCCCAACTCTCTCTCTCTAGCCTCTCTCTAGTTCATGAGATCCCTAGGTTGATTTGACCAACCTCTGTAAGAACTCGAGTTTGTTGTGAGGAATCGGAGGCCGTAACCTCCGTAAGCCATGGTGGCTTCGATTTCTTGATCGTATCGCTGTTTTACTTGTGTTCTTCGCATTTTGCTTTTGCTCCCTCTTTTCCCCGAGATGATTTCTCTTTGTAGGGAGTAGCTCTTGCAAATCCGTTTGAACCAAGTTGTTCGTATTCGTGAGGAGCATATTTGCACCAAAGGAATTCCCCTCAAACCTTACGAGTGCGTAGATCGGGCGATTTCTTTGCGGTGTTTTTCGTTCTTGCCCCTTCTCCCCCAAATCCTCGTTTCCCTTTATTTCTCACCAAATTGAGCGATGATTTCTTAGGATTAGCTCCCCAACTGTACAAGGATCATGCCTACAAAGTTTGGTTACAGTTGGAGTTCATTTGGTTGAGTTTTGAGAAGATTTGGAGGAGAAATCACGATTTTCGGGTTCACTGTGCAGTTTTCGGGAGCGTTGGACGCTCTGAGGGTTTTGCGTCGGACGCTGGGGCGTGCTGAAGTCAGCGTCCGTCGCCTCGCTGGTCGATGTTTTTCGTTTGTGGCGTCGGACTCTGGCGACGGACCGTCCTACGCCAGCGTCCGTCGCCCTCAGTCAGCGTCCTACGCCAGCGTCCGTCGGCCTTCCAGCAAGGATTTTCAGGATTTTCTTCGTCGCTGTTTTGGCCGTTTCTCCCTCTTCCGGACTCCGAATTGAGTTCCGTTTGTTGCGTTGGTTTCGTAATCACGCAGGGAACTTGATGAAACACTTTTGAGACCATTTCTCATAAGTATTTTTGGGAGAGCTCTCTTCTCTTCTCCATAGGGTTTGAGAGCCTCACTATCGGTGTCACGGTTTGAGTTCTTGGTTTCTGAAAGATCCGCTGTACCTCTTGGTCTTCGCCAAAGGTATCCACCCTCTCTAGGGTCGTGATCTTGCTCGTGGAGTAAGCTTGCTTGCTGGGATTGTTTTTGGGAAGAGTGGCCCGAATATTTCCGAGTGAAATTTGAGGCTCCCATTCACCCCCCCTCTGGTCGCCTTTCTCGGTCCTTCACTAATTAGCTACGCGATCCAGATCGATTATTGATATTAGATAGAATAGCAATAGGCATCGATCAGAATCAGGAGACGGAGCGCGGCTGCGCAGCAGATAACAACTCGTCGGCGGCAGGAACGAAGAGACCAGAGCTAGATGGCGGCGGGATGATGAACAAAGGCGAATGCACAAGGACGAAGAAGGCCAAGAAATTGCACGAGTACCAGCATGCGGTCGGCGGCGGCAGATCGACGAGGTCGTCGAGGAAGAGGCCGTACGAGTATGGCGAGCACGAATACGACGTGTCCTCGGAGAAACTCTACAAGAGCAACTACTGGGAAGACCCGGCCTACGCCACAAACATTGAATTCTTTGGCCTCGAGCTAGAGCGCAACGCCGCGCTCGACAACGAATGCGAGCGCGTGTTCCGGGAGTTCGAGGTCCTGTACCCAAACCGTACAAAGAACATAGATAGGAGTAGCTAGATTTTTCCTTTTTTTCCTTTGTTTTTAGCCTTTGAAATCAAGGTCTTACAATTTGTTGAAAACTGTAAGCCTAACTTAGGAAGAGACCAGAATTAAAAAAACTAGGTTGACCATTATTGTTCACGTTTTCGAGGGGAAAAAGTCTAGATCACCCGCCCCCCCACTATGGCGTTTGGAACACATGACCCCCAAAGTATCAAACGGTCTAATTTACCCCATAAACTATCCAAAACCGTCACTTCGAGGGATCGAAGTCGAGGGGAGGGCCCGATCGGCTGATCGGCCTCCTGCTCGGGGGTTGTTCGTTCGACTCTCCGTCCGTCACTTCGAGGGATCGAGGTCGAGGGGGGCTCGATCAGTTGATCGGCCTCCTGCTCGGGGGTCGTTCGTTCGACCCTCTGTCCGCCACTCCGAGGAGTCGAAGTGGAAGGAGGGGGCTCGATCGGCTGACCGGCCTCCTGTCCGGGGTCGTTCTTTCGACCCTCTATCCGCCGCTCCGAGGAGTCGAAGTCGAAGGGGGGGGCTCGATCGGCTGATCGGCCTCCTGCTCGGGGGTCGTTCGTTCGACCCTCTGTCCGCCACTCCGAGGGGTCGGAGTCGAATGGGGCTTGATCGGCTGATGGGTCCTCTGTCCGGGGTCGTTCGTTCGACCCTCTGTCCGCCACTCCGAGGAGTCGAAGTCGAAGGAGGGGGCTCGATCGGCTGATCGGCCTCCTGTTCGGCGTCGTTCGTTCGTCCCTATGTCCGCCACTCCGAGGGGTCGAAGTCGAGGAGGGGGCTCAGTCGGCTGATCGGCCTCCTCTTCGGGAGTCGTTCGCTCGACCCTCTGTCCGCCACTCCGAGGGGTCGGAGTCGAAGGGGGGCTCGGTCGGCTCATCGGCCTCCTGTTCGGGGGTCGTTCGCTCGAACCTCTGTCCGCCACTCCGAGGGGTCGGAGTCGAAGGGGAGCTCTATCGGCTGATCGAGCCTCCTGTTCGGGGTCGTTCTTTCGACCCCTTGTCCGTCGCGAACACAAGTGGTCCAATATTGACCCGTACGAAAAACGGTGTCAACAGGCTCCTCAGACGTTAAACTACTATAATACTCTTCAACTTTAATTAGAAAGCAGTTCCGCATTCATAGATTTTTTTTGTTCTAGCCTACAACTTAAGTTTTTTGTATCGAATTCTTCTTATTTTGAGACCATCAGATCTACTAAAATAAAGGCTTTATATTGTTTACATGGCTAATAAAATCCCTCCCTATATATACACGTATAGATATAGATATATATATATAAATATAAATATATAGATCTAATTTTCTCCTCCCGTATCCGTGCTAAACCGTACGTCGTATATATACCATCGGTGCTTAGTTGTAAAAAATAAATAAATACCGGAGATTTAGTGTTGGCAACAAAGTAGGAATTAAGTCGGACCAGGAATCTTATTCTGCATAGACTCGGATAGGAAAACATCAATAACCAGGGCTAAAAAACATATACATAGGCCCTGCCGGGTGTCATGGCACAAGCACGACCCTACCGCGGCAGCAGTACTAATTAGCTAGGCGATCCAGATCCAGATCGATTATTGATATTAGATAGAATAGCAATAGGCATCGATCAGAATCAGGAGATGGAGCGCGGCTGCGCAGCAGGTAACAACTCGTCGGCGGCAGGAACGAAGAGACCAGAGCTAGATGGCGGCGGGATGATGAACAAAGGCGACTGGACAGGGACGAAGAAGGCCAAGAAATTGCACGAGTACCAGCATGCGGTCGGCGGCGGCGGATCGACGAGGTCGTCGAGGAAGAGGCCGTACGAGTATGGCGAGCACGAATACGACGTGTCCTCGGAGAAACTCTACAAGAGCAACTACTGGGAAGACCCGGCCTACGCCACAAACATTGAATTCTTTGGCCTCGAGCTAGCGCGCAACGCCGCGCTCGACAACGAATGCGAGCGCGTGTTCCGGGAGTTCGAGGTCCTGTACCCAAACCGTACAAAGAACATAGATAGGAGTAGCTAGATTTTTCTTTTTTTTTCCTTTGTTTTTAGCCTTTGAAATCAAGGTCTTACAATTTTATGAAAACTGTAAGCCTAACTTAGGAAGAGACCAGAATTAAAAAAACTAGGTTGACCATTATTGTTCACCTTTTCGAGGGG
Source organism: Microstegium vimineum (assembly GCA_022036555.1). Classification (NCBI taxonomy): domain Eukaryota; kingdom Viridiplantae; phylum Streptophyta; class Magnoliopsida; order Poales; family Poaceae; genus Microstegium; species Microstegium vimineum. The sequence continues at coordinate 40,392,357 of CM039133.1, forward strand.
AAAAAGTCTAGATCACCCGCCCCCCACTATGACGTGTGGAACACATAACCCCAAAGTACCAAACGGTGTAATTTACCCCCTAAACTATCCAAAACCGTCACTTCGAGGGATCGAAGTCGAGGGGAGGGCCCGATCGGCTGATCGGCCTCCTGCTCGGGGGTTGTTCGTTCGACCCTCCGTCCGTCACTTCGAGGGATCGAGGTCGAGGGGGGCTCGACAAGCTGATCGGCCTCCTGCTCGGGGGTCGGTCGTTCGATCCTCTGTCCGCCACTCCGAGGAGTCGAAGTCGAAGGAGGGGGCTCGATCGGCTGATCGGCCTCCTGCTCGGGGGTCGTTCGTTCGACCCTCTGTCCGCCACTCCGAGGGGTCGGAGTCGAAGGGGGCTTGATCGGCTGATGGGTCCTCTGTTCGGGGTCGTTCGTTCGACCCTCTGTCCGCCACTCCGAGGAGTCGAAGTCAAAGGAGGCGGCTCGATCGGCTGATCGGCCTCCTGTTCGGGGTCGTTCGTTCGACCCTATGTCTGCCACTCCGAGGGGTCGAAGTCGAGGAGGGGGCTCGATCTGCTGATCGGCCTCCTGTTCGGGAGTCGTTCGCTCGACCCTCTGTCTGCCACTCCGAGGGGTCGGAGTCGAAGGGGGGCTCGGTCGGCTCATCGGCCTCCTGTTCGGGGGTCGTTCGCTCGACCCTCTGTCCGCCACTCCGAGGGGTCGGAGTCGAACAGGGGCTCTATCGGCTGATCGAGCCTCCTGTTCGGGGTCGTTCTTTCGACCCCTTGTCCGTCGCGAACACAAGTGGTCCAATATTGACCCGTACGAAAAACAGTGTCAACAGGCTCCTCAGACGTTAAACTACTATAATACTCTTCAACTTTAATTAGAAAGTAGTTCCGCATTCATAGGTTTTTTTGGTTCTAGCCTACAACTTAAGTTTTTTCTATCTAATTCTTCTTATTTTGAGACCATCAGATCTACTAAAATAAAGGCTTTATATTGTTTACATGGCTAATAAAATCCCTCCCTATATATACACGTATAGATATAGATATATATATATATAAATATAAATATATAGATCTAATTTTCTCCTCCCGTATCCGTGCTAAACCGTACGTCGTATATATACCATCGGTGCTTAGTTGTAAAAAATAAATAAATACCGGAGATTTAGTGTTGGCAAAAAAGTAGGAATTAAGTCGGACCAGGAATCTTATTCTGCATAGACTCGGATAGGAAAACATCAATAACCAGGGCTAAAAAACATATACATAGGCCCTGCCGGGTGTCATGGCACAAGCACGACCCTACCGCGGCAGCAGTACTAATTAGCTAGGCGATCCAGATCCCGGTCGATTATTGATATTAGATAGAATAGCAATAGGCATCGATCAGAATCAGGAGATGGAGCGCGGCTGCGCAGCAGGTAACAACTCGTCGGCGGCAGGAACGAAGAGACCAGAGCTAGATGGCGGCGGGATGATGAACAAAGGCGACTGGACAGGGACGAAGAAGGCCAAGAAATTGCACGAGTACCAGCATGGGGTCGGCGGCGGCGGATCGACGAGGTCGTCGAGGAAGAGGCCGTACGAGTATGGCGAGCACGAATACGACGTGTCCTCGGAGAAACTCTACAAGAGCAACTACTGGGAAGACCCGGCCTACGCCACAAACATTGAATTCTTTGGCCTCGAGCTAGCGCGCAACGCCGCGCTCGACAACGAATGCGAGCGCGTGTTCCGGGAGTTCGAGGTCCTGTACCCAAACCGTACAAAGAACATAGATAGGAGTAGCTAGATTTTTCTTTTTTTCCTTTGTTTTTAGCCTTTGAAATCAAGGTGTTACAATTTGTTGAAAACTGTAAGCCTAACTTAGGAAGAGACCAGAATTAAAAAAACTAGGTTGACCATTATTGTTCACCTTTTCGAGGGGAAAAAGTCTAGATCACCCGCCCCCACTATGGGGTGTGGAACACATGACCCTCAAAGTATGAAACGGCCTAATTTACCCCCTAAACTATACAAAACCGTCTACTTTACCCCTTGAGACAGTTTTGGATGGTGGTTTGCTTCAGTAACCGAATCTTTGAAACATCATAGTAAATCACAGAAAAATCGTAAAATGGAAAATCCAATTTTTTTGGACTCCACATGAGTAGATCTACATATTAAATATATAATATGGTGTGCTTTGGTGCATAGTTTTTGCTGTAGCTTTAAATTTATTGGAAAAATTTAAAGCTATAGCAAAAACTTTGTACTAAAGCATACCTGTCGGATACCTAGAAATAGGGTACCCAAATTACCAGAATCTACAAAAACAAAAACCACCATTAAGGGGCTCCTTCGCCTCGCCCGAGCCAAGGTAACGTCGCCCGTAAGGTCATTCACTCTCAGGGGCTCCTTCGCCTCGCCCGAGCCAAGGTGACGTCGCCTGTAACGTCATTAACCCTCGGGGGCTCCTTCGCGTCGCCCGATCCAAGGTGGCGTCGCCCGTGACGTCATCTTCCCTCGGGGGCTCCTCCGCCTCGCCCGAGCCAAGGTGGCGTCGCCCGTGACGTCATCAACCCTCGGGGGCTCTTCCGCCTCGCCCAAGCCAAGTTGGCGTCGCCCGCGGCGCCGCCAACGTCAGGGCCTCTCCCGCCCCGTCCGAGCCAGGCAAACGTCATTCGTGATGACCCTCGCCCTCAGAGGTCTCATTCCCATACACAGCCTGGGGCGCCCTAGCCCACATAGTCAAAAGATCCACAGTATGCTCCGTCCTCAGGGATGGGGTTCAAGGCATGAGCCACCATGCCGACCATTGTTCACCCAGCGGTACAGGGTCTTGTGCTGCCTAACCGACGACTTCCGCGCGTGATATCCACGCCATGTCTCCGACGGACACCCCAACATGGATTAGGGCATCATCAAGTCCTGTATGACGGAACGCGGGGGTGCCTGGTCCTGTGCGACCAACCTCCGCCCATACCCGGAAAGGGGAACATTAGGTTTCCCGATCAAAGGCGTATGGCTACAGCTCGACAAGGACGAACAGGAGTCGGACATGCGTCTACTGGCGCAATCTTCCTCAGGAAGGAAGACAGGATGAAGGCAAAGGCTTCCTTCGGCAGCAACCCAAGCCGGGCCCACATCACTCCCCCTCTCTCTACTGTACTCCTCTATCTCTCCCTACGTATAAAGGGAGGGAATGGAACCCCAATCTCGCTCTCTCGACATTCCAACATTCATTCACACACACTCAAACTCGCACACACGTGAGCACTCACCAGAACCAAGAACCTCATACGCATGAGACCTGGGGACAGCCTCCCCTATCTCATCAAAGCTTGTAGCTCCCCCCTACGAGCACTCCGCGCAACACACTGGACGTAGGGTGTTCGTGCCCGAACTAGTATAAACCATCCGAACTCTGGTAGGCTTAGAAATTTACTCGTTGGCCGTCTAGACCCCACCATTTTAGACACCGATAGTTTGATAAATGGATGTACCAAAGAGTACCGGGTTCTACTCGGATGCTGGCTTTCGGTGGAGTCGGAGAAGAAGAGGCCCGGCTCCCTCCACGGGGACCTCGACATCCAAGTCTAAGGGAACCAAGCGGAGGATGGGTGAACATGGGAGGCACAGGATCGGTAGGAGCGAGGAAGTCCACGAGATCCTTGAGGTGGGGCCTATGGGAGAGCCCGTCAAGCCTCGCGAGGTGATTGCAGTGTTCAACAACCAAGTTGCCATGATTACAAGTGACAAGGTGAAAATCACTTGGCCTGATTGGCACGCTGTCCCAGAGGATTACAAGGGCCTTATCTGGACTCTGGTTAGGAGGAAGTTCAACTATCCCGAGAACGCGGATTTGTCCAAGTGCAGAGACTGGGTTATGCACGTTGCGGGGACTTCCCTTCGCAATTTCATGTCAATGCTGATGAGAGATTGGTTCAAGAAGGGCAAGAATCCGTGTACCAAATACAATATGATCAAGGATCATTAGTGGGAGGCTTTTTGCAAACTCAAAAGCTCAGACGAAGAAAAGGAAACGAGTGCCAAGTTCAGCGCACTCGCGAAGATGAACAAGTGGCCCCACCACTTGGGAATGACTGGGTTTGCCGGCAAGAGGGAAGAGTGGCGGAAACAAGATGAAGATATGAGAGCGAGCGGGCAACCAAATCCGTACCAGGACGTCGAACCTAGGGCTAAGGACATCATCAGAGCTTGAATTCCAAAGAAGCTCAAGGAGGGTGCAACCAAGTTCAATGAGCCCGGGTTCGAGGAGGTGGAGAAGGCTGTCATCGAAGCCTCCAAGGACAGCGGGTCCTGTGAGGTTCAGAGGGGCCATGAGCTACTTACTGAGGTCCTAGGAACCCCCGAGCACCGCGGACGCGTACATGGAGTCCAGTCAAAGATGAATTGGAACGCGATTCAGGCGTGGCAATCCGACACTTCCTCATACAAGTCGAGGCAGAGGTACAAGACGGACATCTTTCAATAGGGCTATGAGCTCCACATGTCTGATATGATCAAGAGCTTGATAAAGGAAGCCTTCACGAGCAACGACCCCGATATGGTGGCGATGAGGTCACAGATGTTCCTCCAGGCTGGCGTGCCCGTCCCTCCGGGTCCACAAGGGGGGAACGTTGCTCAACTCGAGGATTGCCCGCACCACCCAATCGATGAGATCAACGAGATGCAACTTGTGTGGCTTCTCATTCCGTTTGGCAGGAGCAAGAAGATTGCCATGGGTGAGGGAGTTGTATATCCGATCAACGAAATCCCAGAAGGATATCGGGCCCGGCTACCTAAGAACTATGCGTTGGTGACCATAACGTCTGTTAACCCAGAGCATAGAGAATATGAACTAGATGTTCCCACCTACAACGTCACCGTACCCTTGAAGTAGCGGAATGTGATGACATTTATTGGATGAAGGATGACCTTGAGATCATACCAATGATGACAGCGTTTGTTGCTGGATCTTGCTCCCCAGAAGGAGACGACGCCGGCGATGACGAAGGCCAGGAAAAGGACCCGCCAACTCGTTTACCAATTGGCAAGAGCTCTCCTCAGAGCTCAAAAAGTCTGCCTTTGGGCCCAACCAATGAGGCAGGAGGTTCAGGGGCTGCTTCTGGGGGCAACACAATGCCTACAAGCTAGCCGAGCCCAAGCGGGCCACCTGCACCTCCCGACACTCAGCCTATGCCCCCGACAAATGAGGAAGGGGCTCAAGGGGATGCACCGGGGGACGTACAGAGGGGGAACATGCGACGCAACCAACGCCAGGTGCACCAAGCCAACAGGAAGATACGAAGGCGGACAACCAGAAGGACGACTCTACATCGCTCACATACTCGACTACGTTTCCAAGGTACATTACAGATGAACACACACAACGTTCAATTCACATCTGTACCTCAATTCACATTCGTACGTTCTATCCCGACTTTTCCAGGCCTTAAGATGATCCTCATCATCTATTTCCGGAGTCGGATGACTGTCCCGACCACTTTGAGAACGGGAAGTTCATGATAACCAAGCACGCACTCCTTGATGAAGAATCGTGGGATACAAGGAGGTTTCATCTCTGGTACATGGAAGCAGCAAAAAGAGGCATGTCAAGTTTCACCGTGAAGATTGTAGCGGATTGCTTCCACTTGCCCAATATCGGGGATTTCATTATTCCGGTGGACTTCCAAGACATGTATAGGATGCTGCTGGGAGAAGACCTAGACATCGTCCAACTCACCCTGTTTGCAATGTAAGTGACGACTTGCGAGTTAATTCCATTGACCTCTCCTGTTGTATACGTCAACTCTACACTTATTAGACTATATGGTACGTTGACGTGTATATGTAGGATGTCTGCCACCTCCTGTTGTATACGTCAACTCTACACTTATTAGACTATATGGTACGTTGACGTGTATATGTAGGATGTCTGCCACCGTAAGCAACAAAAAGCATCGTCCAACTCTTTTTCTCTCTCCAATGCATATCAATGAGAGTGCCATCAAGGGTCACATGCCAACGAATAAAAATAAGACAATAAATAGAGAGAAAAGGAATATAGAGACAATATGAGGAATCAGAAGAAGAAAGTGGCAGACTACATGTGCTCTGTAATGTTGAAGGTCAAGGAGGATGGGCCACGGTGTATCATGGCTCCATATCACTTTGGGTAAGTATGAAAACATGTTTGTAAGGATCTGAAGTGGGTAGGATCAATCTTTGTAATCATCCTAACCAATATTCTGTTTGAATCGTGTAGCAACGGCCTCGAGGGCCATTGGGTTGCATACCTCATCTATCCTCAAGATGACAGAGCGGTCGTATTTCACTCGTTGCGGACAATAAACAAACCAGGATACAAGACATTTGAAGATTGCTTGAAAGTGTAAGTCAATAAGCATTAATCATCTTTGACGGTTATCATTATTATTCAAAACATGTCTAACTCTATTACATTTTGTGCAGGACTTATAAGAAGTACTTAAAGGATCCCGAATGCTGGGATCGCAGGACTGATAGTTGCAAGGAGAACAATACCGACCACATTAAAATCCGACGCGACTTCCCGGTACGTAAAGTAATTGCAAAGTTCATTTGTGCTTTGTTTCCATATGTGTTTGTTCTAAAGATTCTATAACGATCGTGCAGTGCGCCAAACAACCGATTGGATCCAAGGCATGTGGCTTGTACACCTACGAGCACATGAGGCAGTGTAGGGAGTACACTCAAAGCTGGAAGAAGCTCAAGGAAGGAGTAAAATATTGGGTGAACACCTACAAGCCATCCTTAAAGAAAGTTAAGGGGGAAATCTGTAAGTTCGTCATGGAGAAATGCGTTCTCGAAGGAGAACAATTCTTTGACGAAGAATCACCCTTAGCTATCGAACCAAGGTACGAGAGGCTTAGGAAATGGACGACTCTACTGCACCCAAGTGATTACAAATGGCCCGTAGACTTTTCTTAGAGGATTTTGCAAATGTAACTCAAATGGACTTGTTGGTTTGATGTTATGTGTATATGTATGTTGAAAACTGTGTATTATGTTATGTGCAATGCTTGGATGGTTTATATATAAATGTGTGCTGCATATGTATGAAATCTGGAATTTGGAAATATTTTGAATTCAAATTCTGGGAATTATTTGAATTATGTTTTTTATTTTTTAATTTGAAATCCATTTACCGTAGCGGGCAACTTAAGTGTCCGCTGCGGTTAATCAAACTTTACCGCAACGGACGCTGCAAGGTTGCCGCTGCGGTCAACCGTTTCTTTACCGTAGCGGGCAACCCAAGGCGTCCGCTGCGCCTTATGTTGCCCGCTGCGGTAAATGGATATACCGCAGCGGCCCCTTTCGTCCGCTGCGATTAACCGTTTCTTTACCGTAGCGGGGCAGCGCAAGCGGACGCTGTTGCCCGCTGCGGTAAAGCGGTTTTGACCGCTGCGATAAATGGTTCTGTAGTAGTGTGTGTTACATAAGTAAGATATTGTATCCGGGTAACGGTGAGGTGACAGAAGAGTTTATCCCGGAGCATGGCCTGGGACAGGGTGATCTGATCTCGCCGTATTTATTTCTATGATGCGCAGAAGGAAGCTCTATTAGGCTGAGTTGGAGGGGAAAATTCATGGAATAAGCATCTGCAGGGGTGCACCAGCAGTCTCACATCTGTTGTTTGCCGACCACTCACTGATTTTAAGCAAGGCAAGCGAGCAAGAAGCAAGAACTTGAAGGAGCTTCTGAAGACCTATGAGGAATGCTCTGGCCAGATGATCAATACAAACAAGGTGAGGGAGGTATTGTCCATTCGAGCTGAAACAAGGACCGAAAAATATTTGGGATTGCCTGTTCATGTGGAGAGATCTCGAACAGAGGTTCCATATTTGAAGGAGCGAGTGTTGGCAGAGAATTCAGGGCTGTAAATAAAAGTTGCTTTCAAAAGCCTGGAAGGAAATGATGATCAAGGCGGCTATTCCAGTCTTTACGATGCGTTGTTTTGACATAACTAAAGAAATCTGTAGTGAAATCAGTGCCATGATCGCTGAGTATTGGTGGAACAATCGAGATAAGGAGAATCAGGGGCGGATCCAGGGGGGGGCTGCAGCCCCCCTATGGCCTTCTTTCTCCATTAAATGTATATAAAAATCCCTTCTTTCTTCATTAAATTTCTTCAAAATTTGTTCATTTCTTTATTAAATCTCTATAAAATTCACTTATTTCTCCATTAAATCTCTATAAAATTATCCAAAATCTTCTGTTGATCATCATATTTATTAGTTAGCCCCCCCTCCCTTGATCGCATCCTGGATCCGGCACTGAGGAGAATGGCATAGACTAGGCAGTGGGTAAGCTGGGAGAGGTTAGTCCAACTCAAGGATGAAGGGGGGGCTTGGGTTTCAGGGATCTACATTCTTCTGTCTGTGCAAGGATACGTATCATGCAAATACTAGGGTACGAGTTGAAGGCCAAAGTGAAAGACGGGTGTTTGTACTGTTAGATTTAATGTGGGCTAGGTCCAATATTTTATCTAATTAAATCAAATAATTCTAAGACTTATATTAAATATTGTGCGCTAATATTATATGGACGAGATACGGGAGTGAGACACATGCATACGGTGCATGTATTTGTTTTGTAATTTAAGTCACTTATGGTCGGGAGTTATAGGAGTTTTCTCTTCTTCAATGACATTATGAGCTGGTAGTTTTGTCAAAAATGATGAAGGGAGTTTCTGCTTCTAATGGTGAGAGTTACGGGGGTTTCTGCTCATGAAGGAAGGAGTTTCCTCTGTGAGCGTCTCTTCCGTTTCGACTCTTGAACTCCCGCGGTGTCTGTTCGTGTTCCAGCCACCGGATAAAAGCAAGGCACACTCCAACATTCGAAACATAAGACACACGCGCGCAAGAAATCAATAGTTCTAGCTGCATCCAACCTTCCCCGTCCCATGGCTTGCGCGCACAAGACCCTGGGAGAGTAGGAGCCTCCGGAACGCACGTCGGCAACGAGTTCACCTGCTCGGGTGGAGATCGGCGATCACGTTTTTGGGGAGGGCCACTTCACGGCACGACTACTCGCTGCACATCTTCTTCATGGTGTCCCTCGGCGGTAGCGGAGATCGGCACTACAACCTCTCTGCACGGCATCAAGCGGGACGACTACATCAACAAACGCTATGTCGACTAGCGTGACCGGCATGGATGCCGCTATGTATGAAATCATTCGATTTCTCACTGTTTTCTTGCTTACAAATGTCATCTACATATATGATCATGCTAGATCACACATGCACACTTATGCTATCATGAACATGATGTTTTTCGTATTTTTCTGGATTAAATTACTTGTTAAACTGCCTAAATTTCTAACAATCCAAAAACATGATAGGCTTTTTTCGAGTACTGGTTTTGCGAGCATGCTGAAACCCAATGTTTTTGAGGGCACACACTATAAGAGATGGCGCCAGAGGTGCATTCTGTGGATGACTTCCATGCACTGCTTTCATGTGGTCGAACCTAGGTCGGCCGGACCACATACCTCTGATGAGGATTGTGTGTGGAACGATGCTGATACTAGGTTCAAAGCAGGACTGCTGGGCGTGCTTGGAGACACCATAATTGATGCATATGTGCCATTGCAGACTGGTAAAGAGATGTGAGATGCTCTTGAGGTCCGCTATGGAGCATCTGATGCTGGCCCTGAGTTGTATGTCATGGAGCAATTCCATGACTACCGGATGATCGAGGATCGTCCGGTGGTGGAGTAGGCTCATGAGATACAAGCGCTAGTAAAGGAGCTCGAGCTGTTTGGTTGTGCCCTTCCTGACAAGTTTGTGGCAGGTTTCATCATTGCAAAGCTGCCACAATCTTGGACTGATTTTGCTACTTCTCTGAAGCACAAGAGACAGGAGTTTGACGTTGCTCAACTCATTGGTACTCTTGATGTTGAGGACAAGGCGAGAGCAAAAGGTGTCAAAGGAAAGAAGGTTGGAGAAGGGAGTTCTAGTGCAGACATGGTGCAGAAGAATCGTTCCAAATTCTACAAGAAGAAAAGCCAACAAGATGTGAAGCCAAAGAACAGTACTTCTTTCAAGAAGAAGAAAGACAACAAGGAAAAGGGCAATTGTTTCACTTGTGGCAAGACTGGGCACTTTGCGAGAGATTGCCCAGATGCGAAGTGGAAGCCAAATCAGAAGAAATTTGTCAACATGGTTGAGGCTGATGGAGGAACATCGGTGTATGGTAATTTATTACATACAGTTCTTTCAGTTTTTTATTCACCTGATTGGTGGGTTGATACAAGAGCCAATATACATGTGTGTTCTGATATTTCCTTGTTTTCTTCTTATCAGGTCGGGCGAGCTTCCTCCTTATTGATGGGGAACGGGGCGCGTGCGACTGTACGTGGTGTTGGTACGGTCGATCTGAAGCTTACTTCGGGAAAGACCGTGCAGCTAAAGAACGTGCAGCATGTCCCCTCAATAAGGAATAATTTGATTAGTGGATCTTTTCTTTGTCGTGATGGTTATAAACTTGTCTTCGAGTCGAATAAATGTGTGTTGTCTAAATTTGGTACTTTCATTGGTAAAGGCTATGAGAGCGGAGGCTTGTTCCGCTTGTCTTTAACTGATGGTGATGTTAAGTCTGTGAACCATGTTAATAATCATAATGAGTCGAATATTTGGCATTCGCGATTATGTCATATTAATTTTGGTTGCATGTCTCGCTTAGCTGGTTTAAATTTAATCCCAAAATATGATTTAGTCAAAATTTCTAAGTGTCATGTGTGCGTTGAATCAAAACAACCTCGCAAGCCTCACAAGGCTGCTACGGCGAGGAATTTGGCACCGCTAGAGCTAATCCATTGTGACTTGTGTGAGATAAATGGCGAGTTGACTAAAGGTGGTAAAAGATATTTCATGACACTTATAGACGATTGCACTAGATTTTGCTATGTATATCTATTGAAATCAAAGGATGAAGCATTGCAATATTTTAAAATCTATAAAGTTGAGGTAGAAAACCAACTTGAGAGGAAAATTAAAAAGTTACGGTCAGATTGCGGAGGAGAGTATTTCTCAAATGAGTTTTCTGAATTTTGTGCGGAGCACGGTATAATTCATGAGAGGACACCGCCATACTTACCACAGTCCAATGGGATTGCAGAAAGAAAGAACCGTACTCTAACTAAGATGGTTAATGTCATGTTAGACACCGCGGGATTATCTAAGGAATGGTGGGGTGTAACAACCCGGGTTTTCCAACAACCAAAAATCCAAGCTTTCAAAAACTTTTAAAATTTGATGCAAAATCTGATGCACTAATGCCATAGAACCTTCGGTAATAGCCATCAACCATAGTTAAACATAGCATCGTCCTTCAGAGTAGTAACCCCTGAATCTCGAGGACGAGATTCTTGTAAGGGGGGTAGTCTGTAACAACTCGGGTTTTCCAACAACCAAAAATCCAAGCTTTCAAAAACTTTTTCATGCAATGTGTGAAGCATGTAACTGATAGTTCAAGCGTGCTACCTCTAGGGGATTTTATTGAAGGATCGTTGCATCCATATAGAATTGATTGTAGAGGTGTGACTTAGTTCCCGAGTCAGTTTGGTTTTGAGTTCTTCTCGTGTTGGAATGCACAATCCATGGCAAATTCTTGACAAGTCTTTCTCGAACCCCTCTAAATCCTTGGCTCAAAATCCTATCGTGGATCCAATTCAATCCATGTTCTCCTTTAAAATCCGTATCAAAGTTCCTCTTTTGAATTCCCTCGCAAGAACTCACTTGAATCCATCTCTAATTCAATCTTAATGGGAAAAACCCCACTTCCTTTTTCCCTTTCTCTATTCAGCCCACCAGGCCAACCAGCCCAGCTCGCTCGCGCAGGCCCAGCACCCCGAGGCCTAGTTGGGTTCCCACCCGGCAACAGCAGCAGCCCACCTCCCCCCTCTATCTTGCCTCGCTGACAAGTGGCCCCACGGGTCCCACTTGTCATTCCCCACCTTTCCCCGCTCCTCTGCTTTTCCCCGTTCCTCTGCTTTCCCACAGCAGAGCAAAAGGGAGCAGGCAGCGCCGACGCCGCCTCCCCCCCCCCCCCTGTGCGGCTCCACCTGGAAGCCACCGAAGCGCCGCACATTGCGCCTCCCCTTGCAACCGCCCCCGCTCGACGCCAAGCCGCGACGTCACGTGGTGACGCCGTCTGCCTACCATGACGACGCCGCGGCAGAGCTCTTTTGACCGGCGGCGTTCGAAATTGGGAGCGCCCCGCCGTCCGCGTTCGCCCCCGCTCCTCCAAAACCCTAACCAGGCACCCCATATCCGCCATCCATCCGTCTCCACTCCCCATCCACGCCGTTCACATCCGCCATAGCCAAGCTAGGCTATAAAAAGGGGGCAGAGCCCTCGCGCCGTGCCTAGCCGGTTGAAGCCGATCGAGCCCCCCTCAACTCCGACCCCTCGGATTGACGGACAGAGGGTCAAACGAACAACCCTAAACGGGAGGCTCGATCAGCCGATCGACCCCCCCTCCTTCGACTCCAACCGCTTCGGATTGACGGACAGAGGGTCGAACGAACGACCCCGAACAGGAGGCTCGATCAGCCGATCGATCCCCCCTCGACTCCAACCCCTCAGATTGATGGACGGGAGGTCGAACGAACGACCCACGAACAGGATGCTCGATCAGCCGATCGACCCCCCCCCTTTGACTCCAACCCCTCAGATTAATGGACGGGAGATCGAATGAACGACCCCCGAACAAGAGGTTCGATCACCGGATCGACCCCCCCTCGAGCCCTCGCGCCGAGCCACTCCCTGTCCACCACGAATCAACCCCCCCCCTCGAGCCCTCGCACCGCGCCACTCCCTGTCCACCGCGAATCGACCCCCCCTCGAGCCCTCGCGCCGTGCCACTTGCTGTCCACCGCGAATCGACCCCCCTCGAGCCCCTCCTCGACGTCGCCTACAGCGAGCTCGCCGCAACCGCGCGGGTGCAAGCAAGTCATAGCCAGTCGCTGCTCCAAGCCGGGACTGCCTCGACCCCGACCATCCACTGTCGAGCCGCTACCTCGGCACTGACCTGGCGCGCTGTGACGCCGTCGCCTCTGCACCGTCCATAGTACCGACCGAGCGAACCACGACGTCGCCACCGCCACCGTCGAGCCGCTCCAACAGCCTCGCCTCGACATCGTTCCGGCTCCGTTCCACTCCAATGAGCATCACCGACCCTGCAGTTACTACGAGTGAGGCTTACCTCCCGCCGAAGTGCTACAGCCGAAGCCGCGCCGAGCACCCTGCACGCCGGCCACTGCGACGACCCAACGATGTCAACCAGCGCCTCGACGTCGCCCTCTGGTGTCGAGCTCCGTCGTGGTCGTCCCTGACCGCGGCGTCGCGCCCGCGACGGCCTGCGACTCTCTGCCTCGACTACCGCCAACTCGCCCGTCACCGCGAACACGACTGTGGCCGTCCACAACCGCACCACCGTGTCTCGACATCAGCCTCCTCCAGCACCGCGACGTCGTGCGCCCTGCGGATGCACCTCAACCGGCATCGAGCCCAGTGCCCTGACGAGCTTCGAGCACTGCCGACCTACAGCGTCGCAAGCTGTCCAGTCCTAGACGCCGTTGCACACAGCCCCTCGCCAGAGCTCCTCCACCGCTGGTGAGCCTGTGCAGTATCAAAGACTTTGCCCTTTCCCTCCTGCCATAGTCCATGTCTGAGGCCGGCCTTCGTGCCGTTATTTTTCACTACCACAGCGAAGCACCTGCAGCGTGGTTCGCCGGAGCTCCAGCACCTCTTGGACAGCCACAACCCCGTGGTTGGGTCTCCCCTGTCCGAGGAGTTGCGACCTTATCTGCGCTTGTCCTCGACGCTTCGTCGGCCCTTACACCAAACCGTCATCGCTCTGCCCTCCAAGGTCGAGTCCTTGGAACTCGCCGACGCCGTCCACAATGTCGACAAGAACTCCTATTTTCATACTTGTTCATACATGTCACACTATTATCTACACTTGATATTTATCTATCTATGATTGTGCCGTGCCTTTGTGCCGGTCTTTATCTATCTATCTGTCTCGTGCTATGGAATGTGCTACTCCAGTTTGTGCTTGTATTAATGGATCTTTCTTAGTGTGTTGTGATTTTTGCCGTGGACCGAGCCTTCGAGCCGGTAGAGGAGCCATATGTTTGGTTGTTCGATCGTGGGTTCGTCCCGCTGTAGCCGTAACGCCAAGCATCATCCTGTCTCTGTATTTTAGTTGTCCCCATGGGGGCTATAGTCGTTAGCTCCAAACCTCGTCCCTGGGATTCGGTCATTGTGGGCTCGATGTCGATATCGATGCGGTTCTTACCCGCACATTTCGAGCCCTCCATGGCCTAGTCTAGCGGGAGGTGAGTTGGGAGATGATAATCGTGGAACCGACGGGTGCCAACTCTTGTAGGTAGAGCTCATGGTCGTGAGTCATCTCGCAATGACCATTGATCTTACCTCCTCTGTCTCTTTTATTCCTACCCACCTCATATGCTTGCACCACCTAGACCATAGCAACTCTTCGGTTTTTGTGGTGACAACCGCACCACTAGAGCTCGATGGATTGTCTTGTGCTGTTTTAGTTGCATGTAGGTCGTGGTGCCCTATGAGTTGGTGTGGGTTGAGGAACTACCAGCTTGTGTCTCTATTCTTTCAACCTTCGTCTGTTACCATGGCGTGTGCTTGAGAGAATGCGGGGACTATTCCTTTCTTATCAATCCCCGTCGATCCAGTATGACATGGATTGGGCCCTCTTGTTCCAACTTCTTCGGTTCATGTCCTTGCCATGATGTGATGATCGAAGTGTCAAGGAACCAAACCCCTTTTCTCTTGCTTGTTTCCTTTTGGTGTTTATTTATCGATCTCTTTGATCCTTCCTTCGATTGCCGTCAAATGCTATGGCGAGTGGATCAAAGGAAGGTTCATCCTTTTCTCTTGTCCCATTCTCTTTTGCTTGTGCCAATTTCCATGGCGTGCAAGTCAAAGTCTGTGGGACCAAGTCAGAACTCTTGCATCTTGCATTGTTATTCATTCTTCTTTAGTCATGACCTGTGGGGTTTAAGGCTACAAAGGCTGAACCCTGTTGCGTTGTCTTCCTCCCTCGCTTGCGATCTTTCGGCTCCTGTCAATTTCCATGACAGTTGGGTCGAAAGACTACAAGCCGTGGTGTATATTTGAGTTAAGTTAGAGTCTAGACCCTTTTCTCTTGAAGCCGTACAGGTTGACACCATCATCCCGGGAAGTGTGGCTATTTCGGGGTCGTGACTCGAGCTTATGTTAAACAGATAACCACTCGTGTTTTATTTTGAACCTGAGGAAAGCGGACAACCCCATGAGGGCTAAGTCTTTTGGTGATCTTTTGTCGTTAGCCGCTCTTCTGTGTCTCGTTGTCTTTTAGTTTGGATCTTGGTCAAGAATTGATTGCTTCCGCCTTGTTTGTCTCTTTGTCGAGGTAGTTGCATCGAGGGCGATGTTGATCGAACCGGTGATCCATTGGAGGCAGGAGACATGGGCAGCAACAAGATGAGGATGAATATAAGGACCTATAACAAACAGGTGCCACGTCCCACCAAACCTCGTAGAATCCTATTATACATGCATATACATAGATGCTAGTGCTTTACTTTCTACAATTCAACTGATAGGTTGCATGGTAGATTGCTTGGAAAGCCTTTACCTTGTCGCAACCTTACCCCTGCACACCCGCCGCTAGGCTAGACACTCGCTTTACTTACTTGCTCGCTGCTTACTTCTACTTCGCATTATGTCTATGATGTGATGCTGAGTGGAGGATTGTTTGTGAGTGGCTAGGCACTGTGTGCCGTTGTAATGATAACAACTTGGGGAGATCTTGGCGTGTGTCTTGGGTGTGTGGTGAGGGTTGAGTCGATCAGACAGGCCCTACGACAAGTCCGTGGGACAAGTCTTGCCGGGGGTGCGATCTGGGCATCCCCACGTGAGGTACCTGTGGCGGGTATTGTGATCTGAGGAGATTCCGAGGCGAGCCCGAGGATAGAATTGCTGTGATGGCACAGGGGAGTACCCCGATTGTGGAGATGACCTGTCTGATCCTACCTAGGAGCTGATTATCGAGTGGACCGGAGCCTTGGGAACTTTCGTGCACACCACTCGACCCTGAATGGGCGGGGTGCGGATGCCATTACTACCAGGTTGATAGGTGATATAGGGTGGGTGGTACCGGTGTTGAGGCCCGTACCATCCTAGATGCGCAGTACCACGGTAGCCAGGTGTTGCGTTGTAACACCCCTGGTGTTAATCACTTCATTAAAAATTTATCATGTCATCATATGCATTAAGCATCATTCATTTGTTTGAAAACCTGGATATGCATTGAACTAAAATGAGTGTACTTGCTTATGTTTGATCCATGGTGTGATTGCAGGATCATCTTTTCAAATTCAAAAATTCAAATTTGAATCCAAACCCTAAATTCTAGAGGGGGTGGATTAAACCCTAAACATGGTTTTCAAAATCTAAAAAGAATTTTCCTATCGTTGTTTAAGCAATGTGATAGATCTCTGTTTGAATTGCTTTTGTTGTGTTGGCAGTTTTTCAAGTGTTATTAAAGTTTTTAGAGTTTTTTGAAAGGAGGGTAAATCCTTTTCAAAAGGTTTTTAAATTTAAAAAAGGCATTTTCATTTCTAAGATGAATTTTAAAATGTGCATAGTGACAAAGTTGTAGATCATGAAATTTTGAGCAACTTTCGTATTCTAAGTTTTTCATGAAAACCCTTGGAAGCTTGTGCATTTTGCAATTGAGTACCAAGGGCTGTTCAGTCATTTCATCGAGCACTTGCATGGCGGCGATGAACTCGACGCCGACACCTGGCCGGCCACCTGTCGTGCTCATCGTGCGACCTCTGGCCTCGACGCACGTCCTGTCGAGTGCGTGGCAACGCCACAGTCCCTTTCACGCTTTCAAAACGGGACGACGTCCACTCCTTTCCCTCTTTGCAAACTCGCGCCGCCGTCTGCTCTGCTCCGTCGCGAGTTCGTTCCGCGTCGTCGAGCTAGCGCGAGTCCTCCAGTCACTGCCAATCCATCCAACCACAGCCAATGTCTTCGCAATAGTTTCACACACCTTACTCGAGGGCTGGTTGAAGCCGTCGAGCCTTCGTTGCCCGGCGCAACCCCGTCTTCTCCATCTCTAGCGAGAGCGCCGCCGTTCTGGTCCGTGGTCGTTCTGGATACCCAGGAGCCGCATTGTTTCTCTCTTTCTTGTTTCGTGTTCTTCGTTCGTTGCTGATCCTCGAACGCCTCGCCGTTTCTCTTTTGGTGGTCTGCAGCTTCAGGAACATCGTGCCGTCCTGCTCACCATTTCCGCCGGCACGATCTTCGTCGACCGGTCGTTTTGCTTCATCCTCGGACTTGATAACAGGAGTTCAGTGACATAGGTGAGTATCTCGAGCTCTCCACGCGCTTGGTTTCCTTTGAATCGAGCCGTCGAGCTCTGTCCTCGAGCGCCGCCGCGGTTCATGGCCGTCGTGACGGTTCGCTCGTCGATCTTTCATTTTTCTTGGTCGTTTTCGAGTCAAAGTCTTGCACTAGCTTCGCCTAGTCGTCCTGAGTCTATTCGCATTGTTGGTTGATCGAGCGCGTGCGTGTTTTGGCTGGCGCACATCGCTCAGAATTTCGCCGTCTGGCATGGCCGTCGACGAGGTCATTTCGTTAAGGTTTTGCTTCGCTTTTGTTGCGGTCCGCGTTGTTTGGGGGCCGCTAAGCATGCTGGGTTGTTGGTTGAGCCGATTAGGGCTTGTGCTCGTCGGTACATGTGCGGCCGCGTGCGGGGTGCCGCCATTGCCGTCGACGAGGTCGCTTAAGGAGGTTATAGCCTCGCTTTTCTTGTGCGTTTCGTTCGCGTCACCTTCCTGAGTCTTTTTTGACGCCTGGTTGAGTCTGGTTTGGTCTGTGCTTGTCGGCGCCTGAGCGGTCGAGCTCGAGTCGCCGCCATTGCCGCCGGTGAGATGTGTCTAAGGGATAAAAAGGGCTCTATCGTACCTCGATGGGTTCGGGATGACGAGTAGAGTCCAGCGCATGAGTTGGTTGAGCCGCTAGATAGCTGTTGGCGACGCGCCGCCATGTTTTGTGGTCACCGGCATCGCTGCCCTATTTTTGTGTCACTGACATGCGGGACCCAGGTCTCAAAGAAGGGTTTTTTCTGATTTTCCAGTTTTGCACAGTAATGCTTTTTGTTATTTTTGTCTGTTTATTTCTGTGCATAAATAAATTCTATTAAAATTTGTGTATGCTCCCTGTGATGTGTAGTATTTAAGAAAAATATAACATGTCCATGTTCATTATATTTCTAATCCTGTAAAAATGCTCGAAGTAATTGAAAAATGACTTTTCCATGATTTTTCATGCTCTGTGTGTTGCTCCAAAAATTCTGAAATTTTTTGTGTAACATTTATATTTTGATACCTTGCTGTACAAAAAGTTTTGGAATTTTTGGATGAACTGTTATACATGGCTATTTATATAATTAGTTTTAAAATGATTAGAAACCCTAATAACTTTAGGTTTTGGCTGATTTTGTATTGATTGTTACAAATGGTCATTTGTCCAGTGACAACCACAGTTTGGACATGTATTTTCATGTGTTATTTGCTCAGTGCCTTTGGACATCTTTATTAAACTTAGTAATTAGTTAATCATGTTGTAAGTAAAGTGCTTTATGCTTTAGTGTAACTTTCTTTTCATGAAGGAGAGTTGAACTCAAGTTGTTTAATCTGTTTTGTTCAGTTCTTAAGTACTTGTTTGTGTGTTGCAAAGGATCATATCTATAATATATCGTGTAGATTGTTCGTTGGTTGGGTTGGATAATCCCTCTCTTGAAGGGAATTTCTCTCTTGTTGAATCAGAGCCCGAGTTTGTGTACCCCTCCAACCAAGGCAAGCTCTGGTGCATTCAAACCCTACCTTGTATTTAAAATGCTTTATTTAAATACACTTATGGTTATTATTGCATTGTCCTTACTTTATTAAATTCCTACTTGATGCATAGCTTTCTCCTTGTGTGAATTGAACCTTTGCCTTGTCACTTGTTTAAAGATGAAAACTTTTGGCTAAAATGCTTAGTATGATTAGAGTTTTCTAGTAGGTGATTTCCGGTCACTTACACATAGCGTATTGCTTCGGCAAATGGTTATGATCCTTTGAGAAAGGTGTGTTGTTGGAAGTAATAATTCGTGACCGGACGGACACGGTGTTGGAGAGCCATCAGATATGGATATCTGGTGAGCGGGTTCTCTCCGTCCGTGTCATTAGGGCCTTGCCATTGTTAAAGTCTGAGTGTTATGACTTTGGAGTACTTATCACATACCTAGGTGAAGCTGGACACTGGCTATTCTCGTCTTAAGAACGGTCAAACCGCACTGGGAGTGGAGAGGTGGCGAGAGTAGTGTGTACCCTCCAAGCTAGTGAACTGGATGGAGGAGTACCGTGCTCTCGGGTGGCGGAACCCCGGTTTTGGTGAGAGGATCCAGGCAAAGGTACTCATATGCATGCTTTAAGAGGTTGTATATGTCGTGTGATAGGGAAGCCCCAACTGGGATAAACCGGTTCGAATCGTCGTGTTCCTTGGATATGGAAACATAACCCTATTTTTATCAACGTAGTTAATGAAACTTAAATTGGATACCTGTGGTTTCCTTTCTGGATGGTTTATTACCATGTTATCAATCATAAATTTAGATTGGTACTTGAGTAATCTTTTAAATGAATTAAAAGAATTTCAATTATTTTTATAAATGCTCATTTATGCAAAATACTTGATTCTTGCAAACCACCCTTGAATCCTATGACTTGCATACCTTTTGTCCACCAAATATTTTCTTTTGTCGGATAAGTCATGTTGAGTACTCCCGTGCTCAGGGTTTGTTAACCCCTGTTGCAGATGAGGGTCCCAGTCCGGTCTGTGTGGCTTCGTGCTGCATGACCGTTGTTTCAGTTGATAAGAATGAAAAGTAGTTGTCTTTTCTTGACTCTTGGGCAAGAGTACCTCGGTTGTTTGTATATACTCTATCAGCAGCTTGACATTATGTTATCTTATGACACTTAAGTTATGTTTCAAAACTTATGGTTTGTAATATGACTCTAAATTTCCGCTACTTTGATGTAATATAAATTATTGTATTACTTCTGCAATGTTCATAATGAGGAGATCCTGTTCGGAAAGAGGTGAATGACCCGCTGTAAAGTGGCGACACCTGACGGACTAATTAAGACTTGGATCATTTGTTGGGATTAAGTCGGTTGGACGTTAATCCTGGCAAGTGGGCCCTGTTCTTAAGAGGTTCTGTCATAGTTGGTATCAAATCTCTCCTTATTACAGATCTTGCAGTTGTAAAATCTTTCAAAAATGATTTGGGTCTTAAATTAAAATCTTTCAATAATAGGTTCTTTAACTTATCTTTTCTCTTGTTCAAATAATAGGAGAGTAGTCTTAGGAATATCAAGCTGATGGTATGAATATGGTTATATATATATATGCCCTATAAATATGTTATGTAAATATTATCGTATTCGTAGAACGTATCATGCATCATATCATACAACTTGGGGTGAGTTTTAAAATTTTGTTCTTAATCAATTAAAATCTATCATGTTACTTACTTATCCCCTTTAAATATCTTGTCTATAGGATGGCCAGGACTAAGCGCACGGCTCGCAACTCATCCGGACCGTTGGGAGTTACTCGATACAGGCTGGCGTCTCGTGGAGATAGTGGTGAGAGCAGCCAGCAGGGCGCTAGTTGCTGTGGTCGTCGCAAGCTGAAGATCGAGCACTTGAGGGCCGACCTGTGCTGGAGGACAGCCAACAGGGACGAGTTTGCTAGCAGCACCCACGACCTGGAGGACAAGGTGGAGGAGCTGGAGGTTGAGCTGCAGCAATGTCAGGACCAGCTAGCAGAGAAGGATGAACAACTGGCAGAGAAGGAGACACAGCTGGCTAACAAGGCGACGGAGGTGACTCTCGCTGAGGGTTTCATGTACGAGGCGATGGGAGAGAGGAATGAAGAAACGAAAGCTTGGACCCAAAACCGTTGACTGCATTTTTCTTGGTTATGCTATACATAGTGTGGGTTATAGATTTTTAATAACAAATTCCAAAGTGCCAGACATGGTGAAAGGCACAATCATGGAATCAAGAGATGCTACATTCTTTGAAGATGAATTTCCTATGAAAAATACGCCTAGCATTTCTAGTCATGAATCTATTCCTGTTAATGAAACTTTTGAATCACTAAATGATACTACGGATGTCACCCATGGAAATAATCCTGAGGAGGATAATAGTATGGTCACTCATAGGAGTAAGAGACGCAGGATTGAAAAGTATTTTGGCGATGACTTTATTGTTTATCTGATAGATGACACTCCTAGAACCATAGAAGAGGCATATTCATCTCCTGATGCTGACTTGTGGAAGGAAGCGGTGCAGAGTGAGATGGACTCAATTATGTCTAATGGAACATGGGAGGTGGTTGATCGTCCTTATGGATGCAAATCTGTGGGTTGCAAATGGGTGTTTAAGAAAAAGCTGAGGCCTAATGGTACTATTAAGAAGTACAAGGCGAGGCTTGTTGCAAAGGGCTATACTCAGAAAGAAGGTGAAGATTATTTTGATACTTATTCACCAGTGGCCTGTCTCACGATTATTCGAGTGCTACTATCCTTGGCGGCCTCACATGGTCTTTTCATTCATCAGATGGATGTTAAGACAACCTTCTTAAATGGAGAGCTTGAGGAAGAGATCTACATGGATCAGCCTGATGGATTTATAGTAAAAGGTCAAGAGGGAAAGGTGTGTAAGTTATTAAAATCTTTGTATGGCCTTAAACAAGCGCCCAAGCAATGGTATGGGAAGTTTGACAAAACTTTGATATCAGCAGGCTTTGTTGTGAATGAAGCTGATAAATGCGTATACTACCGCTTTGGTGCTGGTGAAGGTGTGATTCTATGCTTATATGTAGATGATATTTTAATATTTGGAAATAATGAAAGTGTGATCAAGGAAGTGAAAGACTTTTTGTCTAGTAACTTTGAGAGGAAAGACTTGGGTGTGGCTGATGTTATTCTTAACATAAAGCTACCGAGAGAAGAAGGAAATGGTGGGGTTACGCTTGGGCAATCCCACTATGTGGAAAAGGTGTTGAGTCGCTTTGGTTATAGCGAGTGCACTCCTGCTCCAACTCCTTATGACCCAAGTGTGGCTTTAAGAAAGAATCAAAGAATTGCTGGAGATCAATTGAGATATTCTCAAATAATTGGCTCACTCATGTACTTAGCTAGTGCAACGAGGCGAGACATCTCTTATGCTGTGAGCAAATTAAGCCGGTTTGTGTCAAATTCGGGAGATGATCACTGGCGTGCTCTCGAGAGAGTTTTGCGCTATCTAAAAGGTACTATGAGCTATGGAATTCACTATACCGGGTATCCTAGGGTACTTGAGGGTTATTGTGATGCCAACTGGATATCCGATGCTGATGAGATTTACGCCACGAGTGGATATGTGTTCTCACTTGGAGGTGGCGCTGTTTCATGGAAGTATTGCAAGCAGACCATCTTAACGAGGTCAACAATGGAAGTAGAACTCACAACATTGGATACCGCCACAGTTGAAGTTGAATGGCTTCCTGAACTTCTGATGGATCTACTAGTAGTTGAGAAACCAATACCGGTTATTTCCATGAACTGTGATAATCAGACAATGATAATCAAAGTGAACAATTCTAAGGACAACATGAAGTCTACAAGGCATGTGAAAAGGCGGTAGAAGTCTGTCAGAAAACTGAGAAACTCCGGAGTAATATCTTTGGACTATGTAAATACGTCCAAAAATTTGGCAGATCAATTCACCAAGGGTCTATCACGAAATGTGATAGAAGGTGCATCGAGGGAGTTGGGCTTGAGACCCACTTGAAGTCACACCATAGTGGTAACCTGTTCTATGTGATCGGAGATCCCGTGAATTAGAATGACAAAACAAGCTAGTGGGTGACTAAGGGAGAAACCCTTGTATAAAGTTCAAACTCATTGGAGATGCGCCGTTTCTCCTATGTTGTATGGAAGGTTGGATAAGTTCTTAATGTGATCCGAGTGGCTTGGTTAAGCAGGGATGTTGTCCTACAGGACATCCTATAAGGAACACACCTATATGAGTTCGATTGCTAGTCACAATCTATGAGATGTGAGTCATCTCTAGACACTCATGAAAGGCCACGAAGTGTGACTTATATGCTTCAAAATAGAGGGGATGCTTGTAGTAGCCTAGTACCATGATATGAACTTTGGTGAAGCTCATTTCGCACAAAACTGACAATTCAAGGCATAGTCCATTGTTCAGTTGTGAGTGAGTAGAATCTCTGTTCTATACGGATGTTCAGCTTAACAGTCTCCGTTGAAACTCTGGTGTATCATAGAATTATGGATTTGATATTATTTAACAAGTCTTAGAATTTGGTGGGGATTGTTAGATTTAATGTGGGCTAGGCCCAATATTTTATCTAATTAAATCAAATAATTCTAAGACTTGTATTAAATATTGTGCGCTAATATTATATGGACGAGATGCTGGAGTGAGACACATGCATACGGTGCATGTATTTGTTTTGTAATTTAAGTCACTTATGGTCGGGAGTTATAGGAGTTTTCTCTTCTTCAATGACATTATGAGCTGGTAGTTTTGTCAAAAATGATGAAGAGAGTTTCTGCTTCTAATGGTGAGAGTTACGGGGGTTTCTGCTCATGAAGGAAGGAGTTTCTTCTGTGAGAGTCTCTTCCGTTTCGACTCTTGAACTCCCGCGGTGTCTGTTCGCGTTCCAGCCACCGGATAAAAGCAAGGCACACTCCAACATTCGAAACATAAGACACACACGCGCGCAAGAAATCAATAGTTCTAGCTGCATCCAACCTTCCCCGTCCCATGGCTTGGCGCACAAGACCCTGGGAGAGTAGGAGCCTCCGGAACGCACGTCGGCAACGAGTTCACCTACTCGGGTGGAGACCGGCGATCACGTTTTTGGGGAGTGCCACTTCACGGCATGACTACTCGATGCACATCTTCTTCCCGGTGTCCCTCGGCGGTAGCGGAGATCGGCACTACAACCTCTCTGCACGGCATCAAGCGGGACGACTACATCAACAAACGCTATGTCGACTAGCGTGACCGGCATGGATGCCGCTAGGTATGAAATCATTCGATTTCTCACTATTTTCTTGCTTACAAATGTCATCTACATATATGATCATGCTAGATCACACGTGCACACTTATGCTGTTATGAATATGATGTTTTTCGTATTTTTCTAGATTAAATTACTCGTTAAATTGCCTAAATTTCTAACATGTACACATGGCGAAGTATTATCCAGGGAGTGGAAGTCTTGAAAAAAAAGGTGTCATCTAGAGGCTGGGCAATGGACCAGGTATTAACATTTGGGGAGATCCATGGCTGCCCTGGGATATAATATAACGCACAGGTCGATAAGCTAATCAGGTCACTGCTATTCAATATTATTCATGCGGAGATGGAAGATATCCTGGGATGACACTTTGATAGCAAAGGGTGTTTCTCTGTCAAATCAGCCTACAAGGTGCATAGTGCGGTGGTGTAAAGAACCCAACAATCCAGCTAGCAGACCCGGTGGATCAGAGGGGAGCCGAGGCCCGAGGGAGGGGTGACTTCTGGAAAAAAAATTGTGGCAACTTGACTGTCCTCCAAAAGTGAAACACTTCCTATGGAGAAAGAGTCAAAACACCCTAGCAGTTCGTATGGTCCTGTAGAAACGACGCATGAAGCTAGATACAAGGTGCTGTATGTGTGGGAGATATGATGAAGATGTTAGATACAAGGTGCTGTATGTGTGGGAGATATGATGAAGATGGCGGACATCTTGATATGCACACGCCAATGCAGCGTGTGTAGCAAGTTATGTGGCCCGATCTTCTTGTAGGATTCGCGAACTTGATAACTTGTCGCTGCGTGACCTGGTGAAGAGGCAGTGCACCGCGAGGCTGCCCACGCGACGAACGACCGAGACAATCACCCTTCCACGTAACGACGAACAGCCCACGTAATCACGCCGTATAGACGTGAAGGCACAAACTGGGTGAACCGCAGTTCGAGGTTCTACAACTCCCTCAGGAATCGAAAGAACAATTGTTGTAAGCCTCTCAAGACTCACGCATAAACTCTTCAAGCCTCTCAAGAACTCCACGATTTTGTGTATTCTGAATTCAGTAAATCAAGATATATGACCTTTCATTGTCTAGTACAAGATATATATAGAGATAGGGGCGTTCAGCTTTCAGTAAATAGCAGAATGCACATGCACTAGTGGATTTCGTGGCTGGTTCGCGCATCTCTTTAGTTTCTGATAGCAGTTACCAAAATGAGCATAACTCTTTATTGCGAAGTACAAATAATGCGCCGTTTGATTGGTTGGAAAGAAGACTTGATGACGCTTCCATCCACTCATAGAACACCGACTAACGCCTTGTATTCTGTCCGCAGTGATGCTTGAGATTTGTACCATGTGTCAGTCATCTAGCTTCTGGTTGCATTCCCATGCAAAAGTGATGAAACACCATTTATTCATGCACACCATAGGCTTCTTGATTCAGATGTCCAGAGGCTTGAATCCATCTTCATCCCATGTTGGTTCATATACTCCATCATTCCTAAGGACATTGAAACAAGTACTCAATAGCATAGGTTCATTCAATGTAATCTTGTTATTAAGCATAAGGTTAGCGTTCACCTGAGAATGAATTTCCTTCTCCAATTGTTTAGCTCTACTCCTTGTAATTGGACCAGTTATATCAAGTGTAGTTTCATTTAAAGATGAGTGAATGCTAGGAATCTCCTCATTAGCCTCCCCCTCTTGAGAAGGAGTCGTCCTCGACTCAAGCTCACCAACAAATGGAAGCAAGTCTTTGACATTGAATGTGGTACTTACATTGGAATATTCAGGTGGCAGCTCATGTTTGTAAGCATTATCATTTATCTGTTGGAGAATCTTGAACGGACCATCACCCCTAGGAGATAACTTACTCTTACGCTGTTGGGGAAAATGATCCTTGCGTAGATGCAACCATACAAGATCTCCGGGCTGAAATGTAACCTTCTTCCTACCTTTGTTTGCTTGCTTTGCATATTGTGCTGATTTCTTCTGAATATTCTTTCTTGTCTCCGCATGTAACCGCTTGATAAAGTCCGATCTTTTTGTGGCATCCATGTTAACCTGTTCCTGTAAAGGTAAAGGCAAAAGATCCATGGGGGTATGCGGTTTAAATCCATAAACAATTTCAAATGGATAAGAGTTTGTTGTAAAATGGACTGCCCTGTTATAAGCAAATTCAACATGTGGAAGGCAATCTTCCCAAAGCTTCAAATTCTTTTTCAACATAGCACGCAGCATGGTGGACAAGGTACAGTTGACAACTTCAGTTTGCCCATCCGTGTGTGGATGACAAGTGGTTGAAAATAACAACTTTGTGCCGGTCTGAAAAGTAGTTGAGAAATTTTGTATCCCGGTCTGAAACAATAGTCTTTGGAACTCCATGTAAACGAACGATCTCCCTGAAAAACAAATCAGCAATGTGTGAAGCATCATCGCTCTTATGACATGGGATAAAATGTGCCATTTTAGAAAAGCGATCAACAACAACAAAAATAGAATCCCTCCCCCTCTGAGACCAAGGTAACCCCAAAACAAAGTCCATAGCTATATCTTCCCAAGGTACTTGTGGAATAGGTAATGGAGTATATAAACCATGGGGGTTGAGGCGGGACGTAGCTTTCAAGCAAACGATGCAGCGCTCAACATGCAGCTGAACATCACGTCGCATATGTGGCCAAAAGAAATGATAAGAGCACGTCCAATGTCTTTTTAACACCAAAATGACCAGCTAGTCCACCTGCATGTGCTTCTTGCAAAAGCACTTGACGAATTGAACAAGCCGGAATGCATATTTTGTTAGTCCAAAACAAGAATCCATCATGCACAGAATATTTATCCCAACCTTTTCCAGCAATTCAACGAGAGAAAGGTTGTTTAAAATCGGCATCAGCAGCATACAATGTTTTAATGGATTCCAAACCAAGTACTTTTGTATCTAGTTGTGTAATCAACGCACATCTTCTAGACAAGGCATCAGCAACAATGTTATCTTTACCACGCTTATGTTTGACAACATAGGGAAATGTTTCAATGAACTCAATCCATTTAGCATGTCGATGGTTCAGCTTGCCTTGGCTTTTAAGATATTTTAAATCTTCATGATCAAAATGGATTACAAATTCTTTAGGGAACAAGTTATGTTGCCAAACTTCCAAAACTCGAACTAAGGCATAAGGCTCTTTATCATAGACAGAATAATTCAGATGTGGACCATTCAACTTTTCAGAAAAGTAGGCAACAGGTTTACCTTCTTGAAGTAGTAAACCTCCTATGCCAATGCCACTTGCATCACATTCGATCTCAAATGTCTTACCAAAATCAGGAAGTTGTAGCAGCGGTGCTGCACAAAGCTTTGTTTTCATCTCATTGAAGGCTTGGTCATGTTCATCACCCCACTTGAATGGAACATCCTTCTTTGTCAAATTGTTGAGGGGT
The DNA here is from genome assembly GCA_022036555.1 of Microstegium vimineum. Lineage (NCBI taxonomy): Eukaryota > Viridiplantae > Streptophyta > Magnoliopsida > Poales > Poaceae > Microstegium > Microstegium vimineum. The sequence continues at coordinate 40,420,007 of CM039133.1, forward strand.
GTAGCGATGGTGCTGAAATCTTTAACAAAACGCCTTTAAAAACCTGCAAGACCATGAAAACTTCTAACTTGACTCACATTTGTAGGTGCAGGCCAATCCTTTATTGCTTTAATCTTGTCCTCATCAACTTGAATTCCATCTGCAAAAACAACAAATCCAAGAAAAACAACACGGTCTGTGCAAAAGGTGCACTTAGCAATGTTTCCATACAATTTGGCAGCTCTCAAAACAACAAGAACTTGATGGATATGCTCAAGGTGTTCATCAAATGATTTGCTATAGATCAGGATATCATCAAAATAAACAACAACAAATTTGCCAATGAAAGCTCTTAACACATGATTCATCAAACGCATAAAAGTGGAAGGAGCATTTGTCAAACCAAAGGGCATCACAAGCCATTCATAGAGACCAAATTTAGTTTTGAATGTTGTTTTCCATTCATCACCTATTTTCATTCGAATTTGATGATAACCACTACGTAAATCAATCTTGGTAAAAATAGTTGAACCGCTCAATTCATCTAACATGTCATCAAGCCTTGGAATGGGATGACGATATCGAACAGTTATAGCATTGATAGCATGACAATCAACACACATACGCCAAGAACCATCTTTCTTTGGAACTAACAAAACAGGAACATCACATGGTGATAAGGATTCACGAACATACCTTGTCCAAAAGCTCTTTTACCTATCGTTGAATTTCCTTTGTCTCTTCGGAATTGGTGCGGTAGGCTGGACGATTTGGAAGAGAAGCACCTGGCACCAAATCAATTTGATGCTCAATTCCGCGAAGTGGAGGAAGTCCAGCTGGTATCTCATCGGGAAAAACATCTTCGAAATCCTGTAAGAGATCAAAAACAACACTAGGTAGCGAGGAAGGTAAGTCATTAGTTGAAAGTAGGACCTCCTTGTGCAAGAGCACAAAGAATGGGGTTGTGGTGTTTCTCACTTCTCTCAAATCACTCCTGCTCACAAAAAGACACTCAGTGTGGCGTGGCTGTTTAGGATTGGCAGCAGGCTTTATGTGGTTGGATGGGTTAGAACTCTCTCCCTTACTTGTGTTGGGGATTTCACTCAATTTTCTTTTGTCTGATTCCTCTCTTTTCTTGCGAGCCATATCTGAAGCATGTATCTCCTCTGGAGAGGTTGAATGAAAGTGTGTTTGTTAGACCGTCCAAAATGCACCGAGTCCACATCAAATTGCCAAGGTCGACCAAGCAGAAAATGACATCCTTGCATGGGGACAATATCACAATCAACCTCTCCATGATAATCACCAATGGAAAATGACAAACGAATCATGGCTGAAACCTTAACTATCCTAGAATTATTCAACCATTGCATATGGTATGGATGTGGATGGCGACGTGGCTGCAATCCAAGCTTCTCAATTTGCAAAGCACTAATAATATTATTGCAGCTCCCACCATCTATGATGAAACGGCACACTTGGCCTTTCACTTTGCATCGGGACTGAAACAAATTATGGCGTTGTCCTTGTTTAGCAGCAACAAATTGAGTGGAAAGAACTCGTCTAACCACCAAAGAAGGAGATGGTGTGTTCATTATAGAAGACTTCAAATCAGGAAAATCAGCAAGCAACTCATCAAAATCAGCACTAGTAATCTCGTCGAAAGATGGAGAAACAACATCTTGTAACATGTCATTGTGAGCAAAACTTGGAATAGGTTGAATGGCTAAACAATTCAGACCTAGCTCAAATGTACCATCCTCTGCTGAATACTCACATGTGTCAAGATTAGGATCTGCAAATACATTGGTAAACTCATCATCCTCTTCACTTTGAGAATCATAAGAACCATCAGCAGGTGCAATAACAGTACGATGATTGGGACATTCAGCTTGCTTGTGCCCATGACCACCACACTTAAAACACTCAATCTTGCTTGTCTTGCGTTGGGTGGCTGCAGTAGAAGAAGTGGGATGACTTGAATTCACAGTTTTACCTTTCACATCCAATTGTTTGGAAGAAGATGGAATTGATCTATGTGCTTCACGAGATGAGGATTTGGGTGTTGCAGCGCCTTGCTGTTAGAGGTGAGATGTGACATCCCCTTGATGTTGGGAATGACGCCATGAAGCATTGTATTTGTAAGATGTACCAATTTGCCTTTCAGCCCTCTTTGCAAAATGAACCAACTCGGGGAGACATGTGTAATTTGTCATATCCACTTTATCAGCAATGGGTTTATTGAGGCCAACCATAAACCGAGCCATTGTGGATTCCTCATCTTCAGTTATCCCTGTACGAAGTAAACACATTTCCAATTCTTGAAAATATTCATCAACAGTATGAGTACCTTGTACAAGACGTTTCAACTTCAAATGTAGATCACGAGAGTAATATGCAGGAACAAAATGATGTCGCATTTCCCTCTTCATGTCTTCCCAAGTGATACGAACATGCCCAACTCTCTGATATTCAGTACGGACCTGATTCCACCAAGTTATGGCATAGCCTTTGAACTCAATTGCTGCAAGCTTTGCCTTCTTTTCAGCAGGGTATTCATACAAATCAAATATTTGCTCCACTTTGGTTTCCCATTCAAAATAAGCATCAACATTCTCCTTGCCGCTGAATGGAGGAATGGATACTTTAACCTTGCTCAAACCATCATCATTGTGCCGCCGTTCATGATGACGCTATGGTGATCACCATAACGACCATGTGCTCCAAAATGGGCAAAGTTGTCATCATCATGATCATCATATGCACCACGGTGACCATAAGAATCACCTTCATGTTCAACACTATAATTTGAAAGCATTTCAGGATCAACAATAGAAACACGTCGTGCAGGACCAAAACCAGCAGCAAATCCTCGGCCACGGCCACCACCACGGCCACCAGCACGGCCACCACCATGGTGATCATCATCCTCATTATCATGAGGTGGAGGTTCCCCACGTTGTTGCTGAATGGATTGCTGAAGTTGTTGCATTCCTTGCATCAATTCACGCACCTCCTGAATCTCTTGAGCAGAAACAGTATGGGAAGAAGAGTCGTCGTCATGACCTACCATGTTAGTAACAAGGAGACAAAACTAATAGGACAATGAATATGTGGAATCACTCCCTCACCACTTACAAAACAAGTTCTTTCTCTCCCTGAAAAGAGCAAGAACCGTGGCTGCAATCTGTAGTGGAAGAGTGATTGTCACAGCGACGACGGTGCAACAACTCACAGTGCTTTTAAGTGGAGCTTGGTGGGGTAATATATAAGTGGAATGCACTGAAATGCAGTGATGCAAAATCGAATAATAATCAAAGAACACAAGTTATCATGTATCTGTAGTAGTTTTTTTTTGTTCTTTCTTGTGTCAACATTATATTCCAATAATGTTCCTCCATTGCTGTTGCGACGAGCACGAGTGGAGGACGACTCGTTTTGAAGGGAAGGAGAATGATGTGAACAAGGATAACACAAACTCAGCTATGATTCAACAGATTGACTACATCTATACCTGCAAAGATGAGTCACGTTTCTGCCTCTATAATCCATATCAACAAAAAGATATTGAAGTCTACTTTTCAACGCAACAAACGGTGCATCTTTTGGACTTCCGAGTTAAGAGTTATGATTGTTTTAGTGAAAGGTGCACATGCAGTCAAGCAGTACTGCGAAAATTGAAGATGATGTTTGAGCTTCCACTTCAGTTTGCCAAAAGTAATGAGGTCCTTTGGTATGGTGGATAGCACCTAGATTTAATGTCATATTGTCACATACTTTTCCTCATTCTATAAATACTCATTTAATCCTTCATTGTAAGAGAGTCTTTGAGTAAAAATACAGCCTTCTCGTGTGTGTCCTCCTTGCATGGAGAGAATATTTGGAATCTGTGGCGAGGCATGAGTGCTTTGCAACCTTTTTTCTTTCGACTCCCGAGGGGGCTATAGAACACCGAACTTCGGTTCACCCAGTTTGTGCCTTCATGTCTATATGGCGTGATTGCGTGGGTTGGTTTCGTCGGTGCATGGAAGGGTGGATGTCTCGGTAGTTCGTCGCGAGTGCAAGATCCCGTGGTGCGCTACCTCTCCATCGGGTCATGCAGCGATAGTTATCATCATCTTTATCTCTGCTCCACCATGAAGATCAAGCCATTCAGAGTTGCTCCTCATCATTTGGTAATCAGATCCTTAGTTGTCATGGTGTGAGCTAGTTATCCTTACAAGCTTCCTTCGCATATTTTTTTTCAGTTCCTAGATAGCGTTGAGTCAAACCAGAATGCTGATAGGGTGCCTTAAGAGATTTAAACTTTGGTTTCCTCATTGCGTCGGGTCAATTCAATGGTTTGGTTCTCACTATATGGAGTTGCAGTCAGTTTGCGATGAGTTTGTAGTTATCATGTGTCTGTAGTATATTTTTTTGTTCTTTCTTTTGTGTCAACATTCCAATAATGTTCCTCCATTGCTACTGCGACGAGCACGAGTCAAGGACGACTCGTTTTGAAGGGAAGGAGAATGATGTGAACAAGGATAACACAAACCCAGCTATGATTCAGCAGATTGGCTACAACTATACCTGCAAAGATGAGTCACGTTTCTTCCTCTATAATCCATATCAACACAAAGATATTGAAGTCTAGTTTTCAACGCAACAAACGGTGTATCTTTTGGACTTCCGAGTTAAGAGTTATGATTGTTTTAGTGAAACACTACTTTCAGAAACGACAAACAGTGCCGGATCAAAACCCCCCTTCAGTGGCGGTTTTTGAACCGGCACTACAATTCGGCAGTGATGAGGTCAAGCCATCACTACCGGTTATGCCAAACCGGCAGTGATGGCTCAAGCCTCACTGTCGGTTCGTATTACAAACCGGCAGTGATGCTTGGGCCATCACTGACGGTTTGTTCCACCAACCGACAGTGATGTTTGAGCCATCACTGTCGGTTTTAATTGAACCGGCAGTGATATTATTTTTTAAAATTGCATTTTATTAATTGTTTAATTTTCATTTGGGGTTTAGGGTAGAGGTGGTGGGGAGGGAGATCGTGGAGGTGTTTGCTATCGATCCATTTGATATCGATGTGAATTGAAGGTGGTTGTGGACTAGCGACAATACAGACCCATCACACATTTATAATAATTATTACAAAACATCCAAACAAAACTTAAAGTATCAAATTAAATGTTGCATTACAATAGCCTTTCGAGGTGGTCTTTTCCATAGATCTTCTTGAAGTCCTTACTCTGCACAATGGACAGATATCCTTTTCTATACACTATCTCGTCCAGAATAAGAGCTGCTATCTCCTCTTGAAATCCTCTTATCTCAAAATCTACCAACTGGTTGTGGCCCTGATCTTTGCGCTATAAATTGATACAAGATGATATTGAGATGCACATACCTAAGACAAAACAATAGAATTAAAATGCGACACATACGTACCATGCCATCTCTTATTCCTAGTTTTGCGCCAAAGAAGGCAAGCATTGCCCAGATCACATAGAACCCGCACTCGTTGTTCCCCATTGGTTGATCTAGATGCTTGACCTTCTTCATATACTCCACTTTGAACGGGGCTCTCCATTTCTTTTGCAGCTTAGGCTCCACATTTCTCCAATCAGGTAACGCCTTCATTCTATGTGACAATGTAAATGAAGTGTGAAGGCTGAGGACATTAATTACAATATCATATGTGATTGAAAAGTGTGGTGATATTGGGTTCACTTACATATTTAGCACTTTGACTAGGGGTTCGATAAGTTCAAGTGGCTTCTTTTTTGACTCCCACACCTCGATAGTTGAATTTTTAAGAATTATATCTACGAGGACGTAATGGTTGCTGCAATCACAAAGCTCATGTTATTGAATGATATATCAAGAAAAAAACACTTAAGGGTCGAGAACACATACTCGCAATTGTAGGTTAGTAGTGCGTTTGTTTTGCTGACTGAGAACATTCTTTCAAACTCTATCTTCAAACTTGCTGAGACATACGGATCTTGGAGACCGGCTTTGCATGTTGTCTTATTTACCAAGATGGGGTCCAAGAAGTCAAAAATGTTATTTCGTTTTTGGAGGCAAAATTTTGCTATAGACCTGCAAAATAAACATGCATGGATATATTCAAATGCAGATCACGTAGTTTATTATAACTTTGTTAGGGTATGGTACTTACAGAGTCCATAACATCATAATCTGCACATCCAGCGAGCGTCGTTGAAAGAGTTGAAAGAGGTCTTCATAATGAATAGTATGCACAACTTCTTCAGGATGATTAAAATGTAAACAGGAAGGGATGCATACTTCAAAGGTTGTTATCTTGTCTTCGCTGTTATTACTATCTATGATGTAATAATCATGCAACTGTCGCATGTTTGTTGGCAATTTTTTATACTCTTCTTCGCTGGCGACCATAGGCTTGCCTAGTTCAAACTTGTATACAACTTTGGCGTTTTCAAATTCGGTTTTTCCAAAATAGAGATTCTCGGCATCCTTCATGCTTATGTTCAGGTCCGCGGCCAAGGTTTGTATCTCTAGCTGTTGTAAGGTATGTATTTCGCTAGATCTTTCTTGATTACCCAGATTTTTGCTTTGCCTTTCAAATTCGCTCAGTTTCTCAGGTATATAAGCCAATCGTGCATACAAGGCAAGTTTGGCGGCCTTTTCTGCAATCTGAGCTCGTAGAATTTTGTCCTCAGTCGGCGCTAGCTTCTGCCTTTTACTAGTCATCTTGGGATCTTTACCAACCAAAGCAGATGACCTCCTCTGTTGCAAAGTCGAACCTGATCTAGACCTAGGCCATCGAGATCCCAGTCTTGAGGACTTTGAAGCTGGTGGAGGAGGAGGAGTCTTCTCCTTTGGCGGTGGAGAAGGAGTCGTCACCTTTGGCGGTGGAGAAGGAGTCTTCTCCTTTGGCGGTGGAGGAGGTGTCGGTGGATCTTGAAGAGGAGAGAAACCTCTGCGCGGAGGGGACCGAGATGATTCACTGTCATTCTCATCTTCCAAAGATTGTTGCTCGTCTAGCTTGATGAAGCGTTTGCGCCAGGCGACATGAGTGCCCAAGTTGTGAACTAGACGCGGCCTTTCTTCCTCCACTGGGAAATCAATATGTATCTTATTGTACTTCTTGTCCAAGATCTTATCAATGCTGACCCTGGCATACCCGAGTGGCACTGGCTTGCCATGAATGACGTTCTCTCCTCTAGGAAATGCTTGCTTGACCGCCACCTTGTCTTTGGTCCACTGCTGACAGATGTACAACCTGACATTCACAGGTTCTGTGATGTCGTCCGCCGGATGAGGAGCATTGACCTCTTCGTCGTCAGGCATAGGGGTTGATCCATAGCTACTGCGGCCCTTGCCGGGCACTGGGCTATTCAAAGCAGGGATTGCATGCGGCCCTTGACTCGAACACATGGATTGCATAGCGCTCGCCACTTGAGCAGCTATCCGTGCTTCCATGCTTTGTTCTATCTCCTCTCGCATCCTTTGGAACTCCTCTTCTCTTTGCATTCTAGCCCTGACCCGACTCCTATAGGAAGCAGATTCACCTTCAAATGCTTTCTCCCAAGGAATTATCCCGACTCCTCTAGTGCGACCGGGGTGCTCCTTGGTTCCAAGTGCTTGTGTGAGCACCTCATTTTCTCTATCCGACCTGCATGCCCCTCTATGCACTTCCTCAGTGATCGTGGAAATCTTCTGGAGGAGATCGGTGACGGGTTCAGCACTGGCGGAAAGGCTCCCGTCAGGATTGTATCGTGCCCCCCTTGCGAGTAGGTAGTTCACTGATCTGGGCTGCCAATCGCTTGTCTGAGGCATAACGCCGCTCCGCTCTAGTGCTTCGACTTGGGCATCCCAATTGGGAATCTTCCTTACGTACCCACGCGATCCTAGGCGGTGAGGATTATTTGACCTAAGCGAGTTTGCTTTGTTTCTTTCGCTTGATGCCTTGGCCTCATTGGATAGCTTGTAAGCCTTGAACTCCTCCTAGAAGTCCCTCTGCTTGGTGAATTCACCTCCCACAAAATTCGGTTCTTTTTCCAACTTGATGGGCTTGTGCAACTTTCCCTTGAAATTCTTGAAGGAGTGACCCATGATTTCCTTGGCCCTCTTCTTGACTGTCGCTTCATCGTAATCATTAGGGAAACTGAAATAGCCTCTAAGCTTGTTCCAAAGTAGTTCCTTCTCCACTTCTGGAACCCTCCACGGGTCTTGTTCACTGCCATTCCACTTCCTGTATTTGATCGGGATGAAGTCCCTTACAAGGGCCCTGATGGTACTCTTGTATGGGCCCAATGCTTTAAGTGGCTCCACCGGCTCCCCTAGTTGATCGAACTGAGAGATGTGCCAGTGTCTAGTTGTCTGAGGGAGCTTTGTTGCACCACGCTTAGTCCTTCTAGAACTCTCACCAGTACTTGGACCTTCCGGCGGAACCTGCTTCAAAATTTATGAATAAGTCCCCATCAAACTTGACCTACCGTGTTTCTAGGTATGACCTAAGTTATTACCTCGTCTCCTTGGCCCTCTTCTAGGTTTAGCATATGGCTAGGGCTCCAAGGTCTTTGATCCCCTTGCTGGTTTTCATCGGATCCTTGGTCACGTTCAGCACCGCCACCACTAGTTCCTTGGTCATCGGCTTCGGTCGCAGGGCGACGGGTGGTGAATCAGCGCTTAATTGTCATGTTTCTGGACAATAATTTCGATTATTGGTATTAACTCATAGGTAGATAACATATATACAAGCATAGGATGATGACATATATACAAGCATAAGTGTAGCATAAGAGGATGCCATATATACAAGCATAAGATATATGAGATTTATACATTTATATCTCTTTCTCTATCTTTCTCTCTATCTTTATATCTATCTCTATCTATCTATCTTTATCTCTATCTTTGACATGTATATGTGATATGACATTTATACATCTATATCTCTTTAATCATAAGAAAATTTGCTCAAAGTATCTCGATATCTCTTTAATAATGCATCTCTCTATCCATAAAAAATTGAATCATGATATATATACAAGAATACAAGGATGACATACAAGTCTATCTATATATCTCTCTCTTTCTCTATCTCTCTATCTATCTCTAATATCTACCTATCTCTTTCTCTATCTCTCTCTCTATCTCTTTCTCTATCTCTCTCTCTCTTTCTCTATCTCGCTATCTATCTAAGCTATGTCTCTAATCTATCTAATTTATCTATCTCTCTAATCTATCTCTCTAATTTATCTCTCTCTCTATCTCCTTCTCCCTCCTTCCCTCTCCCTCCTTCTTCCTCCCTCTCCCTCCTCCTTTGAAGCTAGCAGTCCACTGCGGCATTCCCTCGAACACCTTGGTTGCATGGTGGTTAGAGCTCACCCTCGATTGTGGGGGGCCGGATTCCGAGCTCCTAGGTGGCGGCGAGGTAGCTGGCGAGGTCGCTGGCCATCGCAGTGGAGGTCCTGGGTGCCGTCGCGGGCGAGGTCGCTGGCTGTTGTCGAGCAGAGCGGCGTCGAGCTACCGCCGTCGAGCAGAGCGGGCAGCGGCAGCAGGCAGTGGCGGCGGCAGGCAGTGGCGGTGGCGTGCAGCGACGGCGGCGTGCAGTGGCGGGAGCTCCTCACAGCGTCGAGGGCGTCGAGGTCGAGGGGGCGGCGGCGGCGTGCAATGGCGAGCTCGGGCGGCGTCGAGCCAGAGCGGCAGCGTCGAGCAAAAATGGCTAAGTGTGGAACGAGCGCGAGTCTGAAAATTTCAGACCGCGCCCTTTCCTTATATACGCGGGCACATCACTGCCGGTTCTTGTTACAAACCGGCAGTGATGTACCCTATCAGTGCCGGTTTGTAACAAGAACCAGCAGTGATGTGGAGGCATCACTGTCGGTTAGCTTAAACCGACAGTGATTAGAGGACATCACTGCCGGTTGGTAGATAGAACCGGCAGTGATAGGGTAACATCACTGCCGTTTCCTTACAAACCGGCAGTGATTTGTAATTTTTTTAAAATTTTCCCTTTTCTTTAGAATTCAAATTACTCCTAATTTTTGACTAAAACTTGAAGAACTCTAAACATAGAAGTTGCATAATTTTTAATTCTCTACAACTTTTGCTGAAGTAGCATATTCAAATTCTTTATAGTTTTTGAATTCCATTTTGAATTTGAATAAGGGTTTAAAATTCAATTACCCCCTTTGTAATTACTCCAAAAATTTGAATAGAAGTTGAAAATCTTCCAACATAGCTTTTGCTAGTTTTGAGGAGCTCTACATTATTGCTTATACACTCAAGGTCTAATTCTTTATAGTTTTTGAATTCCATTTTGAAATTGAATAAGGGTTTAAAATTCAAATACCCCATTTGTAATTACTCAAAAAATTTGAATAGAAGTTGAAAATCTTCCAACATAGATTTTTCTAGGTTTGAGGAGCTCTACATTAATGCTTATACACTCAAGGTCTAATTCTTTATAGTTTTTGAATTCCTTTTGACATGGCATACATCAATCAACAACGTGGTACTACTCAATCAACCAATGATGCAAATTACTAAAACAACATTTCATTAAGGATTACATAGTTTATGATACTCTAACAATTCGCGGTGCAGGCACGAAGATGGCCTCATCATGATCACTCCGGAGGTAAGCAGGTTCGTCACCCTCTTCAAGGACATGTAGGGTAACGTACCCCCCAAAAGGAGCCATTTCTTCATAACCTTTGTAGTCTTCTTCGTCTGTCACTCCGTCGACACCGACAATATTCCTTTTGCCTTGCAATACTAAATGAAGTCTTCCATTTGTATTGTTATCCCTTGCATAGAAGATTTGCAAAACATCCTTTGCAAGGATGAAGGGGTCATCTCTGTATGCGGTCTTGGATAGATCAACGGTAGTGAACCCGTTCTTGTCGGTGTTGATTTCATTCAACCGGACCCACAGACAATGGAAAAGAGCAACTTTCAACTCATGTCCATAGTCTAGCTCCCATATCTCATCTATGAAACCATAGTATGTTGCCACCACCGTGCCGTACTCATCGTGGGCGTCGAAACGAACACCACTATTTTGGTTGGTGCTCTTTCCGTCCTGTTTTTTTGTGTAAAATGTAAAACCATTTATTTCATATCCTTGGTACATCATTAGCGTAGTCGAAGGTCCGAGAGCTAAGAGATCTAGCTGACATCCTGTCACCATTCCTAGCCTTTGGCGTCAAAACCAGTCACCGAATTCCTCCTTATGTTTTTTCTCAAGACAAGCCTGTTACCTACCGATGTGCTTCCTTTGCAGCAATTGTTTGTGCTCATCAATGTATGTCATCACACCGTCGGCCTGCTGGAGAATAGCGAAGTGTGCTTGTCTGAAGGAGACCATTTTGTCTATTTTGACAACTTTCTCACCTATTGTTCCTTTGCCCCCTAGTCTTCCATCCTTATGAGATACTGGAACTCCGACCCGCTTAATGTCCAGATAATATGTGGAGAACTCAATAGACTCCTCTGTTGACCATCCTTCTACCATGCTCCCTTCTGGTCTGAATTTATTCCTAACATACCGCCTAAAAACTTTCATGAGCCTCTAGAAAGGAAACATCTGGTGTAGGTACATTGGGCCAAGGGATTTTATTTGATCCACAAGATGAACAAGTAGATGCACTGAAATGTCGAAGTAAGTCGGTGGGAAATGCATCTCAAGCCTGCATATAATCTCGGCTATCTCCTGCTTCAGGCGGTCTAGCCTGTCCACTTCAATGACCTTTTCAGAGATCGCGTTGAAGAACGAACACAACTTTATGATTGGAGCACGGACCTTGTCAGGGAGGATACCTCGCAGGGCAACTGGGAGCAGCTCAGTCATTATGACATGACAGTCATGGGCCTTCATAGAACCATAGTTAAACTTAAGTTCTCTCATGTTAACTAGCCTTTTTGGGTTCCCACAGTAGCCACTCGGTACTTTGAGATCGTTGAAGAAAGAAATAAGCATTTCTTTTTCCTCCTTTTTCAGTGTCCATGATGCCACTAGAAGTTTCAAGTGGCCATTCTCAAGAGTTACTGGGTGCAACTCCTTCCTGAGGCCAAGGTGTTGCATGTCCAAGCATGTCGCGAGAGAATCCTTGCTTGTTCCCACGGTGTTCATCAACGTGTTAAGTGCGTTACCGCACACGTTTTTAGTTATGTGCATTGGATCAAGACAGTGACGTACACTCAAAAGTGGCCAGTGAGGTAGTTTCCAGAAGATTGATTTTTTCTTCCAGATACTATCAGTTGGCGCTGCTACTGCCCCGTCCCCCTTCCCAAGGACAACATTTGTGAGTTTGCTTAATTGTTGAAGCAGCTGTTTCCCGTCTCGATACTTTGGAGGTCCACATTTCTCAATAGTCCCATTAAAAATTTTTGTATTCCTACGGTAAGGGTGATCACGACGTAGGAACCTATCGTGACCCATGTAGATCATCTTCCTGTTTTATGGTAGATGTGTAGCATCAGTCTCGTCCAAGCACTCGACACACCCAGTGTATCCTTTTGTCTTCTCTCTAGACAAGGAACCTCGCCCTGGTAGGTCGGTGATTGTAGCGATAAGTACAGCCTTTACCGTGACATGTTCTTTTTTGTACTCATCCCAGACATCCTTCACACCCATCTCCCACATCTATAGTAGTTCATCGATCACTGGTTGTAGAAGCACATCAATATCATTACCAGGTTGTCTTGGTCCTTGGATTAGTAATGGCATCTGGACGTATGCCCGTTTCATACAAAGCCAGGGTGGAAGGTTGTATATACATAGCGTCACTGGCCAAGTGCTATGATTGGTTCTCACCTGATCAAACGGGTTCAACCCATCCGTGCTCAAAGCAAACCACATATGCCTTACCTCTCCACCGATGTTCTTATAGAACATAGTGTTGATAGTCCTCCAGTCCGACCCATCGGCGGGGTGTCTCATCATTGAATCTTTCTTTCGCTCTTCGTCATGCCAACGCAACAGCTTGGCTGACTTCTCATTTGCAAACAACCTATGCACTCATGGAGCTATAGGAAAATACCATACGGACATTACTGGCCCTCCTCTGGTCTTGCTTCCATCATTTGATGGCCCTTGCTTGTATCGGGGAGTTTTACACTTGGGACATGCATCCAAGTCTTTGTATTTCTCTCCACGGTACAATATGCAGTCGTTGAAACACGCATGGATTTTCTCAACCTCGAGGACAATTGGGCAAATCATTTGCGTCGCAAGGTAAGTCTTTTCTGCTAACTCGACCTCCGGGAACAGTTTATGTAGTATAACTAACAAGTTATCGAAGCCTTTATCACTCAACTCATTCGTTGATTTGAACTCCAATAGCGTGATGTTGGCTTCCATTTTGCTTATTGGGAAGCACAGAAACAATGGTGTTTTTGCATCCTTTCTCATCATCTCCAGTTTTTTCAACTATGAAGCACTAAGGAATCCCCCAAGCACATCATGTAGAAGCTGTGAAATGCCATCATTTTCCTCAGTGTCGTCAGCTAATGTATTCATAAACACATCATCATTGGTAGACACATATTCTGTGTACTCATGAACAGGCAATAATGCATTTAGGAATACACTAGGCATGGGCACATCATCATTAGCATTTTGACCAACCTCCCCATGCAAGGTCCAAATTGTGTAGTTTCTCATGAACCCCCTTGTGATCAAGTGCAAACGTATATGTTCCACGTCGCCCCATTTTCTTGTATTCTTGCAGTCTTTGCATGGACAGAATACAAGATATGAGTCCCCAGCATTGGCTCTAGCTCGCTTGATGAAATCGTCGATGCCCGTCAAGTATCGTGGGTCTGTATGTGACAGATCGTACATCCACCCTCGAGCCATGTCTGCACTGATAAATGGACAGAGCAAGAGAAACATATGAACATATTAATAGGAGCATTTTTGAACAATATTTTTTTTCTTTAAAATTTGAATTTGGTCGCGCTATAAAAAGTGAGACAACAAAATAGGTGGATGCATGGAGTATTAAATGTGAGTACTAAATGCAGGCATGGAGTATTAAATGTAAGTATTAAATTCATGGATGCATGGAGTATTAAATGTAAGTAATAAATACTGAATCTATTCCACATCCCATCAAATCTTTAATACATGCATGGAGTATTAAATGTAAGTAATAAATATAACTAATTACAATTTTTATCCATAATTTTCAGGATGAATCTTTGGAACCTAGCTACTCAATGATTATACAATAATTTGCTAATAAAAACAAAGTGCTACAATTTTTCTAAATACTTTTGGATCTAAAAGGTACAAAAAATTGACACAAATTGCAACATCTCTCTTCTTGATCATGAAAACTAGCATACCTCTAAACTATAGATTTACACACAAAACCAATGTAAACCAACAATTCTAAAGAATTATGCTTGTTACTAACCAAGAGCAAGAAGATATGAGGATCCAAGAGTGAAAAGGAGCCAAAAATGGAGATCAAGAAATCCACCAGCCGCAACAATAGAGAGAGGGAGCTTCGAGCACTGTTGTGTACTGTTGGGCAGAGGAGGGAGAGAGGAGATCGCATGCTTTATACTGTACCCAACATCACTGCCGGTTTCGGCCACGAACCGGCAGTGAAACACCACATCACTACCGGTTGGTGCCTTGAACCGGCAGTGATAGGGCCGAGAGGCATCACTGCCGGTTCAAGCCACGAACCGGCAGTGATGTGATGTTTCACTGCCGGATCAGCCCCTGCCCCGAATAATTGGGGGCCTGTAAGAGGAAGAACCGACACTGAAGAGGCATCACTGCCGGCCCAAACAAAACCGGCAGTGATGGGCCAACAGTGATTGCCGTTTCTGTAGTAGTGAAAGGTGCACATACAGTCAAGGAGTACTGCGAAAATTGAAGATGATGTTTGAGCTTCCACTTCAGTTTGCCAAAAGTAATGAGGTCCTTTGGTATGGTGGATAGTACCCAGACTTAATGTCATATTGTCACATACTTTTCCTCATTGTATAAATACTCATGTAATCCTTCATTGTAAGAGAATCTTTGAGTAAAAATACAGCCACCTCGTGTGTGTCCTCCTTGCATGGAGAGAATATTTGGAATCTGTGGCAAGGCATGAGTGCTTTGCAACCTTCGTTCTTTCGACTCCTGAGGGGGCTGTAGAACACCGAACTTCGGTTCACCCAGTTTGTGCCTTCATGTCTATATGGCGTGATTGCGTGGGCTGGTTTCGTCGGTGCATGGAAGGGTGGATGTCTCGGTAGTTCTTCGCGAGTGTAAGATCTCGTGGTGTGCTAGCTCTCCATCAGGTCATGCAATGATAGTTATCATCATCTTTATCGCTCCACCATGAAGATCAAGCCATTCAGAGTTGCTCCTAATGATTTGGTAATCAGAACCTTGGTTGTCATGGTGTGAGCTAGTTATCCTTACAAGCTTCCTTCGCATATTGGTTTTCAGTTCCTAGATAGCGTTGAGTCAAACCAGAATGTTGATAGGGTACCTTGAGAGATTTAAACTTTGGTTTCCTCTCATTGTGTCGGGTCAATTCAATGGTTTGGTTCTCACTATATGGAGTTGCAGTCAGTTTGCGATGAGTTTGTAGTTATCATGTGTTTGTAGTATATTTTTTTGTTCTTTCTTGTGTGTCAACATTCCAATAATGTTCCTCCATTGCTGCTGCGACGAGCACGAGTCGAGGACGACTCGTTTTGAAGGGAAGGAGAATGATGTGAACAAGGATAACACAAACCCAGCTATGATTCAACAGATTGGCTACAACTATACTTGCATAGATGAGTCACGTTTCTGCCTCTATAATCCATATCAGCACCTGTAACACCCCAAATTTTGCTTTCTAGAAAAATAGTAATAAAATGATTTAATTATGATTTTTGGTGCTCATGAAATCATAGGAAATAAAACTTTTCATGGAATTAAAACTTATGAGGTAGAAACATGTGTGAGCATTCATGCCATGCATTTTGGATTTTTGTTTGAGTGGCTCAGTTTCAAAATTTAAATTTGAATTCAAAATGTGTTTTGCAAATTGACTTTGAAGAAAAAAAGAAATAAAAGAAAAAAACAACAAAACCCCTCCTCACTCCCCCTTTTCCTTTTCAGGCCCAAGGCCTCCTCCCCCTCGGCCTCCCCCCCCCCCCCTCCCACTTGGGCCTCCCTGCTCGGCCTGCTCGGTTTCCCCCGCGCGGCCCACCCGAGCCGCACCAGGCCGCTCTCCCCTGCCCCCCAGCGCGCGCGGCCCATCTCCTCTCCTCCCCTCCCCCGCCGGCCCAGTCCCCCCCCCCCACGCGCCAGCCGGCCTAGCAGCCGCAGCAGGCCCACCAGCGTCCCCCTCCCCTTCGGCCCAGCGCGGATTCCCCTCTCCCTTCCCACCTGGGCCTCGCCCAGCAGGCCGGCCCAGCCGCCCCAGACCTAGCTGTCGGCCCCCTCCCCTTATAAAACCCCCCCTCAGCCCCCTCTTTTCCGCACGCCGAGAGCAGCTGACGCCACCGAGCCGGCCCTGCTCCAACGGCAACCGGGCAGACCTAAAGCGCCTTCTGGCCTTGCGCTTTTTGCCTTGGAAAGCGTGTTTCCACGCGGTAATTGTTTTGTTTCAAAAATAAATTTCAGTTCTACCATCAGTTTTCAACTGTTTATAAAATATTCATTTTAACTCCGATTTGATCCATTCGAGTTGCGTTAGATTCGTAGAGTTTTTATCTACATTATAAAATCATAATCAATCTGTTTTGCAAACTTTGAAAATAAATATTTATTTAATGTTTTTTTAAAATTCAAGTTTAAACTCTAAATCCTGTTTAAATCGTATCTTCTCCGTTTCAAATTCGATTCGATCCGTTCAAGTTGCGTTGATCTCGTAATGAATTAATATTTAAATTAGTCATATTTAATACCATGTTAAAAGCTCTGTAATTTTATGGTTAATCATAACTTGATTTAAATACTATGCAATATGCTTTATAAATAAAATATGCATAGTTCCACGTTAGTTTTCAATTCAGTTTTCAAATCTAAATATAAGTTTGACTTAATCCAAATTAGGTATTCCTTTGAAATACCTTATCCATCCTTTTTCATAGCTAAAACTAATAAAGCTCTTAGTTCTTGTTTTAAAAAGCAAAAATCTCCGTTAGTCGTAGCTTGATCATCGTAGCACCGTTTAGCGTGTTCTTTGCGCCTGTGTGATCGTAGAAATGCGTAGTTTTCTTTTAAAATCTTTTTAATTGATTGGTGTATTGTTCTAAATAGATATGTATGTATGCTATGTTTGGTCAGGTGTTTGAGTGGTGTTTGTGATTTTGTCCAATCGGTGAGTGTTACGTTGGAGATCACGAAGTTAGTGTTTCATAAGATCTTTTGAAGAAGTTAATCTTTGAAGATGTTGATCTTTAAAGAAAGGATCTGTTTTAAGGCAAGTATTCATGGGATCTTCCTTGTTGTCCTAATCACGTTAAACATTAATTCATGTTATGCATGTGTTCCCTTGACATCCTATATAGTTCTACCATAGATTTGTACCTTATACCTTGTTACCCTGGGATTTATGCATTGGGTAGATCAAGCTAGTGCTCTTGAAAAATAACTATGATCATGTAACCTTGACTAATGACTTATGCAACAACAGTAAAATATGCTTTTTAGCAACATGGATTAAGGTGATCTAGAGCACAGTTTTTGAGATGCTCTAGAACCTCTGTAAGCGATCACCCGGGATTTACAGTACAACCATGAGGGCTACATGGCTCTGGCTTTAGTTCAGTACTAGGGTCACTCTCTCTCATGCGGCAGTTCACGAAAGTTGCCATTGACGAGCGGTTGCGGGTTGCGGCCGGAGTGGCTACCGCTACGTGTGTGTACCATCGAGGGGCTCCCGTATACCCCTTGCCCATGGATCCGTAGTGTCTGTTGTTTGTCAGTGATCTCCTTTGAAAGACTTCATAGTGAACCCTGCCGACCTTCCTTGGAAGTGGGTTAAGAGGTTCGCTACCTCGGGCGAAAGGGCAAATCACGACTTGTGGGTAAAGATGTACAACCTCTGTAGAGTGTTAAAAACTAATATATTAGCCGTGCTCACGGATATGAGTGGCCTAGAATTCTTATGGAATAGAATGACTTTAGTCTACTATTTACTCATTTGCTATTCATTATACATGTTTACTTGATCATATGGTTATTGGGTTGTTGATTTCATTGATGTTATCCATGTGCTAAAATTGTGACAACATAAAAGCTGATGCAGTTTAACCAGTGTCATACTTCTTGAGCCTCATGAACCCCATGAATATTTGTTGAGTACGAAAGTACTTACGCTTGTTTATTCTTTTCAATACTTTGGATAAAAATCCCGGATGGGTACCAGATTGCAAGAGTCTCGAGCAGTTAGGCTTGTGATCAACCAGTCAGTTGGTCCCTGTGGAGTGGAGTCTTCGCCTGAAGATCGGAGAGTCTTTCCGTTGTTTGCTCTCTTAAGGTTATTTCTTTGACCTTATATGTTATGTATTTAAGTATTGTCTTTTGATATTACCTTCTTCTGTGGCTATATGTGAGAATTGACTTCCTGGGCTCACATATGGTGTATATCTGGTTTTGTTCTTAAAACCAGGTGTGACAGCACCCAGATTTAATCTCATATTTTCACATACTTTTCCTCATTGTACTTTGAGTAAAAATACAGCCACCTCGTGTGTCTCCTCCTTGCATGGAGAGAATATTTGGAATCTGTGGCAAGGCATGAGTGCTTTGCAACCTTCGTTCTTTCGACTCCTGAGGGGGCTGTAGAACACCGAACTTCGGTTCACCCAGTTTGTGCCTTCATGTCTATATGGCGTGATTGCGTGGGCCGGTTTTGTCGGTGCATGGGTGGATGTCTCGGTAGTTCGTCGCGAGTGCAAGATCTCATAGTGCGCTACCACTCCATCAGGTCATGCAGCGATAGTTATCATCATCTTTATCTCTGCTCCACCATGAAGATCAAGCCATTCTGAGTTGCTCCTCATCATTTGGTAATCAGATCCTTGGTTGTCAAGGTGTGAGCTAGTTATCCTTACAAGCTTCATTCGCATCTTGGTTTAAAGTTCCTAGATAGCGTTGAGTCAAACCAGAATGCTGATAGGGTGCCTTGAGAGATTTAAACTTTGGTTTCCTCTCATTGCGTCGGGTCAATTCAATGGTTTTGTTCTCACTATATGGAGTTGCAGTCAATTTGCGATGAGTTTTAGTTATCATGTGTCTGTAGTATATATTTTTTTTATCTTTCTTGTGTGTCAACATTCCAATAATCTTCCTCCATTGCTGCTGCAACGAGCACGAGTCTAGGACGACTCGTTTTGAAGGGAAAGAGAATGATGTGAACAAGGATAACACAAACCCAGTTATGATTCAACAGATTGGCTACAACTATACCTGCATAGATGAGTCACGTTTCTGCCTCTATAATCCATATCAACACAAAGATATTGAAGTCTAGTTTCTAACGCAACAAACGGTGCATCTTTTGGACTTCCGAGTTAAGAATTATGATTGTTTTAGTGAAAGCTGCACATGGAGTCAAGCAGTACTGCGAAAATTGAAGATGATGTTTGAGCTTCCACCTCAGTTTGCCAAAAGTAATGAGGTCCTTTGGTATGGTGGATAGCACCCAGATTTAATCTCATATTTTCACATACTTTTCCTCATTGTACTTTGAGTAAAAATACAGTCACCTCGTGTGTGTCCTCCTTGCATGGAGAGAATATTTGGAATCTGTGGCAAGGCATGAGTGCTTTGCAACCTTCGTTCTTTCGACTCCTGAGGGGGCTGTAGAACACCGAACTTCAGTTCACCCAGTCTGTGCCTTCATGTCTATACGGCGTGATTGCGTGGGCTGGTTTCGTCGGTGCAAGGGTGGATGTCTCGGTAGTTCGTCGCGAGTGCAAGATCTCGTGGTGCGCTACCTCTCCATCAGGTCATGCAGCGATAGTTATCATCATCTTTATCTCTGCTCCACCATGAAGATCAAGCCATTCAGAGTTGCTCCTCATCATTTGGTAGTCAGATCCTTGGTTGTCATGGTGTGAGCTTGTTATCCTTACAAGATTCCTTCGCATATTGGTTTTCAGTTCCTAGATAGCGTTGAGTCAAACCAGAATGCTAATAGGGTGCCTTGAGAGATTTAAACTTTGGTTTCCTCTCATTGCGTCGAGTCAATTCAATGGTTTGGTTCTCACTATATGGAGTTGCAGTCAGTTTGCGATGAGTTTGTAGTTATCATGTGTTTGTAGTATATATTTTTTTTGTTCTTTCTTGTGTGTCATCATTCCAATAATGTTCCTCCATTGCTGCTGCGACGAGCACGAGTCGAGGACGACTCGTTTTGAAGGGAAGGAGAATGACGTGAACAAGGATAACACAAACCCAGCTATGATTCAACAGATTGGCTACAAGTATACATGAAAAGATGAGTCACGTTTCTGCCTCTATAATCCATATCAACACAAAGATACTGAAGTCTAGTTTCCAACGCAACAAACGGTGCATCTTTTGGACTTCCGAGTTAAGAGTTATGATTGTTTTAGTGAAAGGTGCACATGCAGTCAAGGAGTACTGAGAAAATTGAAGATGATGTTTGAGCTTCCACTTCAGTTTGCAAAAAGTAATGATGTCCTTTCGTATGGTGGACAGCACCCAGATTTAATGTCATATTGTCACATATTTTTTACTCATTGTATAAATACTCATGTAATCCTTCATTGTAAGAGAGTCTTTGAGTAAAAATACAGCCACCTCGTGTGTGTCCTCCTTGCATGGAGAGAATATTTGGAATATGTGGCAAGGCATGAGTGCTTTGCAACCTTCGTTCTTTCAACTCCTGAGGGGGCCGTAGAACACTGAACTTCGCTTCACCCAGTTTGTGTCTTCATGTCTATATGGCGTGATTGCGTGGGCTGGTTTCGTCGGTGCACGAAAGGGTGGATGTCTCGGTAGTTCGTCGAGAGTGCAAGATCTTGTGGTGCGCTTCCTCTCCATCAGGTCATGCAGCGATAGTTATCATCATCTTTATCTCTGCTCCACCATGAAGATCAAGCCATTCTGAGTTGCTCCTCATCATTTGGTAATCAGATCCTTGGTTGTCAAGGTGTGAGCTAGTTATCCTTACAAGCTTCCTTCCCATATTGGTTTTCAGTTCCTAGATAGCGTTGAGTCAAACCAGAATGCTGATAGGGTGCCTTGAGAGATTTAAACTTTGGTTTCCTCTCATTGCGTCGGGTCAATTCAATGGTTTTGTTCTCACTATATGGAGTTGCAGTTAGTTTGCGATGAGTTGTAGTTATCATGTGTCTTTAGTATATTTTTTTTGTTCTTTCTTGTGTATCAACATTCCAATAATCTTCCTCCATTGCTGCTGCAACGAGCATGAGTCGAGGACGACTCGTTTTGAAGGGAAGGAGAATGATGTGAACAAGGATAACACAAACCTAGATATGATTCAACAGATTGGCTACAACTATATCTGCAAAGATGAATCACGTTTCTACCTCT
Source organism: Microstegium vimineum (assembly GCA_022036555.1). Taxonomy (NCBI): domain Eukaryota; kingdom Viridiplantae; phylum Streptophyta; class Magnoliopsida; order Poales; family Poaceae; genus Microstegium; species Microstegium vimineum. The sequence continues at coordinate 40,441,507 of CM039133.1, forward strand.
ATAATCTATATCAACACAAAGATATTGAAGTCTAGTTTCCAACGCAAGAAACGGTGCATCTTTTGGACTTCCGAGTTAAGAGTTATGGTTGTTTTAGTGAAAGGTGCACATGCAGTCAAGGAGTACTGAGAAAATTGAAGATGATGTTTGAGTTTCCACTTCACTTTGCCAAAAGTAATGAGGTCCTTTGGTATGGTGGATAGCACCCAGATTTAATGTCATATTGTCACATACTTTTCCTCATTCTATAAATACTCATGGAATCCTTCATTGTAAGAGAGTCTTTGAGTAAAAATACAACCACCTCATGTGTGTCCTCCTTACATGGAGAGAATATTTGGAATCTCTGCCAAGGCATGAGTGCTTTACAACCTTGGATCTTTCGACTCCTGAGGGGGCTGTAGAACACCGAACTTTGGTTCACCCAGTTTGAGCCTTCATGTCTATATGGCGTGATTGCGTGGGCTGGTTTCGTCGGTGCATGGGTGGATGTCTCGGTAATTCGTCGCGAGTGCAAGATCTTGTGGTGCGCTACCTCTCCATCAGGTCATGCAGCGATAGTTATCATCATCTTTATCTCTGCTCCACCATGAAGATCAAGCCATTCAGAGTTGCTCCTCATCATTTGGTAGTCAGATCCTTGGTTGTCATGGTGTGAGCTTGTTATCCTTACAAGATTCCTTCGCATATTGGTTTTCAGTTCCTAGATAGCGTTGAGTCAAACCAGAATGCTGATAGGGTGCCTTGAGAGATTTAAACTTTGGTTTCCTCTCATTGCGTCGAATCAATTCAATGGTTTGGTTCTCACTATATGGAGTTGCAGTCAGTTTGCGATGAGTTTGTAGTTATCATGTGTCTGTAGTATATATTTTTTTGTTCTTTCTTGTGTGTCAACATTCCAATAATGTTCCTCCATTGCTGCTGCGACGAGCACGAGTCGAGGACAACTCGTTTTGAAGGGAAGGAGAATGACGTGAACAAGGATAACACAAACCCAGCTATGATTCAACAGATTGGCTACAAGTATACATGAAAAGATGAGTCACGTTTCTGCCTCTATAATCCATATCAACACAAAGATACTGAAGTCTAGTTTCCAACGCAACAAACGGTGCATCTTTTGGACTTCCGAGTTAAGACTTATGATTGTTTTAGTGAAAGGTGCACATGCAGTCAAGCAGTACTGCGAAAATTGAAGCTGATGTTTGAGCTTCCACTTCAGTTTGCCAAAAGTAATGAGGTCCTTTGGTATCATGGATAGCACCTAGATTTAATGTCATATTGTCACATATTTTTCCTCATTGTATAAATACTCATGTAATCCTTCATTGTAAGAGAGTCTTTGAGTAAAAATACAGCCAACTCGTGTGTGTCCTCCTTGCATGGAGAGAATATTTGGAATCTGTGGCAAGGCATGAGTGCTTTGCAACCTTCGTTCTTTCGACTCCTCAGGGGGCTATAGAACACCAAACTTCGGTTCACCCAGTTTGAGCCTTCATGTTTGTTTGGCGTGATTGCGTGGGCTGGTTTCGTCGGTGCATGGAAGGGTGGATGTCTCGGTAGTTCGTCACGAGTGCAAGATCTCGTGGGACGCTACCTCTCCATCAGGTCATGAAGCGATAGTATTCATCATGTTAACTTCTGCTCCGCCATGAAGATCAAGCCATTTAGAGTTTGCTGCTCATCACATCTCCTACTTAAATTCAAAGAGGTGACGGAAATTTGGAGAGAGCTCAATTTGGAAGAAGTACGTTGCAAGCTAATGACAGCATTGTTCAGTGTTAGCTTGTTAGGGGTCCCTCCCTCCCAACATAGATGTAATTCTAGAGTTTAAAATTTGTCCCACAAAAAATGCTACTTATCACAAAAGGACAAATAGTCTGTGTAAGCTTCTCACATCAAAAGAATGAAAAATATCTAGCAACCTACAAAAGACAAGGCATATTTTTGTAGTTTCACACCCTACCTTGGTTTACGTACCCAATCTTATAATTGCATTTATTTTGGGACTGAGGGAGTATCTAGTAATGGGCCGACATACTCGCCCAACCCACAAAGGCCTAAGACATGCAAACAAGTAGTATAAATGAAAGGAAGGAGGAGTCGTGGAGGGCATCCAAACATATCAGAAACAGACTCATATCCCTCTCTACCTACTACTCATCTTCTTCCTCAAGTCTTTCCTCTCTGTGCTCATATTTCCAACCTGCAATACCTTCTAGGATCTTCTAGTATCTCCCTATTAACTCTGATTATCCTGCTTGCAACCCTATTCAGATTCTGTCTCGTATTGTATCGGTTCTTAGTTTTGTAAATATTGTATAACTTCGGATATTGTACAAAATGTGATACTAAAAATTGTTCATAAAATGACATAATCACATTTCACAAACCAAAATTGACATGATCCCATTGTAAAGCAAAGAAACACCGAAAGCAGTAGTATGCGCAATTTTAAACTGTATTCAACCGAAAAACTGATTCCATTGCACAACAATTGAGGCATAATATGAAATTAGTTACATTGCAGTGCAACTAATGACAACATTGTTCAGTGTTAGCCTGTTAGAGGTCCCTCCCTCACAAAATAAATGTAATTCTAGAGTTTAAAATTTGTCCCACAAAAAATGCTACTTATCACAAAAGAACAAATAGTGTCCGTAAACTTCTCACATCAAAAGAAAGAAAAATATCTAGCAACCTACAAAAGACAAGGCAAATTTTTGTAGTTTCACACCCAACCTTGGTTTACGTACCCAATCCTAGAATTGCATTTATTTTGGAACAAAGGGAGTATCTAGTAATGGTCCAACATGCTCGCCCATCCCACGAAGGCCTAACCCATCCAAGAATATCATAAACAGACTCATATCCCTCTTTATCTACTACTCATCTTCTTCCTCAACTTCTTCCTCAAGTCTTTCCTCTCTTTGCTCGTATTTCCGACCAGCAAAACCTTATAGGGTCTTCTAGTACCTTCCTACTAGCTCTGATTACTCTGCTCGCAACCCTTTCCAGATTCTGTCTCGTATTGTATCGGTTCTCTGTTTTGTAAATACTGCATAACTTCAGATATTGTGCAAAATGTGCTACTAAAAATGTTCAGAAAATGACAGAATCACATTTCACAAACCAAAATTGACATGATCCCATTGCGCAAGCAAAGAAACACCGAAAGCAGTACTAGGCGCAATTTTAAACTGTATTCAACTGAAAAACTGATTCCATTGCACAACAATTGAGGCATAATATGAAATTAGTTACATTGCAGTGCAACTAATGAGAAAAATATTTCAATCGGAAACTACTTCAGAATGTTAACCGATGTGATTGCATCATGTAATAAGAAAAGTATTAACACTACAAATGATTTATTAAAGGTGTCAAATCATACAGAGTTGAGAGTTGTGTAATTGCAGTTCTGAGATAATCTGGACAAGGAAAAATCACAACTCCAACTAGATTCAACCAAAAACATGATCTCATTGCAAACTAAGTACTAACGACCACATTGCTAAGAGTCAATTGCTCTCGATTTGACAACAAGTTCAATAGATTTAACCAGATTCACACCTCAAGAACCAAGCAAAGAGAGAACATATGGCATGCTCCTACCCCGCCACTCACCTCACTACTGTAGCGTTAGGTGGTCAGGGTGTTGTCTCGCCCCTTTAGAGGTCGGTGGCGGTTTAGCGACTCCGAGGAGAATCAATTCGAGTCAAAGCTCTTTGGCATTAACCTTCTTCTTTTTGTACTCCTTTGTCTACTTCCCGATTAAAGCATAAGAGCACATTGGTGAACGCGAGTGGCCTTCCAATCGTCGGTCACGGCTGCATGGTCTGGTATCTCCTGCTTCTCTTTGAAGAGTCTCTGTACATCCTCTGGCATCTTGCTCATGATAAGGTAGACTGTCTCGATGGCATTCCGCTATAGAGCATTAGAAATCAAATCACATAGCTCCATGGTCTTATCCCTAGATGCTCCATGTCAAGCTGGGCCTTCGCCCCATCCTTACATTTACCTTCCAATTCAAGCAGAGTGCCTAATATGGCCTCACATATATTTTTCTCAATGTGCATGACATCCAAATTATGCCTGATGAGCAAAGAAGACCAGTATGGAAGCTAAAAAAATACTCTTCTTCCTCTAGTTGTGCCATCTTTGATCATAATCATGCTTCCTTTTTTTGATGTCGTCTTTCCAAATCTGAGTTGTTCAAAACTTTCATACTGCTGAAGTACCTGTGCACCAGTAAGTGGTACTGATGCCTCTCTGGTTTCGACCATGTTGTTGAAGCTGACTAAGTTCTGGCGCCATGCATGATCCGAGGGCAAGAAATGTCGATGTCCCATGTAGAAGTTCTTTCTCCCATGTCTCAACCACAAATACTCAGTATCTTTGTGGCAATATGGGCATGCAAAATTTCCTTCCGTGCTCCAACCAGAGAGCATAGCATATGCTGGGAAGTAATTAATTGTCCAAAGTAGAATAGCACGTAATCTAAAGTTCTTCCTAGTTTGTGCATCCTGTGTATCAACACCATTTTCCCAAAGCTCCTTCAGCTCCAATATAAGGGGCCTCAAATATACATCAATATCCATTTTAGGAGATTTTGGACCAGGTATCAACATTGACAACATCCAGTTAGATTGTTTCTGACACAACCAAGGAGGCAAATTGTAAGGTATTAGGACAACATCCCATATGGAATAGGTCGTATTTTGCATCCCAAAGGGATTGACGCCATCAGAAGCAAGACCCAACCTAAATTATGACCTTCTTTTTCAAACCAGCTATATTCTTTATGCACGTGCTTCCATGCCTTTGATCGAGCAGGGTGAAACATTTTTTGATCATTGACCCTCCCTTTATTATGACATTGCATGTCCTCTGATATTTGCTTCGACATATACATTCTTTGCAGCCGAGGAATAAGAGGAAAGTAGTGTAGGATCTTCACTGGAAACCGCTTCTTCAAAGTAGCACCATCCAAGGTGTTCTCGACAACTCTCCACCTAGACTCCCCACATATGGGGCATGTATGCAGTATTGTGTTTTCCTTAAAAAAAATAACACACAATCATTCTTACATGTGTGTATCTTGACATAATCCAAGCCTAGGTTACGAACCATCTTTTGCACACTATCCAAGGAGTCAAGGATATAATGGCCTTGAGGGAGAACCCTTTAGAACAGATTAAGTATGGCCTCCAAACATGCGTTACTAATACCATACAAGCACTTTATCTGAAAAAGTAGCACGATAAAAGAAATCTTAGTTGCCACTTTCCATCCTGGATACAATTCCTTCCTTGCCTCCTCTAATAATTTCAAAAATATCTCTGCATCCCTATTTGGTTTGTCACCAGCATCTATGATTTGTCCATGTATAGAGCCATCGATAATGTTTCTAATCAGAGTATTAGTGGTCGTAGGGTCATCACTTGTGTCTTCTTCATTGTCTTCTCCAAAATAAGGTGGTGTGGCTTCGTTGTGTACACCTACATCAGCAGTAGGTTGTGCATTTTCAGGTTCTGTTATAGCAGGATTCAGATCATGATTGACACTAGCATTGACACGACTCTCATCAGCTGATAAAGAAGTTTGGCCTTCGAATTCATTGATGAAACAATCAGCAAACCCTTTAGAAACTAAATGAAGATGAATCTGAAACAGGTCTTGATATCTTATCATGCATTGACATTGAGCACATGGGCACATAACAGATCCACCAGCTAGGGATGATGTGCCATAGTGTTGAATAAAAGCTCGGAAATTCGCCTTCCACACCTCTGAATGTCGAGGCAAGCGCATCCAACTCCTATCTTCGTGTGATGACATTATATATTGATCTGCATGCATGATCACAATGAGATCATAAATATGCATATATATATATATATATATATATAGGGTATCATATGTACACACTAGGGCACGCGCAGATGTAGATCGATATTGATTGAGGGTACCAGTGGCGGCATACAAGAGACCAAGACAACTACCGGTGGTGGCATACGAGAGATTAAGACAACTACCAGTGGCACGACATACGAGAGATCATCAAGAAAACATACCAGTGGCGGCGCAGATGTAGATCGATATGTCGAGGTAATAACTTCCGATGTATATCGAACATAGGTTGCCTATTGACCTAGCTAGAGTAATTAATAGAAAGCATGGCGATAGACAAATTTAAGTGCAACCAAATAAGACTTAATTGCAATAGACGTGTTCCAGTTGCCACGACTATGTCAAGTATTGCAACCACGCAAACAGTTATAATACATACATTCTATTGCATCTCGCAGCAAGAAACGATGCAATAGCCATCTAGCTATTGCCACAACGGACCAAGGAAGTTACAACAAAAAATCAACAATTGTGATATCACCCTTCATAAGAAACCAACACTAATATGGTTTCCATAACACCTTTCTGTTGCAACACACGTAATGCTAATGCAACGCCAACTTGTTGTAGCAGTACGACGAACCAATTGCAACACAAATCCTAAAAATGGGTGCATTAGCGTCAACTTGTTGCAACCAAAAAATTAAATATTGCGACGCAGTTGAATTGTAGCAATATGCACAAATATTACTACCAATTTTGTTTTTGGGTGCCATAGTACCCCCATATTGCAATCAATTGAGTGTTGTTGCCTAAGTGGTTCGTGGATAAAGGGAGAAAACCACGTAGTCATAGTCAGGGGGTGAATAGGCATGTTTAAAATTTAACTGTAAAAATTGTTAGTTCACAGGTGCGACAGTGCCACTCTAGAGCCCGGCACTGCTGAGCAGTGCTGGTCAATCAGACAGATAAGAGTATGATTCAAAATCTAAGATGCAAACTGAAATTCTACTTGACTGGAAACCTTCCTAGGAGTGTTATGAACCTGTAGTACCACTTGCAAATAAGATTTTGAAACCTTAAATCGTGTTAGCTGAAAAATTCTATAATACCAAAGTTGTATAACTACTTAATATCTACAACTTCTATTTTTGTCGTATTCTCATTTGACGAAGTTTGTTGAATTCAAGTTTTGAATTTAAAAAATTGGTAACTTCAAATAAGATTTTGAAACCTTAAATCATGTCAGCTCAAAAAGTCAAGAATACCAAAGTTGTATAACTACTTAAGATCTCTCATATAATTTCATAAAAGAGAAATTACGCATGGTGATCTTGTCACAAACATAGATAGTATAACACACATATAGTTAGATACACACACATACACAAACACTCCATGCATCTTGAACAACTAACCTGTAACAACTTTTCCCTTGGCACCTTTTAGTTCCCATGGCAATATGTCTTTGGGCAAGTTCTTTTCCACAACATTAATCTTCTTAGAAAAGTCAATGAACAACTGGATTTCATCATAGTTATTGTACTCATCAACATTCTCCACACCGTCAACTCCAATAATGTGTTGCTTTCCAGAGACAACCATGTGCTTTGTCTTCTTCTTTGGGGGGGGTTTAGTTTGCGGGTTAGGTAAATAGAAATCTTGTGTGACACGTGAAGCGAGCACCCAAGGGTCATCTTGGTAGCCTAGATTTTTGAGGTCCACGACTACCAACCGGATCTCATTCACTTGGTGTTGTTTGATCTAGTGGCATCGAAACAATGGTAGCTGTAAGCCCATTCCATAGTCAAGTTCCATATATATTCAATTATGCCAAATAATGGGATATTTCGACCCATTCCTTTGATGGATTCTACTCGGACACCCTTGTTTTGGTTCACACATTTACTATCCTTTGTTTTGGTATAGTATGTATACCCATTGATATCATAACCTTGCAATGATGTCACTTGGCTCGATGGCCCCGTGCCAACCTTTTGATGGTAATATCATCTTGTGTTTCTCCATTTGGGAGGTTCTGGTGGTCCTGTAACCATGTAGTGAGTCGATGCCTATTTTGTTTCATGAACCAATCTTTTGTGCGGCCATTACTTTCTTCCCTAAGGGCATTCAAGTGTTCATCAATGTACGGTTACATAAGTTCTGTACTCTGCAAGACACTATAATGCGCCTGACTCACTTATTTGTAATCATGGTAGATGAACGTTTTTCTTCCCTTGGTGCCCTTCCCAACAAACCTACCCTTGTGACGAGAATCGGGTTTGCCAATCCCTCTCTGTCCTTTTAGGTACTCTTGATAGCACTCAATGACTTCTTCAGTATTATAACCCTCTATCATGAAGCCCTCTGAATATGCTCGATTATGCATGTATCTATTAAGAACTAACATGAACCGCTCATTGGACCACATTTCATGCAAGTAGCAAGGGCCCAATGCCTCTATTTGATGAACCATGTGAATCATGAGATGTGGCATTATATCAAAAAAAAATCGGGAGGTAAACACATCTCTAGCTGGTTTTGGGTCTCCACCATGAAATCATGTAGCTCATGAAGCTCATTTTTTCCAATCATCTTCTATGAGATCTTCAAACAGAAGTAACACATGCGGATGATGGACATTTTCAAAAACTCTGGCTTTATTGACACTATCAGCATTACATGGCAATCATGAGCCTTGAAGCGTGTTATTGACAGGTCCTTCATCGACACTAGCCTCTTCACATTCGCTGAAAACCCAATCAAAACTCTGACCGCCCTTAAGAAAGTGTGCATCCCCCTCCTTTCTTCTGGGGTCAGGGTGAAGCTAGCTGTGAGGAGAGTGTGTTTTCCAATACTAGTAGGTATTAGGTGAATCTCTTTCTTCACTTGTAGCTGCACCATGTCTTTTTGTGATTTCAGACCATCCTTTGTCTTGCTTGTGTCCATCAAGGACAAAATGAGACTCTCAGAGACATTCTTCTACACATGCATAGCATCAATGGCATGGGGGACCTCAAAGTCTGGCCAATAAGGAAGATACTAAAAGACGATCGACTACTTCTTAAAAAGGTACACCGAGGATAGAAGGACTGCTTCTATCTCTGTTTGTCCCATCTGCATTCTTCTTCCCAAGTACGACACATATGTTTTTCACCATTTCAAACACATTTTGCCCATTTTGACGTCTTTGTGGGGGGTCATTCTCTGGGGCATTGTCATAAAATTTGAAAAACATCTTACTACAATATTTGTGAGTTATATTTAGGAAGCATCGGTACCTTATGTACATAGTCTTCTTTGATGCATCCAGATACACCCATGTAGTGCCATCCAAGCATACTAAGCATCATGTCTTCCCTTTGATCTATCTAGACAAAGCAAACAACGCGGTGTAGTCATTGGTAGTAACAAATATCATGGTCTACATATGAAGTCCTCCTTTCTGAATGCACCGTACATCAGCTCCCCATACCTCCAAAGCATCTCAATTCTTGCATCAAAGGCTCAAGGAATACATCTATATCATTGCCTAGTTGTTTTGGACCCAAAATGAGAATAGTGAGGAAAAGGTACTTTCTTTTCTGACATAGCCAGGTTGGGATATTATACATTGTCAAGATCACTAGCCATATGCTATGGTCGCTAGACCTCTCATTGAAGGGATTCATTCCATCAATGCTCAAGCCAAATTGTAAATTTTGTGTGCTTGTTAGCAAAGCATTACCACTGAGTACCATCAGCCGGATGTGCAATCACATTATCATCCAATTTTCCATGATCATCCCACCATGAGTGCGGCTTGCTTGGGGTTTAGGAACATACGTCTCAAGCGGTCAACCACTGGTAGGTACCACATTATCAAGGTAGGAATTCTTCTTTGCTTTGCATCATTGCCTAATGGAGTGTCCTGGGGGTTGAGAATTTTGTATGACCTTTCTCACACCCTTCTTCCTCTTGTTCCCATGGATGCTTCTTCCCTGTTGTAATGGTCATTGTTCTTGTAACGACTATCCCCATACCAAGGACATTTATCTAGATCCTTGAATGTATCACCGTGAAAAAGGATACAATGGTTGGGGCATGCATGGATTTTTTCAACACCCATTTTCAATGGATTTATAACTTTCTTCGCTTGGTATTTCTTGGCGGGAAGTGAGTTTGTTTGTGGAAGCAACCATGTTAGGAGACACAACAGCTTATTGAAACTATAGTCTGACCAGCCGTACTTAGCCTTTAGGATGAGTAGCTGAAGAACAAAACATAGCATGGTTCAGTGTCTAGGATAACCCTTTTCAACACAATACAAACTCTCCTTTGATGGTTTTTCAATCTTTCTAGATTTTATAGACCTTTCGGGCTCTTTAGTAAAATCTCAGGTCCAAGGGCGCGAAGCATTTTCTCCAAAGAGGTCGCATTTGTGGCATGGTTCTTGCCACATCCAATCTCTTCATGTATAAAATGCAACAAGTAACCAACATGATTGTATTATAGTTAACAAAAGGCATAAAAATAACAAGGATTCAAATATCTCGCACATAATGAAGAAATATGGTCTTTCAAGACCTACATCTAGATTGTTTCCTTTTCCATTGCAACCTTCTTTGCCTTATCCTCCTCTAACGTGTGCCATCTCTTGGAAGCCCATTTCTCAAGCCCAACATTGATGGGGTTACGAATATCGCTCTTTCGAGCAAACTCACGCATGTTTGTCTTTTGTCCTTTAACAAACAAGCTCACATAATTAGGGCCATACCCCTAATCTGTGCAATGATTTGCTTTCCCTTCAAATCATCCAAAAACTGAGCCAGACCATCATAAGATCCCAACTTGCATTTTCTAGTGCTCTGTTAAAAACTTTATTAAAAGTATTATTAAACATAATACAATAACAGTTTATGAAGAACAATAATCAACCTCGTCATAGTAAACCATATGACCACAATAATGACCTTTTCCATGCTCTGAAGGGATTAGGCCGTAGTTGAATTTAACACCAGAATGACACATGATAGGTAGTTCTTCGAACTCTATCCTTTGTTTATGCTTTTCCTTTTCACATTCCTTTGCCGGTTCTAGCCATTGATTCTTAATAGGGCCACCCTTTGAAGCAACACTTCTAAAATGACAACCTCTAAAAGAAATGAAATTAGTACATAACATGTGTAGATGAATATTGGAGATGAAATAATAATGACTTACTTTATGCTTCTTTAGACACACAAAACTCCAACGTATTCTTAGGGTTTATCACAACATGGTCACTGCATTCGCAACGGTGGGTTTCCTCTTGCTGCGGCCAGGTGTTTCTCCTTACCGGTCATAGGCGGGGGATTAGGGGAGGTGGAATCCACCGATAGAATTGGTCACATGGATGTCTCTCTCTCCTCCAATGATTGAAAAGTAGATACATTGGATCAAACTTGTTTGCTCCATCGAACCACTGGGAGAAAAAGCATCTATCATGGTTGAATGACCGATAACGGCGACCAGAGGGAAGTGAATGGGAGCCTCAAATTTCACTTGGAAATGTTTAGGCCACTCTACCCAAAAAGAAACCCAACAAGAGAACTTACCCACATTGTAAGATTATGACCCTAGATAGGGTGGATACCCTTGGTGATGACTAAGATGTACAGCGGATCTACCGGAAACCAAAAACTCAAACCGAGATACCAATAGTGATGCTCTCAAACCCTAGAGAAGAGATAAGAGCTCACCCAAAAATACTCATGAGAACTTCTTTCAAAAGTACTTCATCAAGTTACATGCATGATTATGAAACCAACGCAACAAATGGAACTCGATTCGGAGTTCGGACGAGAGAGAAACGGAAGAAACAGTGAGACATTAGTCAACACCGGGTGCTGACTCACAGAGCATAGGACGCATCTGATGCTACCCCAAAGGACGCACCATGAGTCTGATGGTCGCAAAACAAGCGAAAAACAGCACAAGCATCAGACGCTAGGCCATGGGGACGACCGAATCTGAAGCAATTCCACAGAGCTCCTGGGAGCATAGGACACGTCCGGTGCTATGGCAAAGGATGCACCGTGAGTTCAATGCACGAGTCCAATGCCCCCTAAAACTGCGCGAATCACATGAAAATCGCTGGAACTTGCTCGATTCAACTCCGATTGCATCCAAACTTTGTGGGGAGATTTCTTAGGTAGATGTGACTCTACTCCATGAAGATCATGATCTTCCTACCCTCACAAAATTCGGAGTAAAAAACCGACGAACGGAGCCAAAATGAGGCAAGACACGAAAACAGACCGATCTCTTTGCTCGCTCCAATCCAACCCGAATCCTTCAGTGGATTATCTCACAAGGAGACGCGGAAACTATCCCATCAAACAATTCACAAAACAAACAAACATGGATGGAGATTGGGAGAAGGAATCGAAGAACAAAATTGCAAAAGCGATGAATGCGAAGACAAGCAATTTTACAACCGACTCCCGGAGGAGACAAGGAGATTACAGCCTCCTTTCCTTCGACAAAAATCTCAGTTCGTACAAGAGAGAATCATGGACCTCAAGAAAGCATTCCAGGGCAGGGGAAAACAAACGAATAGAGGGGGGAATAGAAATGCAAGAGCTAAGGATGAGGATAACACTTCCTCCCCAAACAAGGAGGTTTAAAGGAACATATTCACTTAGCCCCTCGATACATGAGAAAATCGCCTAGCTATAAGACATTGTGACTCAATTCCATCAAATCATAGGTCCTTGCTTTAATTGGATAGCCCCGCTTCCTGCTTGGACTGGTCGTCGCCTCGATGCAACCTCGAAGATTCTGCCATGTGCCATCCCCGCTTCCTCGGAAGCTCCGCCCGGGTTTTGAGGCCCAAACCTGTAAACCGGTCCCCTGGTGATTTTGGGCTCAACCACCAAACCCTGATTTTTTAGCCCCAAACTCGAAAACCGTCCTCCGATGGTTTTGGGGCCCAAACCATCAGACCGCTTGACTCGTGCCACCTCGTCCTTGCTCGGCCCGGTGCCAAGTTTTCTTGAGCCTTCCCACTCGACTTGCTCGCCCGTCGTCTTGACTTGGTCAACACGGTGTACTCCATGTATTCTCGCACTTGTCGATGTCAAGTGCCTGCCACCATGGCTAGTTCTCCAGCCCTCGCCCTTCATCGCTCTCAGTCCATCAGCATGGCACGCCTCTACTCAACCTTCACCTCACCTTTGACTACCATCTTCGGACTCCACACCTACACAACACAAGCCGATAGATAAGCACATTTCTACTTTCGCACTAAGGTTAGTGAAACATGCTCAAACTAAAATACCCGAATGTTGAACAATCAATCATCACTAAAACTGAATATCATGGGCACATGTCAACCATGTGGAGGGGAGGTAGTAGTTGCGGGTGGGTCGGGGAGGAGGAGGGTGCAACTTCCTTAGTTTCCATTCCATGCGGCCAAGCACCGCTTTGTGCGGGGAGGTGCCCGGCGTGGCCGCATGCAGGGGGGAGTAAGGCGCTGTCACATGTAGGAAAAGGCCACGGGTGGCAAGTGCTGGTGTGGAGGAGGTCCACTAGCAGGGTTTCTTCATTCTCTGGCGAGGAGGTGGCCGTGCCTGGGAGGCGGCCAGATCTTGTGGCATTGGTGGCCATGGAGGTTTCTTCTGTGGAAATGGTGGTGTCCATGGGGGTCTCATCTCCAGCAAGAAGTTCCGCCCGTGAGGGCTTCTCTGACAAGGATCTCTGGTCATGTGGTCTTCTTCTCCGTCGAGCTAGGCAGAAGGGCATTAGGGTGTGAAGCAACATGGGAGATCAACTATTAAACTACTAAGATCTCGTTACCTAACTCAGGACTCTATTTGTATAACTTGAATTCTTTTCTTGTTGATTCATAGACAGGTGTAGTCCCACAAAGGAGCACTTCGGCTAGGATCCTGTTACCACACTTTATGGTGTTGACCCTGCTCACCCTACTTTCACTGGGTACACAAACTTTGGCCAACCTGAGTCTGCTCGAATGATTCAAGGCCTAGATAGGGGTTAGGAGTAACCAGCTCCCTAGATGTCCGAAGTCTCTTGGGAAGATGCACCACATGAACAATGGCAAGGTAGAAACTTCAACCACTATGAAGGTAGTGGGAGATATTCCTTTGATGGATAATAAGCAACATTTGGAGGTCATCCACATGACCAAGGAGGATGAATGTCCTACTCTGGGTATGGCTACCATGACCAACATATGTTCTAGCAGGGTACGAACAAAAGGTTATGCACAAACAAGGAACATAACACCATAATCTTGGAGTAGATGCATCAATAGACACAATAATAACCTTGTTCACCAACACTACTTTAGCGCTACTTTTTAGCGAATGAATAATATTTCTCTCTCACAACAAATCAGCATAGGCATTCAACATAAGCCAAATTTCAGCGAAACAAAAAGGGGGAATGGCAGCAAGAACAACAACAGAACTAGGAGTATATGTTCTAGCATTTCCTTATTTGTCCACCACCACCACCTTTGGTGAGTACTACAACAACCTATCCGGACTAGGACTTGATTCCGAACATGCATGATTTTCCCGGTTGCGGTGTACATTGTTGTAGTGAAAAGAGGGAAAAAGTGTTGTGTTGTAGGCCAGGTAGGTGAATCACTGAAAGGCAGATTTGAATAATAGAGAAGTAGGCAGACATGTAAAGAAAACGATGTCTATCATCATTTGAGAAAGCATGTCAAAGAGCAAACTTGGTTGAATTGTATTGATGTACAGAATCAGTGGATCTTGCTTGTGTCACAAGAGTGTTGTCCTCTATATTTACATAAGAAAAGGTGATCCCTCTAGCCAAACCAACTACGAAGTATGGGTAGTAGGCTAAGCTAAAAGCTAGGAAGTGGGTATCAGGATGTATGTCACACCCGGTTTTCCGAAGAATACCGAATACGATGTATATGTGTGCCCAGGATGTCCACACAAAACATATATACAAATATGGAGATTATCAAAGTCAATGCTTTATTATATATCGAAACATATTTACAACAAGACATACATCTATAACAAAGCATCGTGGAAGCTAGTCTATATCTCTAGTCTTCGGGTCTCCATACTCCACAGGGACAATTGACTGGGGGTACACTCGCCTAGTACTTCGAGAACTCCATGAGAAACTCTTCACTTGAAACACCATCTGGTACCCACCCGGGAGTTTCATATAAATATTGAAAATAAACAAGCATAAGTACTTTCGTACTCAACAAGTAAACATGGGGTTCATGAGGCTCAAAAGGTATGACACTGGTTTAACTACATAAGCTTTTAAGTTATCTCAATTTTAGCATAAGGATAGCATCAATAATATCAATAGCCCAATAACCATATGATCAAGTAAAAATGTATAATGAATAGCAAACGAGTAAATGGTAGATTAAAGTCATTCTGTTCCATAAGAATTCTAGGCCGCTCGTATCCGTGAGCACGGCTAATATATTAGTTTTAAAACACTCTACAGAGGTTGTACATCTTTACCCATGAGTCGTGTTGCCCATATGCCAGGGATAGCTAGTCCCAAAACACTTCCAAGGTGAGTTGGCAGGGTACACTATGAAGTCTTTCAAAGGGGCTCGCTAACAAACAACAGACATTACGGATCCACGGGCATGGGGTATACGGGGACCCCTCGATGGTACACACGCGCAGCGGTAGCCAGTATAACCACCTTTGCCTTGTTATATATCTTTGCTACATAGAACCTCTCAACCCAGTTATCATAGTCTCCCTTGATTCATCATAGGACATATCTTTAATCCTAGTTAGATCACTATCGTTCCTTGAGGAAAATACGATACCTAGACTACTCCCGATGAAGTGCTACATTGGTATAATCTGTGCGCTTGCGGATTTATCTGTTGACACCGTTTTTCAGCACGTGTCAAATGGGTTAAGACTTTTTGATCAGCGGTCGTTTTCCATCGGCATAGGGAAGCCATGAGTCAGTATTACCAAGGGGAATGTGCCGTGGGAAGACTAAGTGTGTTGCCGATGGAAGCTGTAAGTTTCGGATGTTGCCGATAGAAGTTGAATGGCTCACCAGTTGCCGATTGCCAATGAGGAGATGTTGCCGATTGCTGATGAAGAGTTGTTGCCGATTGCCGATAGGGACTGATTGGTGAAGATGAGTTACCAGTACAAGGTTGCCGATCGGGAAATATTGCCGATGCCGATGGGCATGGGGTGCCGATGAGTACAGGGTGACTTAGCGCTTGATGTCAGCAGAGGATTACCGGTGGCCAAAGAAGGAAGCCGCGGATTGAAGGGATCTGCCGATGGAAAGTTTTCATCGAGGGAGAGATATAAGGAAACTGGTGATTTTATACCAGTATTATTATAGCAGTTTGAGTCCGACTCTTACATGAGTCATTTGTTTTCCTTTAAAATAGGTGTGTTTGTTTAGGAAAATAATATTGTTATTTTAGATCCGACTCCTGCGCGAGTCAGTTTCCTTAAAGTTAGGGGTTTGTTTTAGGAAAGGTGCGGATCGTGTTTCTGTACAACTTTCCATGCAGGAGTATAAATATGTGCCCGAGGGTTGCATGTAATATA
Organism: Microstegium vimineum; assembly: GCA_022036555.1. NCBI lineage: Eukaryota > Viridiplantae > Streptophyta > Magnoliopsida > Poales > Poaceae > Microstegium > Microstegium vimineum. The sequence continues at coordinate 40,457,940 of CM039133.1, forward strand.
GGAATCCAATATCAAACAAATCAATTTTACTCTTATTCTACTTTTATCACAATTTACCCTTTATTGCATTAGTATTAGATTATCAACGAGTTCTTCAAGCTTCGATGGGCTGCATCATCTTGATCTCCGTCAAATCCTTGCAAGTTCCGCGTGGGAGTACCTCTGATCTTTGGCATCCGGGCGTATCGCTGTTGCCTCGTTCAGCTCTGCTCTAGTTATCCTGACCAAGCCTCAATCTCAGCATCTGGGCGCATCGCCGTTGTCTAGATTGAATCTTGTTCTAGTTATCGTCCTTGTCGATTAACTGGTCAAATCGACTGGCACGCCTCCGGATATCGAATTTCGGGTATAAGCCCGAGGTGTTCGCAGATCCTGACGCTTTTTGTGTCAACATTATCCAATAGTCATAAGAAATACCAACACTCGTGAAGCTACAGCCCCGCCGCCCAACCACATTGCACTGTCCGACGGCACCCACTTTAAGGGGGCGCAGCCGTGCAACGAGGCTATAAATGGCCAAGCAGACTACGGACTCAAGGCATGCCGTTCAGAGTCTGGACCGCAGAGCGAGCAGTGCTCTAGCACCACTCCTTGAACGGGAAAGACACGGCACGTCCGCTTTTGGGCTACAGGGAAAGGGGGCGCAGTTAGACTCCGGAATCCGATAAACAAATTCTCGACCGGTCAATCGACCGTACAGGACGAAAGACAGCACGGCGCAGAGCCGACTCGTCATCTCAAGGTGCGTCAACCCGAGGCCAACAGTGCCACACGTGCCAGGGCTGGCGTGCGACCGGAGGTCTGGCCCTGACGCGCGGAGCAGCTCTCTCTCTCTCTCTCTCTCTCTCCCTCCGCCTCGTGGAGGAAGTGAAGGGTCAAGCAGCGTAGAAGTCTTCTGAATAAGCCCTTAGGGGGAAAATCTCCCTCCTAAGGCCTCGGGGCTACACCCGGCGGGTGTGCTCGCACGCACCCACCGGAATACGCAGAATCGAACCAAACCACCATAAAAAGCTCTCAGAAGCCTCTGGTGTAGTCCTCACTACATCGAAGGCTCGGGGGCTACTGTCGAATACCCAGAAATAGGGTACCCAAATTACTAGACTCTACAAAAACAAAAACCACCATCAAGGGGCTCCTTCGCCTCGTCGGAGCCAAGGTGACGTCGCCCGTAACGTCATTAACCCTCGGGGACACCTTCGCCTCGCCCGAGCCAAGGTGACGTCGCCCGTAACATCATTAACCCTCGGGGCTCTTTCGCCTCACCCGAGCCAAGGTGGCGTCGCCCGTGACGTCATCTGCCCTCGGGGGCTCCTCCGCCTCGCCAGAGCCAAGTTGGCGTCGCCCGTGACGTCATCAACCCTCGGGGGCTCTTCCGCCTCGCCCGAGCCAAGGTGGCATCGCCCGCGGCGCCGCCAACCCTCAGGGGATCTCCCGCCCCGTCCGAGCCCGGCAAACGTCATCTGTGACGACCCTCGCCCTCGGAGGTCTCATTCCCATACACAGCCTGGGGTGCCCTAGCCCGCATAGTCAAAAGGTCCATAGTACGCTCCGTCCTCAGGGATGGGGTTCAAGGCATGAGCCACCATGCCGACCTCTGTTCACCCTACGGTACAGGGTCCTGTGCTTCCTAACCGACGACTTCCGCGCATGATATGCACGCCATGTCTCCGACGGACACCCCAACAGGGATTAGGGCGTCATCAAGTCCTGTATGACGGAATGTGAGGGTGCCTGGTCCTGTGCAACCAACCTCCGCCCATACCCGGAAAGGGGAACAGCAGGTTTCCCGATCACAAGGCGTATGGCTACAGCTCGACAAGGACGAACAGGACTCGGACATGCGTCTACTGACGCAATCTTCCTCAGGAAGGAAGACAGGATGAAGACAAAGGCTTCCTTCGGCAGCAGCCCAAGCCGGGCCCACGTCACTCCCCCTCTCTCTACTGTACTCCTCCATCTCTCCCTACGTATAAAGGGAGGGAATGGACCCCCAATCTCGCTCTCTCGACATTGTAACATTCATTCACACACACTCAAACTCGCACACACACGAGCACTCACCAGAACCAAGAACCTCATACACACGAGACCTGGGGACAGCCTCCCCTCTCTCACCAAAGCTTGTAGCTCCCCCTACGAGCTCTCCATGCTCGGTAATACAACCCCAAAACACACTGGACGTAGGGCGTTCGTGCCCGAACCAGAATAAATCTCCGTGTTCTCCGAGTGTAACCATCCGAACTCCGACATGCTTAGAAATTTACTCGTTGGCCGCCTAGACCCCGCCATTTTAGACACCGACAATACCATATTATATGTTCATTGTGTAGATCTACTCATGTGGAGTCCAACAAAATTCGATTTTTCATTTTATGATTTTTCTGTGATTTACTATGATTTTTCAAAGATTCGGATATTGTAGCAAAACCATGGTTACTGTAGCAAATCGCCGTCTAAAACTATCTCAGGGGGTAAAGTAGACGGTTTTGGATAGTTCAGGGGGAAAATTAGACTGTTTGATACTTTGGGGGGTTATGTGTTCCACACCCCATAGTTGGGGGCGTGATCTAGACTTTTTTCTTTTCGAGGCGATTGTATGTGAAACTTTTATATATATATTTATAGGGGATAAGTGTAAGAACGACATTGCAATAAATTTTGCAAAATAAATAGGTTTTTCATGTATGTTTTAACGAAGGAAGTTATATTTGAAAGGAAAAAGTCTACTTAATCCCCTGAACTATTGGTGTGTGTCTAACCTAGGCCCCCAACTATAAAACCGGGTAACGAACACCCTAAACTTTCGCAAACCAGTCAACTAACCCCCTCGGGCGGTTTGGGAGGGTGGTTTTGCTGACGTGCCGTCCAGCGTGTCAGCGGTTTGCCATGGTGGCGAAGGCCTGCCTCGGTCCGGGTCACTGACCGGTGGGGCCCACCTATCACAACGCCCTCCATCCCTCCCCTATTCGGTTGTTCCTGACCGCGCACGCGAGACAGCCGCACAGGCGCGGCACACCGGCGCGCTGAGTGGGTGGACACGCGTGAGGGGAACACGCGCGGAGAGGAGCGGCAGCAGCGGCGCGAGGAAGAAGAGTCGCGGCCTGGCGCGCGATTAGCGGAAGCAGAGGATCGGGTATGCGGCTGATACCATGTAGGAAGATCAGACTGGGGGCAAAGGCCACACTGAGCAACAGTCAGGGGCGCCATTATATATATAAGCCAAAGGGCTGAATTACAGGAGGTGATATACACCAATAATAGCCTACTATATATGACTATACAGGCCTACCATACATGAGCCTACTATATATGACTATACAGGCCTACCATACATGAGTATATGTCTATATTCCATCACTCTCCCCCCAAATTAGGGACTATGGCTGGAGTTGGACTTTGAATTTGGCCCTCAAATTTTGCAGGCCACCTCCCAAATGGAAATGTAGGGGCTTGATTTTGGGCCTGTGGCTGGAGATGCTCTAATTGAGGAGCATCAGATCTCCAAAAGAATGTAAAATAAGATTTGAGAGGCTTATTTTCTGTGTTGATTTCAAATTAAACCATTGGTTTTTACCATAGTACCATGGTTGCTTTTAAATAAAGTCAACTCGTTCTATAGATTTTCTAAGAGTTTCTAGGATGCAATTTGGTTTCTCAACATACCATTCATATCTTTTTTATGCATGTATATTTTTTTCACTCAGTAAAGTATTATTGCAGTGCATACCTATGTACTGAGTCCTGTTTGCCATCTCAACATCAGCATTAATGGATGTAATAGTTATGTGCACAGATATGCACCCTTGTGATACTTAGTGAAAAAGATCAGGTGTTCATGCATTACACGATATAAGTCAGCTGTTGAGTGATCCTAAGCATCATTAAAAAATGTTTGTAATTTTTGGATTTTTGTAGCTTCCTTGAAAGTTTGGTACAAAATTATGACTAAAGTTCACTTGGATCTGATTTACGATCTTTTAACTATAACTCTTGTGGTCAGTTGATAGCTCCTAGCAAGTTGGCAAAGTTTGCAACTTCTTTAGGTGGCCATCTGAAGCATAAATTAGGAAATTCTTGTGTATGTAAATTTTCTGGGTGCAGACCATATTGCACAACAGATTCGATGCACACAATGGTCCAGCAATGTGTTGCAATTGATGGTATTTACATTTTTTCTGTGCCTTTGCCCCATTTAGTTGCCTACATTAGTCTGCCTGGATTTGTGATCAAAATGTAATGGTAAGGATTGACTTCAACATGGGCTTCAGTTTTGCTGGGACAAACATATTTTGCACACATACTTGTTTTTAAAGCTGCATGAAAACTAATACTTCTTTCTGTGGGAGGAAAAGGAGGCTAACGCAATGTCCAACCAAATTGGGCCTTGGTTTCTTTTTGCACCAACTATTTTTTCTCCCCCAGCATGGAGTTAACCACTTTAAGCATCTTTTAGGCTGATGCTATCATGTCCAGACTGAACCTTGCCGATTACCAGAAAGAAGGCAATCAACCAACACTCCTGATCACTTCTGACATAGTATGTCTCGATTACCTCTGCACTCCTAATTTGTGTTTAATTTGTATGCCACAGTTATGGTGGAATGTATCTTCTCTTATATATTTTGCTAGTGTGTTATCATTTGTATGATTACATAGTGAATTGTAGTTGACTTTGAGGTGGTCGTCCATGAAGGGATTATTAGAGAAAAGCCAACCACCAAGGAAGAAGCACGCCAATTCCTGAAAGGTTTGTTGTCCACTACACGTCTGTTTCACAATGTTTTAATGCATTTGTTTATTATAAGTGAATCATTATCTACTCCAGGATATTCTGGAGGTCATGTGTCAACTGTTGGGTGTAGTTGTAACTAATCTTACAACCGGGAAGCGACTTGGAAGTTTGGACAAAGATGAGGTAATTTTCTCTTTTCAATTAAAAGGACTATTCCATCAAGGCTACTCTTGTTATGTTGTCATTCAAATCAGATTTACTAGTGCAAGAGGATAGATGGTCCAGTGCAGATGTATTATTGCTATATCAATGTATTTCTTTTATAGAAATGAAATTCAAAGATGTAAGGGAATGGATATTTGCTAGATAAGATTCTTCAAATTTATTGTGTCTTAAATGTAATGTTTGTGGATGATAATTGACCAAGGAAGTTTTGCATCCATATTCTACACTCTGCAGGTTTATTTCCACAATATACCAGAAGAGGTCATCGAGGGCTTGGTATGTGTTCATTTATTCTACTTGAATACTGGATTACCATCACGAGCTTCAATATTTTCATATTTGTCATGTTGTTATGTCAATGAGTTTTTTCTCTGCCCTATTTGCTAGATCAATGAGGGAGTAGTATTTAGGGTTGCAGGTGGCTTGCTGCTTGAACATCCATTGACGCTGCCGTTTGTTGAAGCAGTGGTCAGTGTCTCATTCACCTTATCTTGGTAGTCTTGTAGGGTTTTTGTTTCCATTCATATCAGTATGGACTAGTTCCTTGACTTGTGCAGGTTGGTTCTAGTGATAGTGTAATGGGGCTCTCAAAGGAGATCGCAAACAAGCTAATTCATGACGCACTGTCTACTTAGCCTAGCAATTTTGGAGCTATTGTTTATGATCGAATTCTTACAGCACTCACTTGGAGATGACATCACGCAGAAAGCATATGTGGGGATACCTCATAGTGAATCAATGATTCTTGTATTTTTAAACGTTAAACAAAGACAGGCGCACCTGGGATTGCAAATTGATCAGGCTGTACTTACCTTCTGTTTCACTTGAAGGATATGATGATGCTTTTTCAAGTGGGCCAATTTGTATGACTTGTAATACACTGATATAAGAACTGATATCTATAATCTCATCTCTGATATGTGGTGCTGTGTTCTTTACAATTGTAACAAAGAACACAAGTGTAGGGATGAAAATTTCGGATATGAACCAGTGTGTACGAATACATGAATTTGGATAATTCTTCCCCCTTCCCTTTAGATTCAAAGTCAAATACGGATAGTGTTAGGTGCGTTGGAGATTATATCCATTCTATATATCCCTATTAGATATCTGATATTGAGTATTTGATTTGAATATGATATAGGATATTGTATGTTTGGATATTTTTAAACCAACTTGAAATTGATGCAAAGGTGAGGGATGCCGCATGTGACAGCGAATTAGCCAACCATTTCACACGCACTTTATTTTATCTCAGAATTTTACTTGAGTCTTGTTTGTTTTTATAAGAAAACATATAAAAACTTGTGATTTTTTTTTAAATGAACCTAGTTGCATGATTTCTGTATACTAAAATACTTATATGATTCAACTAATTTCTGGTCGAAATTATATAAGTATGAACCTTTGAAAATAAACTAGAGCGATTAAAATAGGATCAGCAATTCAGCATAATATAAGAAGAAGAAAAACGAAACAAAAATGCAAAGGAGTTAGGTCTAATTGGGCCGTTTGTTGCACAAGGCGTGCAATGCAGACCGTCGACCCACTTACCAACGGCCCAGATTCAGCACCGCCTTCTCCATCCCCGTCTAAACCCGCCCTCACCGCCGACGGCGGCTGTATCCCTCCTAAGCTCCGGCGACCGCCTCGCTCCCGTCCACGGGCTGAATTTCTCGCCTCTTAGCAGCCAGAGCGCGCGGCTAAAATGAATGCTGTGGTGGAGGAGGAGAGGGCGGCGGAGCTGGCCGGCCCGCTCCGGGACCTCCTCCCGCCGGTGGACTTCTGCTGCGCGTACGGCTCCACGCTCCTCCACGCGCGCCCCGACGGGACGTCCATGGTCGATTACATCCTCGGCGTCGCTGACCCGCTCCAGTGGCACTCCGAGGTGCTAGGAACCCAACCATCTCTCTCGCGTCACCTCACCTCAACCTCCTTTCAGTTTGGTCAATCAATCCGTCAGATTGGTTCGTATATGCTCAAGGAATGGTTTGTTGGTCGGTGCAGAATCTGGAAAGGAACCCCGGGCACTACTCCCGCTGGATGGCAGGCTTGGGTGCAGGCGCCGTAAGCTTCGTCATAGCAACATCACCACAATCTCTCTGGTTGGTTGGTTGGTTGTTGGCTAACTGTGTGAATGCTCGACTGTTTGTTGGTCTTTGGAGCTCAGATCACTGGGCTGGCGGATCGTGTTGGGGCCGGGGTGTACTTCAACCCGTTTGTGGAGTGGAGAGACAAGGTACCGTGAATGGCCGCGCCTTGTGTTGGATGGCATTGTGTTCCACACTGGCTGCGCCTTGTGTTGGATGGCATTGTGTTCCACACTGGCTGTGCGTGAATTGAGTACTTGCTGAAGAAGTTTGTGTTTTGGTGGTGCAGAGGATAAAGTATGGGGTGGTTAGGATGAGGGACCTGGCAATGGATGTCTTGACTTGGGATAGGTTCTACCTCAGTGGCCGGCTGCAGAAACCGGTATGAATGTGAAATGCCCTGTTCTTTTAATGTACAGTCACATAATGCTGATTTTGCTAGATTGGGATTGTACACTTTATATGTTTTTGTCTCACTTTTAGACCATGGCTCCGATTATCTTTTGTGGCTGTGACGATACATGTTTTGCCTGATATGGACCATATTCGTGTAGCTACTTTATTTATTTGTTTTGCTGGTTGAGGTTATATTCATTGGCTGCTTAGTTTTGAGTTGCTCACTCCCCAATTGTAGTGCCTTTTATGTGTATATATGTATATCTTGCATTGCGAAGTTGATATTATCTTAGTTGATTTTCTCTCTGTATTTTGGTAGGTTCATGTTCTTGTTGACAACTGGGATATAAGGAAGGTCAACTCAATTAACCTAGAAATGACAACTTCAGCTTCTCTACTCCTTTTGCCAGAAGAGTTCACTGAGGTTATTGCTAACTTGATGTTTCCTGCCATAAATTATTATAACTTTTTTTTATTGAGTTGATTCTGAATTTCTGATCTTTCTTTTATCCCTCTTTGTGCAGTACGACCTATACTCTCAAATTTGTAGTCTATCGTATATGGGTGATTTGAGAATGCTGTTTGCAGAAGACAAAGATAAGGTATCGACGAAAGGAATGCATGTTCACCTTTGCTTTATACTCGTGATCATTTCAATTCGATTTAACATTACATCATTCTTCACAAAGACAAAGGTGTTCCTGTCTGTTTTGCACATCCAAAAGCAACTCATTTATGTATACTTCTCTAAATTGAAAGCGACATGTTTTTATCCTTTGCAAACTCAATCACAAACAAATGGATTGTATCATGGTGCAAAGTATTTAACTTGAATACTCTTTTGTTCAAAAAAATGTGGTCCATTTGACCATATTACAATTTATGTTTGTGGTGCCCTTAATTGTGGCATAATGGAACATACATCTAAGGTACTGCATACCATCTGAGTACTGTTTCCCCTGGGATGAGCAAAATATACTGGTTGGTAGTTATTGAATTTCCTGGGAGGGACTGATAAGATAATTGACAATTAGTCCTTTGAGAGCTTAGCCTCTAAATCTGTTGCTTTTATTGGATCTGCATACTGGGTCCCAAGATCGTCTAAATTATTGTTTTGTAGTTACTGTTGTTCTTATCTACAAGTTTAGGATAAGACAGTGTGCTAATAGGATTTCTTTTTGGTTTATAATTCCACACTCAATTCCTACTGTAAATCAGGTGAAGAAGATTGTTGAGGGTAGTCTTCAGTCGTTTCAGTTGATGTACAGACCCCTCTTGCAAGAGTATATTGCTGAAGGGCTATTGAAGACATCATCCCATGGACAATATAAGACTTTCCGGCAGGTTCGTTAACTATACTCACAGTTTCTTGAAAGAGATAAAACTATGGAAGTGCTTAGCCTCTGGCTTTCACCATTCTTTGTCGACTGCACAACCTGTGTACTTTGTTATCCTAGTACTTGGACTTGACATCTTAAAGGTCGTACCATGTTGTGTGCTCATGTTCTTTAGCACTCGCCATACTGCCTTACACTTCTTAGAGTTTTTTACCACTTTGGAAATTTGGTGTGAATTCCCATCCTAGTAGCAATTGGAACTACTCCCAAATATAAGTTCATTTAGCTTTGTCCTACGTCAAACTATTTTAACTTTGATTATCACTAACTAAAAAGTTATACATATTAATACCATGAGGTTAATGTTACTAGATTCATCATGAAACATAACTTTCATAATATATAACTCTTTCGATTTAAAATGATATATTCTTAAAGATATAACTGATCAGTGCAACTCTAGAGATCATGTCAATGCACTAATGGACTTATATGGAATTAGAGTCGGTATAAATTTAGAGCCTGTATAAATCATTTCAACTGACATCACTTTATTAAATAAATGTACTTGTATGCTTGGTTTGAATGTCTAACTATTAGAGTTGCGTGTCTACAGGATTGTGGTCCATCTACAACAAATGAACTGTTCTCTGTTCTTCCGTGGATGATCCAAAGCCAAATGCAACGAAGACACAAATTACATGGAAAAGGTTGGAATGCCCCTGATGTTCTCATCAATCTTGCAGCCTTGATCATTCTATAATAACACATTCTCACTGCAGACAATTTTTCTGTAGAAATACCACCACGCACCATAGTTTCTTCGAAGGACATGGCAGCAAACTGTGTACGGAGGGCCCTAAGGCGCCGAGTAATGGTTGCAAGCGTGCGGCAAGCAGTCTCTGGTCTGCTCGCATCTGGTGGTTCAGTTGCTGCTAAATATCTCGGAAAAAAGATGGCCAAGGCCTGGCAATCTAGAGTGGCTTGAGCTCCAGTCAACACTTTTTTTTACATCAAATCAGTCTCGTGTGTTTTTCACTGCTGAAAGCCTGAGACCGGCTGCAATTTTGTAGTACCAGAAATGTCAATGCTCTAGAATCAACACGATGCGTATATAACTACTATTAATTTATCTGCTCGTATGTGCAGTTTTCAAACAAATCCGTCTTCACTCGCACTCCATTGAACCTTCTGTGGCGCAAGTTTGGTTCTTGGGCAGTATTTTTTTTTTTTTGTCATACTACAAAAATTAATTCTTTGCCACCTCTGATACTTCATAATGAACTGTACATGGTCCAAACCCAAATAATACCATCTGGAGTCGAGCCAGCAACTCGAACGCACAATTTACCAATTACATACAACAGAGTAATCACGGTTGTGATTTGACTCCTTGACAAAACACCACCACCAATTTACATGTTGCAACAGACCAATTATAGTTCTGATTCGACTCCTCACGTACTTTCAACTTTCCCCACCTTCCTCGAACCCTTGATTCACGTAAGGAGATGAAAACCTTTACTGATCTCCTGGAACATCTGTCTGAATTTGTTCCCGACCTTATGCTTGGCAACATTTGCTTTTGCTAACAATCCTACAATTTCTGAGAGCAGTTTTTAGTTAGCAAATATGTTAAGAGTGCTATACAAACTCGAAACATTAGGGCAGTGATGGTGTCGCTACTCACCAATAATTACTCTCAGACGGAGATAGCCGACATTTATTTTGACATTCAAGAACATACGGCTGATTGCACCTGAACACAATTGAACATCTCCAAGACCTTAAGAGGCTGTAAGCTAGGATAGGAAGATGATAAATACTATTCAGTTGACTTTAGACATACCAGACTCCATTTTGGGCTGTTTCTCAAGGCCATGTATAGCACATTTTGCATAAGTGAGAAGCCGAACATGGCGTGGTGCCCCAAGGTTCCCTAAAATGGACCTCAATAGTCCGCTGGAATGAAGATTGAATATTTTGTAAAAGTCTGGTGGTGCCCCAAGAATGAAGTTAACAGCAATAACATCATGTGCTCTGACAACAATTTCCTTACTCTGTTCGCAGTATGACATAAAAGTCCGGTGGCAAGGATTCCATAAATGAAGATATATCATCCATTCCTAGAGAGTTCAATTCCTCTTTCAAACGCCTCTGCTCTTCACCAGACATTTGTTGCCAAGAGCTGACTTGCTGATAATTATGGCAGAATGAGTTATACAAACATAGAACATAGTTTACTCAGGAATCAGAAAATAGATTGTGACATCAGCTAAAAGCACACGAGGCACACTGAGGATGCATTAGTTTCACATCAAAATAATCACATGGAAACCATCCATAGTTAGGCAACAAAAAATTTGGATCAAACCAGGAACCATATAAAGTTCTACAAAAGTTAATTCTAGCTCAATACTTTAAATGAACAAACAGAAAATGCAGGTTCCATCCATTCACATGCAGTCAAATACATTAATGAAAAAATAACCGATGCTGATTAATTTTTTCCTTTATACAGTCCTATTTGAAACAAAATTTGAACATTGTTTACAACTGATTAAAAATAATTACTGCCCATTTGGATATGTTTGCATTGGTTTCACTTGCTATAAGAATTAAACTGTGTAGCATAAGCTTATCATTTTTTATTTCTGTCTCAGAGGCCTTGGGGTAAAAAACCTATATCTGCAAAATGATGCTCTTCTAGGCAAACAGTTAGCCAAGTTCTACAACAAAACTGATGTGCCTTGGGTGCACTTGGTCTGGTCCACTTACTACACTTCAAAAGTGCCTCACATTGTATCACCAAGAGGCTCCTTTTGGTGGAAGGATGTTCTCAGTCTCAGCAATAATTTTAGAGGTATTGCCACATGTGCAGCAGGCATTGGAGACAGTCAGTTTGTGGGATGACATCTACATAGATCAGACATTGGCCACAAAATTTCCAGAGCTGCATACATATGCTAAGCACAACACTCTATCTTTGGAAAAGTGTTGTCAGGCAACAAATCATTTAGACCTCTTTAGGATACCAATGAGTCGAGCAGCATATGATGAATTTCTTGTTTTTAGTGAGATCTTGAGTGATCAGACTCTTTTATCAGACCAAAAGGACATTTGGACATTTATTTGGGGTCCTCTCTACACCTCAAATAAATTCTATAAGCAGCATTTTAAAGCTCTAACCCCTCCAAAACCCATGCAGTGGATTTGGAAATCAAGTGTATCCCGAAAATCAAGTTCTTCACTTGGCTGTTGCTCAATGACAGGTTGAATACCAGGGATATGTTGAAAAGAAGACACAAACATTTGGAGGAAGGTTACAATTGTGTGCTATGCTTAGATAACACTGAGGAGACTCTATTGCACCTTTTCTTTGAATGCTCCTCTAGTATCTCTCGCTGGTTTTCCATGGCTTTGTTTGGAACGTCCAGCGGAGTATCTTTCAGATGATAGAGCAACAGAGGAATATTCTGCGATTACCTTTCTTCATGGAGGTGTATATGATAGCAGCATGGTGCATTTGGAATGAGAGAAATATGTGGATCTTCAATGGCAAGACTCCATCGTTGGCAGCTTGGAAGCAGTCTTTCTCAATTGAAGCTAAACTTCATTTGCACAAACTTAACCCTGTTTACCACTTGTCTATAATGAATTGGCTCAACAGTTTATAGTCCTTTCTGTTTTTTTATCCATTAGGCTCCCTCTTTAGTTAGCTCTTGGCTAACCCCTTTGTAAGTGCGCTCTTTCTCCTTTTATTTAATACATTTTCAGTGCTGTGCTGGGGAGCTGTTGCTCCACAGTTTTCGGTCAAAAAAAAAAAGAACGATGCCCTATGAATGCTGATGAGACAAACTTTCTAATATTTATTGCTCAATGATACTGATTAGTGTGTCATGCTATATAAAGAGAAACAAACCTTTACCTTTCTATAGTTCTCCCTGTGAATATTACAGGAAAGTACTTTGCATATTTGCCAACACCAAACTGTTCACCTAATTCCAGAATTTTGTTCGCATCCAACAATATCAGTGCTTTCCATAGCTGACAATAGTCCAATCTGAACTTTTGGTCCAGTTCTCTATAAATTCCATGATCCAACAGAACTGCAAAAGACATACACCATTTTAGATGTAAAGATTCTACAAAATAGAATAGGTGAACTCATGAACTCATATTCAACACAATGGTGAGTGCTCCCATTAGCTTCCTCCAAGCCCTACAACCCCAGTGAAGAACAAGATGCTCCCCCACAAGAACAAATGGTTGGTTCTGCTTTTTGAGAGCTTTAGTCCCTTAGCCTCCTATCAACCCCCTTATAAGGATTCAAAAGATTTTTATCAAGAACTCAATATGTGCCTTTTCAAAAGCAGGAAGAGGGCTCTTGCTCCAAAAAAAAGCAATGCCTAATTGCACAGGTTGTCATTTGCATCGCTTGGGATTCCAGAAGAATAAAATTTGAAATATTTAGTTGTCAAAGTAAATTAGTTCATTTTAATGTTTGGCTCGACCAGGCCCTTATGAGTAGTATATCAAGTACGAGAAACAAAAGAAACAAGTGGAATTCATATTCGACAATACCAGATACATTTATCATTATGTCTAGTTTTCCTACTTTTCTATCTTGTGTTGTTAATTACTCCCTCCGTCCATCTATCTCATTCATCTAAGCCCTATGCGCACAGACCAAGGAGAAGTGGAGGCCCGTGGGCTTTTCATTAATCAGCCGCAACCAGAGTAATTACCGTGCGTCGATTCCTTTTCCCGATGAAACTTCACTTGACGCCGCTAAAAACTCCGTCTCCGCGTGATCGCGCGCTCGCGCGGGTGCCTGGCGCGGCTGCCGCGCTCCCTTCTTCTCTCCCAATCTTTCCCGCGCCTAGTTACAGCATTGAACTTGCGATGAAATTTTGGCAGCCAAATTTCAAAACAAAGCCACCAATTCAGTAGGCGCCACTCCAATTTCGATTTCAAATTTCCATGGCCTATATAAGTCGCCAAACACGTTCGACATCCAGGCGGGTCCACTGGTCTCTTCACCTCACAAGCTCTTCCTTCTCCACCTCCGCAATTAGATGGCTGGGTTAGAAATTGATTTGAACGATGAGCCGCCAGAATCTGGAGACTTCAATCCCATAGACTGGGATGACATCGTTAAGTATGAAGGGCCAGCACATCAACTTGATTATGATATGGTTTGGGACAATGGCAGCGAAGGTGCACAACTACCACAATTTTTATTTTGCCTTTTGATGGGTCTGTCTACAATCTTATTCTTTTTTTTTTGCTACGTTGCAGCATTAGGTGAGCAGGGAGTGCAAGGAGATGAAGTTGATGCTGCAGTAGCCGTGCAAGGAGATGAAGTTGATGCTGCAATAGCCGTGCAAGGAGATGGATCCGATGGTCTTCAAGGAGATGGATCCGATGGTGTGCAAGGAGATGGAGGTGATGCTTCAGGTATGTGTCGTCAGACAGCTACAGTTTTTTTTTCTTTTCATCTATCTGTTTTCCATTCTTGATTATGACTTGGTTTACTTGTGTCCAGAACATGTACAAGAGAATGCTGCAACAGAAGGTGTGCAAGTACCTGATGCTGACGGTCTGCAAGGTGCATCAACAAATGGAACTAGTGGTTCAGGTATATTTTTTTGAAAAATCAATACAGCATCATACTCGGATAGGCAATAGTGCAGCTTTCTTTATTTTTTTTACAGTGGCCACTTCAGTAAGTTTTCTGCATACTTAGTATAGGTTTTTTTTTGTAGGTTCTAGCAACATGAGAAGGAAGTTCTATTCTGATGAGCTCAAGATCTCTATTTACCTAGAATTGTTAGCAAAAACAGATCCTCCTGTTCTTCGCCGTGGAGTTTCAAAGGCAGTTGCAGAGAAGTTTGATGTGCCGCTTAGGATTGTGCAGTACATTTGGAAAAATGGACAGACTGGTGGAATAAATAAAATTGTGAACAAATACTCTAAGAACTGTGGTCGCAAACGAATAGAAGTAGAGCCGAGGAAGCATGACAGGGAGCAACAACTTAGAAAATTTAGCCCTCTCCTTGTCAGATTGAAATTTTCTAACCTCAGTAGATGCCAGCTCCTGTAGGGCATCAACGACGTCAGGTACAGTAGAAGCTAGCTCCATTAGGGCAACATCAACGACATCAGGTTCGTCTTGTTAATCGCCTGTGGCCATGGGCAGCTGGGAGTCTGGCACCTCGGTGTCGCCGGCAAGTGAAACGGGCACAAAATGCACATCGCTCTCAGACATGTCGATCTTCTCGTCCCTACCTGCATCAGCCAGGTCTTCTTCTTGATCCATCAGAGGAGGTGAAGCGACAGCACGCAATTGCAAGGTCGAGCGACAGACAGGCTCGTAGTCTTTCTTCGTCGCAAGAATCTGGAGCCCAGTTCACTCCACGGATCAACGCCTCAACGGGGGTGCTTTCTTCATCCATGAGCGAGTGTGGAGTGACAGGAAGAAAAGCAAGGTGGAAGGACGGACGGGAGTGCAGTCTGCAGGAGATGACGGAGCTTTAACGAAGGAAACGGGAGGGCGGCGACGTAATGCCTCGTGTCCCACCCGAAGCGCCGCATGCACGGGATACGAAGGGACTGTACGTGAGAACGCATAATAGGAAAGAGACTTTTGGAATTTTAGTTTTTGCTTAAATGAAAGAGATAGATGAGGGAGTAATATGGAACAAATTACATTTGAGCTTTCTGAAACCAGTTATAAGTGAACCAGTACAATGGTTATGACAACAAGTGAAGCAAAACTAGGTGATGCCAGTTTTTTATTTCAGCCCACATAAACCAGTGAAAACCCAACTCACAGCATTTTTAGTAACATTCAAGTCTAAGTGATAATAAAGATTTGCCCTTCAAAGTCAATCCATCTGTTGTGGACGCTTTCATCAGAAAGCAGTACACTAGGAGGGAGAAGTCAGCAACTATCAGTGGCTAATTCTTGGGTCGTAGTTATCTGTTAGGGGAGCTGCTTGGTCAGCCGTTGGTTTGGTCAGCAGATCTGGGAGTAAGAATAGGGAGTTTGATTAGTCATAAGAATAAATAGTGATCAGCAATTTGTTAGTGGACAACTGGACATCGGGGCATTAGGGGATATAACTAAGTGTTAGATATATATTTGTATATATCCTAGGGGTCCTATGTAATTATGTTTACTTGTACTCCAAGTCATGTATGACTATATATATGAAAGCCACCCAACCCCTAAGGGCATGAGGTGTTCCACTCTCTCTCTACATGGTATCAATCACCTAGGTTTAGATCCTAAACCCTAGCTGCCGCCGCTTCCGCCCTAACCCTAGCCACCTCAGCCGCTGCCGCCGCCGCCCCCTTGCTGCCGCCGCCGCCGGGCCAGCTGATGGTGAGGGGCAAGCAGAAGTAGATCAGAGCCTCCCAGGGAGGGCGATCTCCTCTACCGCTGATATTCCAGTTAATCATGCAATTGTAATCACCTTCCAGTTCATCAATAGAGTACCCAGATTCCTAGCCATAACACCATCCAAGAAAACATATATTTTGATATCTCCTATTTGTGAATTGACCAGTTCGTCTAAGGACTGATTGATTTGCCGTTTACTGGCAGGAGATGCAACGTGGACAAGAAACCTAACTGGGGCCTGGGGTGAAATTTTCCCATAGGTATTTAAGGAAAGTAATTTTATGCAAACATTTCCACATGACACCACAGGATTAGCACTACTGACTACCCTGAAAAAATCTACTGGGTAAAGAGAGTCCCGTGAAAATCAAAAGTTTGAAGGGAGTTTCATGTGTTAATTCCTGAAGAGCACAAATATAATGAGGGGAAACCACTTTCTTCAATGCAATTAGTATTTCTTCACTACTGTTTATAACATATACAGTGTTATTGCTTGTAATATTTAAGTGTCTAATGATTATAGGTACATATAACAATACCATGTTCAGGAGCAAAATGAGTACCTAGTGAAAATTTCCCATGGCCTTGAGGAGAAACTAATATATTTCCAGGATGCGGATCACCGTGAACAAAACCATGTACAAATATCATTTCACCAAAGAGTTCAATCAAAGCCTTAGCTACCTGGAAGATACAAAGGCAGGTGAATTTTTTTTGTACCAAGTACAAAGAGACAGGTAACATAAGTTACAGAAATAAATGACAAAATATACGAAAAAATGCATGTGCATAGTTTAGAACCTTAGATGGTGTCATGCTTTCAGGTGATACAATCCTGATTAATGACTATGATTTTATTGATATAAGTGTTAAGTATTCTATGTAAAAGAATACCAAAAAAATAGCACCCCCCTTTTTCGATGCCACAAAGGATGAAAATCCATATGCCATTCCAAACATGCAACAAAATGTGTGGTTAAGCAACAAGCGGTAGAAGTTACCATCATAAGGAGCGTATGGTAGCAACATCAATGCTATACATACTGGCTGAAGTTCATCAAAATGATGATAAGGACAACTAGAGAATTAGTAAAGTAGTATTTCATTTCTTACATTTGTGCACCACCAGTCCACACCTTTCCTCAAACTTTAGATTTTGGGTGGGTTGGTGCATAAATCAACTGGTACTAGAGAAAGCCTTTGATGAAATCATTTGCCAAATTTGTAATGTGTATACACACAAGAAAGCCTTTGATGAAATCATTTAGATAGAAAAATACATTAACGTCAGTTTTTTTCCATATTTATAATATGTATATGTATATACACACAAAAAATCCTTCAATCAAATGATTCATAAGTCATGACATAAAAATGTATTAATACCAGAGTCAAGCTAAACCTTTGTAGGATTAATATCTGTTTTCCGCAGGAAGTCCAAGTCATTAACCTGTCACAACAGAAGAACAAAAGGGAGTAGTAAGTAATTTCAGATTGCTTCTTCTTTTCCTTCTCCAGGCTGACCCCCTTTAATTTTCCTCCATAATCTTAAGTAATGGATTTTTCTTGTTTGGATATTTTGGCACATGGTTTAGGTGGTTAAACAACCAAGCAATTACATGATGAAATTCTAGGAATTCCAAAACAAACCTAGTGATAGATAAACGATGCATAAACATAATCTTTGTATACATAAGTTAGCGTAAGGATTAATCATTTACCTTGTGTCCATAACAAAATTCCATCGTCAAAACCTCCCTGGTTGTCAGTTGCTACAACAAGTTTAGCTATTGTCACAAAAATACCAAGGCAGATAGTTCACATCATGGTCAAATTCAGACATGTAAAAGCATAAGTGATGCCACTGCGATGCCGAGAGAGAGAGAGAGAGAGAGAGAGAGAGATCTTTTTCTAGCTAGTAGTACTGTGTTCTAAAAAAGGCTGCATAAAAGAGTTCGACACATCATAAATGTTTCAATAGTCTAGACCAATTGGTCGCATGGGAGCTGTGGAAACACCAGAACAATTTGTTCTTAATGGTGTGTCCTCAGACCTTAACAGAGCGTTTCAAGTGTGATCAACGAAAGATCTTTGTAGCATACAGCTGGGCCCGAGGGATCTCCAGATGCTACTGCTGCTGGGGTAGGTTTAGGTAGCTGGGTCATCTCTCGTTTTGTTACTGGTGCTACAGGGGTAGGTTTCGGCAGTTAGTGTCTACTCCCTCCATTCCAAATTATAAAATGTTTTGGCTTTTCTCGATAGATACATTGCTTTTACTATGTATCTAGACATAGTGTATATCTAAGTGCATAGTAAAAACTATATACCTAGAAATATCAAAACGTATTAAAATTTGGAATGGAGAGAGTACGTCTTAAGAACTTTACCTCTTCTTTTAAGTTTTAATGAACTGATATTCAGCTCACCTGCATGTTTGAGAAAAACAAAAGTGACACAACTGAACAGTCATTAAGAACAAGTTTATGTTCTTGTTAGCCGTGTGTTGTGCATGCATATGTGGTGGATGTATGTGTTGCACAATACAGGACTGTAAAACAGATAACATTAATGATTTGACTTTTAAATACTTCATTTAACCACAATCTGTTTATTCTTCTAATTTTTAAGATACTGCTTCAACCTCAACTCCACAATTTTCATTAGACTCATACCCAGAACACATAAGGAACTTTAACAACACTATTTTTCCTGAAGCATCTGGCTGTTCTCTCAGAATTCTTAGCCTCACGTGTAAAATCTGTAAAGGAACAAGGTACAGTTATTTCAATAATACAAAAACATATTAAGTGAATCATTAATGAGCATATCAACAACCCATCTAAATGAATGACACCAAACAAAAAAAGTTGGATCCATGTGAAAAGCGTAAAAGTGCACGAAAAAGAACTTAATATTTAAATTTTCTTTTTATAGGCATGGACCTATTTATCTGCTCACAAGACTATTGTTCTTTTTATTTTCTGATTGGATTATAAGAAAACTAGTAGACAACAGAAGCTAGCATTGAATATGCAAATTTTGTTCAATGAAAAAAATTAAATGGCCTTTGGTAATGTCTACAGAGTATAAAAAAGAAATAATCAAACAGATATCCTAAATAGGAAATCTCAGAGATCATTTACTTAAATAAAAATTACCTTGTTCAAGAAAAAAAAAGAGCCATCCTCTGTTTATATTAAAAGAAACTGGATGCACTTACCAAGTTCCATTGTCATGGATTTCTCAAATTCAATTAGTATTCTGTCAAATTTATAACCAGGAAAAGCCTGCAGAGAAAAAGACAGCATTTTTCATTGTGCCAGCCAAAAGAACATTATGAAACTATGCTAGAACAGAAGGTAATTCATGTAAAGGTTTTGATTGGTAGAAACTAGAAAATTAATTAGCACAACAATCACGAAAGCATGCTCTATAAATTATAATGTTTCCTGGAAGAAGCACAGTTGCAGTCTTTTCGCTTCTGCCGCTCTAAAAGACCTAATTACCTCTGCCTTCTTACTGACATAGCTTAACTTAGTTGGTCTTGTTTCTGCTTAGTTGTAGCTCCCTGGCTCTCTTGTCCACCTCTCCCTCTTTGTACAGTGGTGTTTTTTTTTAAATATAATAAAATCCTTACAGTGGGGGGTCTCCCCTGCTGTATTTAAAGTTAAAAAAATTATAATAATAACACAGCAGACAAGATGATGATACAGTGGGTACTATCACAACGAGTCCTGTTTGCTCAAAGCAATCGACTTATGGTGACTTCCATTCATGCTATATATATACAGTCTATGCATTTAATAAAGTACTAGCACCAAGGCACACATTAAAATTAACAACTTGTTTATAAATGCATACATGTCAGATTTTAAATCAACAAAACTCAGTTCACCATAAGGACCATTGAAACATGTTATTAATCTAAAAAAAGATAAGATCACCACAGTGGAGGGCGAAGTATGGAACCAGTTGCCACTTGCCACTAAATCCCAGCCATACTGTCATGGCAACTGGCATTCAAAAGAATATGGCAACAGCATGTCAAAGCGTCAAGTCCACAAAATTCAATGAAGAGAAAGGACCACATAAATATGTTTTTTTTTTTAAAAATATAAATTAAAACAATGACCACAGTGGAGTACAAGATGATGGGAACAATGGTGGTCACTGAACCACAGCCTATCCAAAGCTACCCAATAATGGAAACTGCCATCTAAAAGGCCAGTGCACCCATTTTCAACACTGAATGCTGGCATCATTTCATTCAGCATAAATAAAGCCTTTTTAGAATTGTATCAATTAGCAATCAATGTTGCCACATGAAAGTATATACTTGGACTACGATTTCCTTTAGCTAAACCTTAAATGCAAAAAAATATGATGCTTAATGTTAGGATCCCTAGCTGCACGTGCGAGGGATCGAAGGGAGTATGAGTGCGAGGTTGCAGGACGAGGCTTGAAGACGCGAGGAAGACGGCGCGGGGGCGCCGTAGCTGCTGCTGCTCGCGCGAGTTGGGCTGAAGGCTAGATTTCTCCCGGCTCCCTTCGGGAAGCCGGAAACAATAATATGTTTCTGCTTAATCCAAACAATAGCCTTACAAAATATTTATATCCCTTACTCTATAATTCTAACTAGGACTCTTGATACTAATAGAACTAGGACTCTTGACTCTTGATACTAATAGGACTAGGACTCTTGATATCAATAGTAATTGGACTATAACTAGGACTCTTATATGAATACGGCCTGCACTTAGCCACTAATGGGCCTGCGCCTAGCATATGGCACGCCCGTCATAACACTTAAACTATTAGTCTTAACATTTACTGATCTTCTTAAAGTGCATTAAAGTTAAAGTGAATGAACTGTGTCAAATGATTTTAGCATACAAGATGTATTAGATGTACCAACTGGTAAATTATTAGCATTGCACAATAAAAAGGAAACAAAATGTTACTGTTCATACCCAAGAAACCGTTTTTGACAAGAATGACATTGTCATGATGTCTATCTTCATTCGCTGCTCCAATCCAGGATATTGAACCTAGATGTAACAAAAACTGGTATGAGAGCTCACTATTTTTTTTTATCGAACACACAGGAGAGTTGCGTATCTTTGTATTAAGAAGAAAAAAGGGCGAGAGCCCGTACAACACCAAAACACACCCATCCTCGCAAGCTTTTCAGCTTAAAGCATAAACACACGCGCTAAACAGGGGGGGGGGGGGGGGGGGGGGATCAGTTCCCAACCACAAAGGAACCTACTGAGCTTTTGCAAGAGTCCAATGAGAGCTCACTATGATTTTAATAGATTTAGCACTACATGTGTACATGGCAGGATATGTATAAATCTATTGTTATGCATATGTTAAAGAGGAATATCTGCTGCATGTGTTTTCTATACTCTGAATGAACTAAGTAATGATGCTGTGCCCACTGCAGCACTAAAAACAACAAAATGGAAAGAACAATATATGCAGCAGAGCCATGTTTCTACCTTGTTTACTAACAATTATGTAATGCTAAAAAAATATAATATATATAAGACACAACTAAACAATAAGGGCCAAGTTAGGTATACCACTATACTTAAAATAACCTCAATAAAGTTTCAACTCAATGCAATTCTGATGACATATTCATGTTCAGCTCAGTTGCTTCAGATTCAAACCAGTTCCCTCCATATAGATTTTATGGGAATGCTCCACTTAAATTATGCCTGAAGGTGACAATTAACACCTAATTAAAAGCGACCCAACTTCTAAACTTACTTCTGGTATTTATGAAAAGCAATGAGTCCAAACTGGTATAATCTGTACCATTAAATTGTTGGTTTTACTTAAGTATGAAAAAAGAAATTATAAGGTACTCTTAAAGTGAAAAGCTATTCCATAAATACATATAATCTTCTCAAAGGGTGAATTGTATACTAAAACAGAAGCCACATTGTATTCTAAAAATGGTAAGGCACATTGTATCCACACAAATAAAACTGGTGTCGTGGTATAAACAAGAACATTGAATTTGTGGATAACTGGATATGCCATGTAACATTGTAATGAAAAATTTCTTGTTAGCTCTTTAAGACTGTTAGGAACATCATGAATTCATGATGATATCTTCCTTGAAACAACAATATATCTTAGCGAAAATAGAACAGGAAGAGGCAGTTGAACAAGAACCACTGTTCACCTTTACAGCTACATCTTGATTGTCATGCAAACGACCTCGATGAACCTGAGCAATTGATGCAGCAGCAATTGGTTGTTCGTCAAATTCCAGGAATCTGATACTCACATATTAACATTTATGATTTTTTTCACTATAAGGCATTGTAGAAAGAATTATATAGCACATAAGCCACAGAAAAACAAACAAAAGTATGAGATGAAGTGCAACAGTTTGTACATTCACAAGTTCAAGACCTCAAATGATGTCAATGGCATGGACATGGAGTAAAAGTTCTTTTTACTACCCCAAAATTTTGAATTAATGTAAAAAACAGCCAAATGATTTATTAGGTATGCTAGTAGGGAAATAGTACACAAGGAACAAGCTGGCAAGAACATTCACCACAAGCAGCTGAATGAAAGGTATGAGGTGGATTACACAATTACCAGTATGTGAAGACACAATAGCCAATCTAAAAAGGATAAACATTCACATACTTACATATCATACAATTTCTTTCCAAAATTCTGCTCTATTACTGCTTTGATATCTTGAAACTTGGATGGAGTTGCCTGAGTTTTTAGAAAAAAGAAATAGTAAATAACAAGTAATGTCATATGTCTATACAATATCATTTGGGGAGACACTAAGTGAACCTGATCTTGCAGACGGGAGAGAGTTGATGAGTACTCCTTTGGCACTTGTCTTAGTGATGAAACATATTGACCAGCTTTTACATAAAACCCTCCATTCGCTTGACATAGTTTAAGTAGCTTTTTTGCTGAACGCAGATGAACCTATACTCAAGCCAAAAGGAGTATCATTTAAGACTTTATCTGATCTAAAATAATCTGTGGAATATGGCTACTCCTAAATGCATGAGAAACATTAAATGTTATATCACAGTGTACAGCCATTCTAAAAGAGAAGAACACTATGAAATGCCAATCAAATGAGTGGAAGACCTGCAGAATACAGTCTATTCAATTGCACAAGTTGGTTTAGGGAACAATGAGTTCAGTCAAGAAAGGATTAAAGCTCTAGGTATATCAACTGCCACATTCTAAAATGAAATACTAATTGTATATATTCAATATAGAGCATAGAAATAACTAAAATTGGGTCCAGGAGGCTCCAGATATCAAGGTCAATCAAGCATTCTATTATGTTGCCTACTAAGCAACGATTTTGAACTTATGATCCAAATAGTTAGTACACCAGAAACAATTGAATCCTCGTGTTTAAGCACAGACCCTATTAGACAGCGCAGAAAGAATACATGGCGATCTTGTTGTCATCTCAAAACAAACTGGGTTTCCAATAATTATGCATCACTGCCAGACAGCTTCAACAGGAGGAGCCATGGAGTTAATGTTTCTAAACATACTTAGTTATCGTTTTTAAAGAACAGTTGATCAATGATACAATACAACAATCATAAGTTCATAACATGGTGGCAAAACAAATGCCTTTAACCAGCTTACAAACACCCAGACATATAATTGGCAAGGCAGAGCATCACATCCTGGGCAGAACCCATACTTCCGAGAGCTTGACACGGTAATCCGCCGGCCCAGCATCCAGACTCCTCAGGGAATACTTGTAATCAGCCACCACAAAACCAATCTGTGACAGCCAATGGCCAGAAATTTGAGCAAAAGCACCATCCGAAACTCAGGAGCAGTACCAATAGCAACAGATGGGGGTTGGGGGGGGAACCGTGTAGACGGCGCGGGAGGAGCGGGCGACGCCGTGGTGGAGCGCGGAGGCGACGCTTCGCTCGTTATCTCCGGAGGGAGATGCGGCTACCAGCGCGGCGCCCGCCGCGGCAGCAGCCAGGAGGAGCGGAGCACGGCGGCGGCGGAGCATCGCAGGGGTGGTTCTGGGAGGGAAGATTTGGAATCTGCCGAACAAAGGAAAAGGTCTACGTCACCCCGTGACGTTGCACTCTGGTTGATCCAAGTCTGTCACACATGAATACACTCCGTGAGGAGAAGACGTGTTCATCATTGCTTGTCGTAGTTTCTATTTTTTGTTTTCAATTCCGGCGTATGACGTGTGGGCACAAGTGGCCAGTGTATGTATTTTGAGCACTTAAGTACCGAACCCTGTTCCCCATCCAACATTAGAACATTTCGTAATAGGGACTTGTTAGATCCAAAAGAATTTAGAATTTTGATACGGTAGCATTTTCATTTGTACGTGGTAATTATTGTCCAATCATGAAGTAACTAGATTCAAAAGATTTGTCTAGCAAATTACAGATTAACTGTGTAATTAGTTATAGTTTTTATCTATATTTAATATTACATGCATGCGTTCAAAGATTAAATAAGGTTCGATGTGACAGAAAATTTGGAATTTTGAAGTGAACTAAACAGAGCCTAGAACTCGCCAATGCATAGGGGTTTACCTTGCCGACTGTCGGGTACAATGATAAGGGGTACCCTAAACGTGAGCCTAGAACTCGCCAATGCAGAGGGGTTTACCTTGCCGACTGTCGGGTACAATGATAAGGGGTACCCTAAACGTGTGACAAATCTAACGCTCAACATAGCAACCATTTTTAAGGCAGGAACTAATCAGCCGTCCGAATTAACGAAGGAAGGCCCACCACGCAAAGGTCTCCTTCACCGGCAACAGTGACCAGTCATGGGCCGGCCCATTACTGGAAAAACAGTAGGAGGGTTCCCCCTCCATCTCTACCTCAACTGACGGACAGGGGTCGAACGAACGACCCCCCGTTTCTACCTCGACTGACGGACAGAGGTCGAACGAACGACCCCACGTTTCTACCTCGACTGACGGACAGGGGTCGAACGAACGACCCCCCGCTTCTACCTCGACTGACGGACGAGGGACGAACGAACGACCCCCCGCTTCTACCTCAACCCCTCGACCCCGATTGACGGACAGGGGTCGAACGAAAGACCCCTCCGCCTCCGCCTCGATCCCGAATGACAGACAGGGGGTCGATCGAACGACCCGTGTGCAGGAGGCTCGGTCAGCCCACCCGCTCCCGGTATGGGTTAAAGGGGATCCGATGCGCCCACCTGCTCCCGTCTAACGCCATGGGCGCCCGCTACCGCAGTCAAATCCATCAACTATGCTGCCGATGTAGCCAAGTCGCAGGTACGGACTCCAGAGGCGTCCCTTCGAGCCGTGAGCAGGACGACCCTCGACGGTGTCTTCAGGGATACGACAGGGTCACGCTGGTCTCGACCCCCCCCCCTCGACCAGGGGGCTCGACCCCCGCCTCCAACCACTCCGGCATGGGATCCGTCCTATCCGCTTCGTCCCGCTTCGGCTGTGGGACTTGCACCCATCCACAGAAGGTCAACCCTGCTGCGCCATGACGTGCTGCAACGTCCAGTCCGCCATCACCATGCCCTGTACACCGGAAGGACGGGATGGCCACGTCGCTACAGTGATCGACGTCCTGTCGCAAGCATGGCGCCACAGACACCTCTCCCATGCCTCTACAGTCTAGGACCCCTGTACTCTCAGGCCTCCCCTTGGTCTATAAAAGGGGACGCTCGGATAGAAGAAGGGACATGAGACAGAGATCAGAGACACAAAAGAACGGAAGACAAGCGCACACTCGTATCAGACATCAGCTCTGACCCGTACACACCACACTCCCGATTGCTTGATCGACATCTCGAGCAATCAACTGACCACCTAGGATAGCCCTGCCAACCCTAGGCCTCAGCTCATCCTGAGCACCTCCGTGTAAACCTGCTTGTACCCCCCCCCCTGTACGAGCACTTCGGTGCAAGATAATACAATCCATCCTCCCCCGCTGGGCGTAGGGCCTTCTGTGCCCAAACCAGGATAAATCTTATGTTCTTCTTGCATCACATCTGGGAGAGGGAGCACGCAATATACAAATTTACTAGCCGGTGGTCTTGACCTCCTGGGTCATAACACCGACAGTTGGCGCGCCAGGTAGGGGGCTTTGCGTGTCGATCAACTCCAAACTACTCTCCCAAATAGATTCCACGATCCCATCACTTCCATTCGCCACCACCATCTAGAGTTCATGTCCTTGGGCCACGGCCACGACATGATTCTACTCACCAGTAGTGGCGTGGACAGCAGCAGCTCTGGAACGCCGGAGCCGAGGAGGACCAGACGAAGGTCCCGCCACTCACGCCTTTCGCCTGCAGCCAGGAGGAGGCACGAGCGACGCCGCCAAACTCTTCACCGCGCGGATCCCGAGACGTCGGATGTTGTTTCCCCGGCCTCAGCTGGTGACAGAGTGCCTCCCTTCGGGAGCCTGTTTGACCCATGCTTGCGGGTCGGGGGCGGGTACCTCGCCGAGCCTGGCTTTGGCTTTGCCATGCCATCATCTCAGAGGGTCCCCACGGCTTCTCCGACATACTCGGTCGTACCGCCGCACAGCCTGTTTCCACATGAGCTCTACAACAGCGCCAGACTCTGTTCTGCTTTTGTAGACTCGCAGATGCAAGCACGTTATGGCTCCCCAGGGAACCTGCTACGTGTGACGATCAACCTCGTCACCACTCCTCTGCCGGATGAGCACCCGGAGCCACGATGAGCCCCGGCCCCAGGGCGTCCCACCTGGGGTACATTATGGCGACGGCTGGAGGAGGAGCGTAGGGGATCTTTCCCCAGTTTCTACCATGGCTATCCCGATCCGGATTCCCCCGATGAGGGTTATGATCCCACGTAGGAATGCTTCCACCTCATCGAGTCGGTTGACTCCCAGGATGACGCCGCCGACAGTACAGCCGTGAATGCAGGGGGAGGACGCGACGGTACTCCACCGCGAGACGCTGCCCCCCTAATTCTGGGCGAAGCCGATCCACCCCAGGACACCCAGATCACGTAGGTCTGAGAGCTGCTCGCCAAGCTCGAGGAGGAGCGCCTACGACTTCAACAGGTCGAGCAGACCCTCAAGCGAGATCACGTGCGACCACCGGGTGGGGGAGCCCGCGAGCAAGTTCGGGACGTCCATCGACATATCGTCGAGGAGGGAACAAACGGACCCCGTCACTACCACCGCGCTAGCCAAAATGTCGTGGCGGCCGCGATGTTACTTCGAGACATGCTGGCGCCATCAACTCCCCAGGCGCAGCGCATCAGAAACGAGATCCAGGGACTTCTCTAAACTGCGGCCGTTCAGCAGGCCGAGAGCTCGGCCTCAAGGCGCAGAGGAGCCGCTTCCGAGTGGCGGGACGTGCCCCCTCGACAAGATCGAGAAGCCTTTGTCCACCAAGACGAGGCGCACCAAGGCGGAGCAGAGCGGCGACCAGTTCGAGACTGCATCCTCGACGCTCGACAGCCGCACGACGCACGACATGACATCAACAACAACAAATGACGTCGATACGACGACGCCGAGCCTCGCGGTTATAGTGCTCATCGAGGAGGGCACTACGACAGCGACGAGGATCGACATCGATCCCCGGAACCACCAGGGCCACGAGTCTTCAGCAAGGCGATCCGACAGACCGCGTTGTCGAGCCGTTTCCGACCACCCACCAGCCTGGTCAAATACAATGGCGAGACCAAGCCGGAGCTCTAGCTTGCCGATTTCCGGCTGGCATGTCAGCTGGGAGGGGCCGACGACGACCATGTCATCCTCCGCCAACTCCCTCTCTTCCTCTCCGACACCGCTTGAAGGTGGCTCGAGGAACTTCCCCCGGACTTGATCCACGGCTGGCCCGACCTGGTCAGGATCTTCGAAGGGAACTTCAAAGGCACCTACGTGCGGCCCGGGAACTCTTGGGATCTCCGTAGTTGCAAGCAGAGGCCTGGGGAGACCCTCCATGACTTCACCTGCTGCTTCTCCAAGCGACGCACCGAGCTGAACCACATCTCCGACCACGACGTCATCACGTCATTCGTTGCCGGGACGACCTGCAAGGAGTTGGTGCGGGAGCTGGGACAGAACACCCCCAAGACCGCCAACGACCTCATGGACATCGTCGCCAACTACGCGGCCGGCGACGAAGCCATGGGCGCGTTCTTCTACGCATCCCCGGACAAGGGAAAGACCAAGGCGGACGGGCCCGGGGGCTCGAGTAACGGGCCCAAGAGGAACAACAACAAGAAGAAGAAGAAGAAGAAGAAGAAGAAGAACCAGCCGGGTCGACGCGACGTCGAGCCCGACGATCTGGACGCTGGGATGGACAAGAAGAAGCCTCTAGGTCCCCCTCTCGAGGGGGGCGTCTTCGACAAGATGCTAAAAGAGCCCTGCCCCTATCACAAGGGACCGACCAACCACAGCCTCGAGGACTGTCGCATGATCAAAAGGTACTTCGACTCTCTTGGCTTCAAGAAATACGACAAGAAGGGGGATCCACACGACGAGGACGATGGCAAGAACAGGGGCTTCCCCGAGGTCCACGACTGCTACATGATCTACGGGGGACCCTCGACCCGACTCAGTGTGCGTCAGCGCAAGAGGGAGCGTTGAGAGCTCTTCTCCGTTCGAGCCCAGGCTCCTCGATACCTCGACTGATCACACACACCGATCACCTTCGACCAGGGCGACCACCCCGAGCACGTCCCCAATGCAGGGGTCTACCCACTCATCGTCGACCCGATCATACTCAACACCCGCCTCACCAAGGTACTCATGGATGGGGGAAGCAACCTCAACATCATCTATGCCGAGACCCTCGACCTCTTGGGGATCCCGAGGACCATGCTCCTGCCCAGCGCGGGGGGATTCCACGGGATCGTCCCAGGGAAGAAGGCGCTCCCAATCGGCCGAGTCAAGCTACCCATCTGCTTCGGTACCCCCTCGAACTTCCGGAAGGAAGATCTGACCTTTGAGGTGGTCGCGTTCCACGGCATCTACCACGCCATCATCGGACGACCAGGGTACGCCAGGTTCATGGCGATCCCGAACTACGCTTACCTCAAGCTGAAGACGCCGGGACCCAACGGAGTCATTACCGTCGACACCTCCTACGAGCACGCCTACGACTGCGACGTCGAGTGCGTGGAGAACGCTGAGGCGGTCGAGGAGTCGACCATTCTCGCGGCCCTCGACGACTTCTCCAAGGAGATCCCCGACCTCAAGCGGCACGCCGGCAACTTCAAGCCTACGGAGGACACGAAGACCATCCCGCTCGACCTCGGCCACATGGAGGGAAGGCGCTGACAATCAGCGCCACCCTCGAGCCCAAATAGGAAGTCGTGCTCGTCGACTTTCTCCGCGCGAATGCTGACGTGTTTGCGTGGAGTCCCTCGGATATGCCAGGCATTCCGAGGGATGTCGCCGAGCACTCCTTGGACATCCGGGCCGGATCCAAACCGGTGAAGCAACGGTTGCGCCGCTTCGACGAGGAGAAGCGCAAAATCATCGGGGAGGAGGTCGACAAGCTTTTGAAGGCTGGATTCATCAAGGAGGTACACCATCCCGAGTGGTTAGCAAATCCCGTACTTGTCAAGAAAAAGAATGGAAAGGATAGGATGTGCGTAGACTACACTAGTTTAAATAAAGCATGTCCCAAGGTTCCTTTTCCATTACCACGTATTGATCAAATAGTAGATTCCACTACGGGGTGTGAAACTCTCTGCTTCCTTGATGCGTATTCTGGCTATCACCAAATAAAGATGAAGGAGTCCGATCAGCTCGTGACTTCCTTCATCACCCCCTTCGGCATGTTTTGCTACACCACTATGCCCTTCGGTTTGCGAAATGCCGGGGCCACATATCAACGATGCATGCTCCATGTCTTCGGAAAACACATAGGACCGACCGTCGAGGCCTATGTCGATGACATCGTGGTCAAATCCAAAACAGTCAGGAACCTAGTCGGGGACCTTGAAATCGCGTTTGAGTGCCTCAGGGCAAACCACATAAAGCTGAACCTAGAGAAGTGTGTCTTCGGGGTCCCTCGAGGCATGCTCCTAGGGTACATAGTTTCCCAACGCGGGATCGAGGCCAACCCAGAAAAGGTAACCGCAATCACCAGGATGGGCCAGATCAAGGATCTTAAGGGCGTACAAAGGGTCATAGGGTGCCTCGCCGCCCTCAGCCGGTTCATCTCAAGGCTCAGGGAAAAAGCCCTCCCCCTTTATCGCCTCCTTAGGAAAACAGAACACTTCGCGTGGACCGTCGAGGCCGAGGAGTCGCTCTCCAAACTCAAAGCCTTGCTCACCTCGCCACCTATCTTGGTGCCCCCAGGCTTAGCCGAGCCTCTCTTGCTCTATGTCGCAGCAGCTACCCAGGTAGTCAGCGCTGCCATAGTAGTCGAGAGGGCGGAAGAGGGACATGCCCTGTCGGTTCAGAGGCCTGTCTACTTCGTGACCGAGGTACTTTCCGAGACTAAGACGAGATACCCCCACATCCAGAAGCTGTTGTATGCCATCGTCCTCACCCGGCGCAAGCTCCAGCACTATTTCCTGGGTCACCCGGTTACCGTGGTCTCATCTTTCCCCCTCGGGGAGATAATCCATAACCGGGAGGCGTCTGGAAGAATCGCCAAGTGGTCGGTCGAGCTCATGGGGGAAACTCTCTCCTACGTCCCTCGGAAGGCCATCAAGTCTCAGGTATTAGCAGATTTCATTGCAGAATGGACCGACACCCAACTACCCCCAACGCAGGTTCAAAACGAACTCTGGACCATGTACTTTGACGGATCGTTGATGAAGACGGGGGCAGGAGCCGGATTGCTGTTCGTATCACCCTCAGGGGTCCACATGCGCTACGTCATCCGCCTCCACTTCCCTACCTCCAACAACGTAGCCGAGTACGAGTCCCTCGTCAACGGCCTACGCATCGCTATCGAGCTCGGGGTTCGACGCCTCAACGCTCGAGGGGACTCGCAGTTGGTAATCGACCAAGTGATGAAAGACTCGAGCTGCCACGACCCCAAGATGGAAGCCTACTGCAGGGAGGTCGGTAAGCTAGAGGACAAATTCTATGGCCTCGAGCTCAACCACGTCGCCCGCCGGTACAACAAAGCCGCTGACGAGCTAGCCAAAATCGCGTCCACTCGAGGTACAGTCCCTCCCAACGTTTTCTCGAGGGACCTTCACAAGCCGTCCGTCGACCTAGGCTCGGGGCCTCCTGCCCTCGAGCAAGGGGTCGACCCTCTCCCCTCGACCGATTCCCCCTCGAACGGGGAAGAAGTCATGGAGATCGATGGAACAGCTGCAGCCCAAACCCCCTCGACGGACTGGCGCACACCCTACCTCGAGTATCTAATACGGGGCGAGCTCCCAGAAGACCACACCGAAGCCTGACGCATAGCCCGACGCGCCAAAACCTACGTCTTGTATGGGGATGGCTGTGAGCTGTATCGACGCAGCCCTACCGGGATACTTCAACGTTGCCTCACCCTCAAGGAGGGGAAGGCACTTCTGAAGGACCTACACTCGGGGGCTTGCGGCCACCACGCGGCGCCAAGAACGTTGGTAGGAAGCGCCTTTCGACAAGGCTTCTATTGGCCGACAGCCGTCGCCGATGCTACCAAACTCGTTCGATCTTGCAAGGGATGCCAATTCTACGCCATGCAGACCCACCTACCCGCCCAAGCTCTTCAGATGATACCTATAACTTGGTCGTTCACAGTATGGGGGCTCGACATGGTCGGCCCCCTGAAGAAAACCAAAGGCGGCCACACCCACCTCCTCTTGGCCGTAGACAAGTTTTCAAAATGGATCAAAGCTCGACCCATCGCCAACATTCAATCTCGACAAGCCGTGTTGTTCTTCACAGACGTCATCCACCGCTTCGAGGTCCCCAATGTCATCATCACCGACAATGGCACGCAGTTCACCAGCCAAAAGTTCCTGGACTTCTGTGACCACCACCACATCAGGGTGAACTGGTCCGCAGTCGCCCACCCTCGGACTAACGGTCAGGTCGAGCGTGCCAATGGTATGGTTTTACAGGGCCTCAAGCCAAGGATCTTAGACCGGCTAAACAAACACGGCAAGAGATGGGTCGATGAGCTGCCCTCTATCCTATGGAGCCTTAGAACGACGCCGAGTCGAGCCACGGGGTTCTCTCCGTTCTTCTTGGTCTATGGGTCTGAGGCCGTCCTCCCCACCGACCTCGAGTATGGGTCCCCCGACTAAAGGCCTACTGCGAGCAGGCCAACGCAACAGCCCGAGAGGACTCCCTCGACCAGCTCGAGGAAGCCCGGGACATGGCCCTCTTGAAGTCGGCAAAGTACCAGCAGACACTGCGGCGCTACCACGACAAGCAC
Source organism: Microstegium vimineum (assembly GCA_022036555.1). Lineage (NCBI taxonomy): Eukaryota > Viridiplantae > Streptophyta > Magnoliopsida > Poales > Poaceae > Microstegium > Microstegium vimineum. The sequence continues at coordinate 40,490,499 of CM039133.1, forward strand.
TTACGCAAAAGGGACCTCGACGTCGGCGACCTTGTGCTGCGCCGCCAACAAAGCAACAAGGGGCGTCACAAGCTGACGTCACCTTGGGAAGGACCCTTCATCGTGGCAGAGGTGCTAAAGCCCGGGACTTACAAGCTGAAGAACGACAAGGGCGAGATCCTCACCAACGCATGGAACATCGAACAGCTATGTCGCTTCTACCCCTAAGGCCTCGAGGCCTTGTACATTCTCTACATTATATACATTTATTGCATTATGAATGAATAAAATGTTCTCGAAATACATTTCACATTCCTTCATAACTCTGAGGTAGCCTCGACTCTGCTCCGGTAAAGTCAAGACTCCCTCGGGGGCTGACAAGGGGGGACCCCCTCCTAAGTCCTCTAAAAACCCGAATGTTTTTTTCGAAACTCGGCTTTCTCTCTCGACCTTCGCCCGAGTACGCTTCATGACTAAGTAAAAAACGCCTCGAACTCCCTAAGGGTCGAGGGCCGTCGAGCCGGGGACTCTCCTACGCCTCAGGGCTACGGTACCCCCACTCGCTCCCCCCCCTCCAGGGATACGAGCGAGCGTCGAATACTTAGTCCACAAGCAACGACTCAGGCAAAGAGAAATAGAGACAACTCGAGGAGTAAAAACACTCAGATGCATCTCGAATAAAATGCATTAAAGATAAGAAGCCACCAGGGGCTCAACATCATATTGTCACAAAAGCTAAACTATTACATGAACCTTCTTGTCCAGATTTGGCTCACAGGCCTCAACTACTCAGCGCCATCGCTGTCCGGCAGGGGAAGCACCTTGGCCTCGAACAGCTTCGCCAGCTCACCACCGGGCACCTCTGCGACGTCGATCAGCTCATGGCACCTCGCTATGTTCGCCTCATCGGTCATCCCCGGGTCGACGATGAAGCCGCTGGCGACAACGTCGAGGTCGTAGTTGTAGCCCGAGCAGACGACCGCAAGCGCCCGCTTCACGCCTATGTGAAGGGCAGCGCGGACTTGCTCCATCACTTCACGGGTCGCAGCGAAGAGCCGGCGCAAGAGGGAAACCCCACGCACGTCTCCCGCGACCGGCAGCTCGGGCTCGACACCTAGGCCGTCGCAGAAGGAGGAGATGGCGCCCCCAAGCTTCTTGTTCAGACTCGTCTCCACCCCGAGGAGGTTCTGAAGACTGGTCAAATCCTCGTGGGCTCGAGCCTTGTCCCCTTCGAGTTCTGCTAGAATAAATAAAGGACTCCGTCAAAACCAAAAAAAGCAGAGGAAGGGTCGAAAACAGACAAGCTTAATAGAAAACTCACCCTTGGCGCGTGCCTCCAGGGTGACGTAGTCCTGCTCGGCCCTCTGAAGGTGATGGCGGACGTCGACGAGCTCTGCAGCTTGGTCGCTGTTTTTAGCCCGGAGGTCCTCGATGATCTTGCCAGTACCATCGAGGGCCCTCTTCTGGTTAGCCGCCACCGCCCCTAGAGCGTCGTGGTCGCGGGAGACGACGTCAAAATCCGTCTGGAGCTCCTGGACCCACCCCTCGAGGGAGGAGATGTCGGCGGCCGCCTGCTTCAGGTCGGCTTTGAGCTGCCGGACATGTTCCGCCGCTTGAGCCAGTTCTCCCCTCAGCTGGGCGGACTCCTCCTCTGCCTTGTGCCGGGCCTCCTGGGCAGCACCCCGTTGCTGCCTGACCTCGGCGACCTCCTTGAAGGCAGCCTCGGCCCTCGACTGTGCCCGGGAGGCCTCCTCCTGAGCGGCCTTGGCCGCCTCCTACGCGGTGGCTGCCTCGACCTTTGCCTGGGTGGCCTCAGCCTCCGCCTTATCCAGCAAGGCACGGAGGATGGGGAGCTGGCTCCACTGCTCCTGCGCCCGGAGGATGAACTGGGACTTGTCGTACGACCTCGCCCTCAGCATCTACCGGGGACAAAAAGGAAGATCATCAGAAAAGAGCAGCAAAATAACCAAGGTGAAAAGGAAAAGGGCGAAACCTACCTCCATCCCCCGGAACAAATCTGCGGAAGCGACCTCCGCCGACACACGCACCACGTGGGCGAGCCATGCCCGGAACTCCTCCAGGTGCTCCCACTCCCCGAGCTCAGCTTGATTGTCGAGCCTGAAGAGGGTGCGCCCTGGGTCTTGAGGGTCGGCAATCTCGAGGGGCTCCTGCCACCAGAACCTGTTGCGCCGCTCGATCCTCCCCTGGACCTCCCACATGAGGCCCTGGCGCATCTCGAGGTCGGCCCCGTGTAGCCTCACCCGCTCTGCCAAAGTAGGGAAGGAGGTCGCCCCCTCGAGCCAGGCTCTCCTGGCCTCAGGACCGTCCTGCAGGGCCGCCACCGGCCCCTCCGGGCCATCGCCTCCAGCAGATGACTGCCCGACCTCGACAATAGGCCGAGCAGCCACCTCGGACATTGCCATGTCCGTCGCGCCGCTTCCTTGAAGCCCCATGACAGCCCCCACCGGCTCCGACTGGGGGGCCGTCATCTCCGCCACCATCTCCGCCACCATCGCCGCTTCCGCCGCGGGTGTCGCCTCGAGCCCCTCGGCCCGTCCTCCCTCCTCAGCAGGCTCGCGGAACGGCGCAGAGGCCCCCTCGACGAAGGTCTCTGCCGACGACGGCACCTCCGGCGCGGCAACGACCGCACCCCGCTGCAGGCGCGCCTCCCATGACGCGAGGCTCTCGGGCCACCGCTTCGGTGTGTCGGGCGAGCCGGCGCCTCTCCCTCGCCGGCAGAGGTTACGGAGATCACCTCCACCTCTACGACGGCTGGGGGCTTGACCCCCTCAGCCACGGCCGTCGTCGATGCCGGCTCCATGCCTTCCGAGGATGCCAGCGCGCCCCCCTCCAAAGGGGTGGTGAGCGCGGACTCGACCGCCGCTCTGGCAGACCCTGCCGATGCGACAGGTCGACCCTCCTCCTCCTCCGCTTGAGTCCGCTCCGCGGCGGCCTGCGCCCACCCGCGCCCCATCGCCTCCCGCGCCCTGGCCGCACATGCCGCACCTGAGGCGACAGTCGAAGGGGACGGGGCGGCAGGACCGGCCCCGACGGCCATCTTGGTCGCGGCCTCCGCTTTCAGCCTTTTGGCCGAGGTGGGGGTCACGTCCTCCCCCGAGCGCTTAGCCCTGAAAAAGGAGCTCACACGCTATGGTAAGCACAAGTCATAATCAATGAAAAATACATGGATCAGCGGGGAAATAACTTACCCCAGCGGAGTCTGGGGTCCGACCGGCGAACCTCGAGCCGCCCGAGGGCTTCAGCGAGGCGCGTCGAAGGCCTCTTCCCCCGCCAGCGCTGGCCGCGGAGGGAGTCAAGACCGCCCCTGGAGCCACGCCCCCGGCGGGAGCCACCGGCGTCTCCGTCGCCGCCGCTCTGACCTCCTCTTGGGTCGACGGGCCTGATGCCCGCGCCCTCGACCGGATAAGCACTGGGGGCGTGCTCGACCGGCCCCTCGACGGGGACCGCGACGAACGGCTTCGCGTCTCCCGCGGCACCCCACTTCGAGGAGCCACGGGGCGCTCGCCCCGCGACTCAACCCCGGCGGTTGGGACCGACCTCGACGTCGACCCCTCTCCTCCTCCAACATTGGCGGCTGGCCCCCGACGTGCGGGGCCTTTCTCTCCCTCGAGCCCTCGTTGCGGCTCGGTCTCCTCCTCCTCCTCTTCCTGCATAGGGACAACACCCGTCAGATCGAAAACAAAATACCTGACCCGATACCATCCCGACGTGATGTCATCTTCAACAAACCTTGCTGCTCGTCTCCTCATCCTCATCCTCCTCCAAGGGGGACTCTTCCTCGGGGAGGTTGGCCTGCCTCTGCCATGACCGGTGTCGTTCATGCTCCTCCCTCTCTCGGGCCTTTTTGCCCTTATCCTTCTTGGCCTTGTCCTTGGCCTTCTTGTCCTGCTCGTCCTGCAAGCGTCTCGCCTGGGAGTCGTTCCGCTCCTCCTTCACCGGTGGTAGCGACTTCCGGTATATGACGTTCACCTGAGGAACGCGAAGCGTGGTAAGAAAACGGGCAAAAAGGAACGAACAGGACAAACAAGGGGGCAATAACAAAGAAAAGAGGTGTCATACTAGCTGGACGTGGCCCTGGTCTGGCATCATGGGGACGCAGGCGACGCCCCCACCTCGAACGCGCCGGCGAAGGAGGCGCGTACTCGGCGGACCACCCTCTCGAGGGGCAGCTCGTCCTCTGCGAGACGACACCCCGTGAGGTCCGCCCCCGGGCGCATCTCGTCGAGGCGTCGCGGGCGAGCCATCAGCGGCACGACTCGCCGCTAGTGGAAGGCCGACGCGACGATCGCCGCCGTAAGTCCCGCCTTCTTTAGATTGGAGACCGCGCCCAGCAGATGGTCGAGGCACTTCTGCTTCTTCTGCTCGACGTCATACCTCTAGTGGTCGAGCCTTGAGTCGATCGTCCTCCCGATGTAGGCGGGGAACAGACCATCGTCATTCCTCAGGTAGAACCACCCGGAGTGCCATCCGGAGTGGCTCGACGTAAGCTTCGCCGGGATCCAACAGTCTGCCCTCTTGAGGGAGATGCTACAACAGCCTGCCCGGACCATCCTGCGGCTACCGCTCCCGGCCGAGGCGTGGAACAGGCTCGCCTCGAACAGATGGAGCCACAACTCCCAATGTGGCTCCATCCCCAGGTACCCTTCGCACACGGCGGTAAATACCGTCGCGTGGCAGATGTCGTTGGGGGAGAGGTGTTGGAGCTCCACGCTATAGTGGTGGAGGATCCTGCATAGAAGACGGTTGGGGGGGATCCCAGCCCCGCCCGGTGGAAAGCTTCGAAGCTAACCACATAACCCTCCGGCGGGTTGGGCTCAGCGTCCTCCCTCGGCGGCACTATCCACTCCGGCTGGCCCACGGAGGTGATGGGTCGGAGAAGGCCGCTCTCAACTAAGTCTCCCAAGCGTGCCACAGTCGCCGACGACGGGAGCCAGGCGTCAGGGCCACGCAAGATGTAGCTGGCCATGAGGACAGGGAAGTGGATGTGCTCGGATGCGGGGGTGGAAGGTATGTTTCCAATCTCCTCCTCTTCCTACTCTCGCACACGCAGAGATCCGGCTCGGTGGGCGAGGAAGGCAATAGCGAGAGGAAGGAGACAGGGAAGGCAATGGCAAGCGTGCGGAAGCCAGACCCCCACCCCAGTATTTATAACTGGAAGCCCAGCGGGCGGATCCGATGAAAAGGCAAGTAAGTCTCGGCATTTAATGCGCCCACCTACTTCCTCCTCGTATTCCGTAAGATAAGCCGCACCTGTCGCGTCTTCGGGCTCCGCGCCGCACGCCTCGCCACACCCGTCGCGTCGTCGAGCTCCGCGCCGCATGACTCGCCGCACCTTATGCCTGCTACAACTGCAGTCGAACAGACACCTCCTAAAAAGGCGTGCTTGCGGCGGACAACGTGCGATAGTGGGCGTTATCTTCGGAGGTAAGCAACGGACGTCGACCCGTCCGTTAAAATCTCGAGGGAACGAAGGCTGGCCCTCGAACAGGGTTCGACAACCATCCTCGAGTACCTAGTGTTAGAAATGACCCAGGGTTATGGACTCCGGTCCACCCCAAATCTCGAGGGAACGAAGGCTGGCCCTCGAACAGGGTTCGATAGCCGCCCTCGAGTACCTGATGTCATAGATAACCCAGGGTTATGGACTCCAGTCCACCCCAAATCTCGAGGGAACAAAGGCTGACCCTCGAACAGGGTTCGATAGCCGCCCTCGAGTACTCGAGTAAGGAATAATCTAGGAAGGGCCGGCGCGAGCCCCACGGGCGGACCCAACAAAAAGACAGGTAGGTCCCCGCATTTAATATACCTACCTACCTACCCCCTTTGTATTCCACGGGATAGGACGCCGTCTTCGGAGGTAAGCAACGGACGTCGACCCGTCCGTCAAAATCTCGAGGGAGCGGAGGCTGGCCCTTACATAGGGTTCGACAGCCGCCCTCGAGTACCTGAGGTCAGGGAGGACCCAGGGTTACGGACTCCGGTCCACCCCCAAATCTCGAGGGGGCGAAGGGCCGGCGCGAGCCCCTAGCTCGAGAACGAACTCTCGAGGCCCCCTGGAACATATCCGAGGCATGACCAGGGAATACCCAAGGATCCCTACGATGGGAGGCATCGAGCCACCAACTCCCATCGAACGAAGTTGGCTCCTAGGTAATCCACACGGTCTTGTTTAATGAGAATGCCTCAGGGCTTCTATCGACCCCTATCGAACGGGGCACGAGTTCTCACTTGGATTTATACCCACTACCAGCTCATAGAGGACTTCGAGGCTCGTCCTAACGAGGATAGCACGATGCTCTTCGCCCCACAATCCGAGCGCAAGGATCCGTGGGAAGGACGCTATGAGGTAGTGAAAGCCAAGCCACATGAGGCTCGAAGGCCAGACTACGCACGGCACCCCTCGACAAAAGAGGGTCGAAAACACTCGTGACCTGGCAGCCAGAGTTGACCCCCCGATAGGGCACTATGACTCCAGTTTAGCCCTCGAGGGAGCGAAGGCTGGCCCTCGGAAGGGTTTCGACAGCCGCCCTCGAGCACCCCCTTTCTAAGGAAGTGAAACACTCATAGCCTGGCGAACAGAATCGACCGCCCGATAGGGCACGGCGACTCCAGGTAATCCTAACTTCCCTCGATAGAACGCACGTCAAAAACCCCAAAGGAGTTCCTAATCACTCCTCTGGGGCCTCGGGGGCTAACCCCGCGGGGTGCGCGCGCACCCCGCGGAGAACCAGACTCTTTACTAACCCTGCAGATCATCGGCAAAAGCCCCTATACGGATTCTTCTTATCCGCATAGAGGCTTGGGGGCTACTCTCGGGTACAATGGTAAGGGGTACCCTAAACGTGTGACAAATCTAACGCTCAACATAGCAACCATTTTTAAGGTAGGATCTGATCAGTCGTCCGAGTTAACGAAGGAAGGCCCACCACGCAAAGGTCTCCTTCACCGGCAACAGTGACCAGTCATGGGCTGGCCTATTACTGGAAAAACAGTAGGAGGGTTCCCCCTCCATCTCTACCTCAACTGACGGACATGGGTCGAACGAACGACCCCCCGTTTCTACCTCGACCGACGGACAGGGGTCGAACGAACGACCCCCCATTTCTACCTCGACTGACGGACTGGGGTCGAACGAACGACCCCCCGCTTCTACCTCGACTGACGGATGGGGGACGAACGAACGACCCCCCGCTTCTACCTCAACCCCTCGACCCCGATTGACGGACAGGGGTTGAACGAACGACCCCTCCGCCTCCGCCTCGATCCCGAATGACGGACAGGGGGTCGATCGAACGACCCCCGCGCAGGAGGCTCGGTCAGCCCACCCGCTCCCGGTATGGGTTAAAGGGGATCTGATGCGCCCACCTGCCCCACCTAACGCCATGGGCGCCCGCTACCGCAGTCAAATCCATCAAATCACTGCCCATGTCCTGGACCTCCGTCAACTATGCTGCCGTTGTAGCCACGTCGCAGGTACGGACTCCAGAGGCGTCCCTTCGAGCCGTGAGCAGGACGGCCCTCGACGGTGTCTTCAGGGATACGACAGGGTCACGCTGGTCTCGACCCCCCCCCTCGACCAGGGGGCTCGACCCCCGCCTCCAACCACTCCGGCATGGGATCCGTCCTATCCGCTTCGTCCCGCTTCGGCTGTGGAACTTGCACCCATCCACACAAGGTCAACCCTGCTGCGCCATGACGTGCTGCAACGTCCAGTCCGCCATCACCGTGCCCTGTACACCGGAAGGACGGGATGGCCACGCCGCTACAATGATCGACGTCCCGTCGCAAGCATGGCGCCACGGACACCTCTCCCATGCCTCTACAGTCTAGGACCCCTGTAGTCTCAGGCCTCCCCTTGGTCTATAAAAGAAGAAGGGACATGAGACAGAGATCAGAGACACAAAAGAACGGAAGACAAGCGCACGCTCGTATCAGACATCAGCTCTGACCCGTACACACCACACTCCCGATTGCTTGATCGGCATCTCGAGCAATCAACCAACCACCTAGGATAGCCCTGCCAGCCCTAGGCTTCAGCTCATCCTGAGCACCTCCGTGTAAACCTGCTTTTACCCCCCTGTACGAGCACTTCGATGCAAGATAATACAATCCATCCTCCCCGCTGGACGTAGGGCCTTCTGTGCCCGAACCAGGATAAATCTTGTATTCTTCTTGCATCACATCTGGGAGAGGGAGCACGCAATATACAAATTTACTAGCCGGTGGTCTTGACCCCCTGGGTCATAACACCGACACAGGCGTTTGCGTTCTCCTGTGCTTGTTGTGTGTTCACGTCGGCGGCGACCTCGTCGGCGGCCATAGGTGTGACAGGTGGTATTAGAGACGTTCCTTCCTCGGCGTGGGTAACGGGCACCAGCCGCTTTTCATCGCCGCTAGTTATCCTAGCTCCACCTACATCGCCGCCAACCCTTTCCCACCTCACCACCACCATCCCCACCTTCGTTTCGCATCGCCATCCATCGAGCTTCGCCTTCACAGACTAAGCGAGTGTTTAGATTCAGATTGTAAATCCTGGCAGCTGGTTGATTCCGCGGTTTGGCCAAGTTGCGAAACCAACTGGGGTCCCGTAGGTCCGTTTGGGTCGTCTGCATCAGCATGACCGACGTCCTAACGAAGCTTCATCAACCATCCTCAGCGTGAAGCAGAGATCCAAGTCGCCAGCATGACCACCGACTTACCGGTACCTGCTCACCACCTGCTCGACTACGGGCCTACCTCACCAGCCGGCACGTCGGCGACTAAACCACGACGACTAAACCCCGGCAACGAAGCACTCGATCCGCCAGGAAACGAGTCGAGTCTCCCCAACAGGGATTTAGTCGTTTCCATGCGTCTCGTACCGAGCGTCGACGTCGTTCCGCGAGGAAGAAATCGTTTCTCTTTTTTTTTCTAATCACTCCCTTCATTAATTCCATTACCACATCAGCAAAACGATGAGTTTACAAGATAATTAATGGGCATAGAAACTATCATAATTACATTATTGGGACTGTCCTTATATTTACCACGAAACAAAGGACCGAGGTTAACAAAACGCCTTGGACCATGTAAGGGGACCTTTCCACCCGAGGGTAAATCTTGTAAGATAAGAACAACGAGTCAAACGAGCATAACTAGGCAAAGACCATTGGTTGGAATAGAACAATCTTCAACAGTAGTACTCCTACTAGACCCAATCAAATTCATTTTGGAATTGTATAGAGATCATTACCCTTCTTGATCATTTCTCCAACACTTTGAACAAAAGATTTGGAACCAACAGCTTTAACGTCTGGAGACAACTATAAATGCAATAAAAAAAGAAAATTTGAAATAAATAGACTGAATTTAAAACTAAAGCTATTGAAATAAAAAAACAAACAGAAAGTTCAAATTAGCATACATGAATAAAATAACAATAACTTAAAAATAGCAATACCTGCTTTACATGATTTGATGAAGGCGGCAAATTAGCACCCAAACTACGAACCTTCAAACTACAAACTGCTTCACAAGGCAAAGGAGAGCACCGGGAGAAATCTAAAATTTGCAAATAACCAAATTAAAGGAGCATCAGAAATAATCAAACAATAATCAAAACATACATATTTTTGAAAAAAAATAAATTTAAAAGAAAAACAACACTAACACCAGAACATGGGAAAATAGACTTCTTCATTCCACCAAAAATCGGCTAAAAAATACTTCCTCCATCCCAAATTGTAAGTCATTCCAAGAATCTTGGAGACTCAAAGTTTATAAAGTTTGACTAAATTTATATACTATGATAATAACATATTTGATACCAACTAAATATCATTAGATTCTTTATTAGTTATATTTTCATACGATATCTATTTGATATCATAAATCTTTATGTTTCTCTCTATAATCTTCAGTCAAACTTAAAATATTTTAACTCTCTCAGATTCTTGAAATGACTTACAATTTGTAACGGATGGAGTAGAAAATATAATCATCAGTGTTGTGTATAAACAAAATATATAAAAGGCGAAAACAAAGGAACATCCATAATTAAAAGAGAAAATTAGTTCTATACCAGAAGAATCGGAAAATACCACGTAAAATATCATCCAAAGATGGAAACGTTACCTCAGAATAGCATTCTGTCATGTTCTGTCACGTTTGAAGGTAACAACGTCCATCTTCATCCGTTTTTTTTTTTTTTTTTTTTGCGACGATCTCCACCCGTTGGGAGCCTGGGACACTCCTTTCTGCAATTCTGCTCCATCCCTCTATTGCTCATGCTCGCCGGCCGGACTGCTTGCAGACAACAAAAAAACAACGAATGCCACGAATAACTTATGAGCGCATGCCTACCGACGCTTGATCCGCAGGCCACCGACGTGCCTCCACACGGCACATCCAACATGGGCACTGCCCACCGGCACCCACGCTCTGTCTGATTGTGACGCCAACATGTGAGAGACAGAGACTACATGGCGCTTGCTTACCATCACCATTAACTAGCTAGCTACGAGCAGTGCAGCGGAGATATGCTGCTAGTGGCGCTGTGCGTGTTGCGGTGCAGGAGTTGCGCCGGCGACCTCGCCGCACTACACAGATCGATTCTGCGTCCAATGATGGGTGCTGTGTCTTGCGCCCTGGGTGATATGCAGGGAGGCCAAGGCGGCGGTCACCATCGACGAGCTGGTGCGATGTCCAACCAGTGAACCGGACGCTGTGGGGGCAGCTGGCCGCGTCGCTCGCTGGCCTCGCCGCGCTCTGCGGTGCGCTGCTCGTGGGCATGCTCTGGCTCCGGACCCTCAGGTGCTCGACGTCAGCGCCAACGGGCTGGCCAGTCAAGGAAAAGGCGGTGATCCACCTCCTGGGCCTTCTGGTGCTCAGTGTGGTCAACCTCTTGTCTCCGGCGGCGCGCGTCCTGCAATTCTCGATGAACAGCTCTCCGGCGTGTTCCCTCTCGGGTTCGGGCAACACAAGTCGCTCGCCGAGCTCTCCCCATGACGGCAACGATATGGACGGCACGCTCCCTAACGACCTCTTCGGCAAAGATGGCAGCGGGCCGGGTCTGGACCCAAAACCCATGGGTTTCAGACCCGGTGGGGGCGGGGGCGGGTTCAGTTCTTGCCCCGCGGGTTTGCGGGGTTCGGGGACACAAAACGGGTCAGGGCGGGGACGGGTTTGGAGTTTCCCCACGCCAGCAGCACGCTCCCCTCCTCTTCTCTTCCCCACTGCCGCTCCCGGCTCCACGCCCTCTCCCCTCCTCTTCTATTCCCCAGTGCAACTCCCGGCTCCTCACCCGCTCTCCTCCTCTTCTCTTCCCACTGCCGCTCCTGGCTTCATCCCTCTTCTCTTGGTTGTCATCTCTACTCCCAAAGTCCTACACGGGCACACGGCCCCACCCACCGCCCCACCCCGCCCCCGCTCCCCTCCACGCCTCTTGTCCATCGCCCCTCCGTCCCCGCAGCTTGGCTAGATCCTGTCGGCCCCACGGCTTTGTCGGATCCCGTCAGTTCCGTGCATCTGCCGGATCTTGCTGCACCACGCCTCCATCGGCCCTCTGGCGCCGCACCTCCACTGGATTTACCAGCCCCGTGCCTCCACCGGCCCTCTAGCACCGCACCTCCGCTGGATCTACCAGCCCCGCACCTCCTCCCTGCTCACAGGTTTCGGGGACCCGGCGGGTTTGGGAGCAGGGGCGGGTTTGGGTTTGGTTGTCGGGTCTCGGGTGCGAGTCCTCGAACGCTCCACCCCCTAACCCGCCTTATTGCCATCTTTACTCTTGAGCGACACGTCGCTGTAGTTTCTTGCCCTCCACACTCCACACCAACTCCATCTCTTTGCTCCTGCGGATAGATTCACCTCACCTGCGCAACCTCAGCAGCCTCGTCCTCGATGCCAATAGCTTCATGGGGCCCATCCTGTCGAGCCTTCCCGAGTCCAGTGCAGGGTCATGGCCACGCTCAACCTCACCAACAAGCTCACCGGTATGAAACTGGCGTCATTCGCAAACATGCAGATTGAGCTTGGCAACCAACCATCTCTATTTTTTTTCCTTTTTTTGTTTTTATCTTTTCATTCAGTTGCATGGATGCCGATGGAGCTGACTTGCTGCGACGTTACTTCTGAACATGACGGAATGCTATTCCCACGTAACGTTTTCATATTTCGATGGTATTTTACGTAACACAACTCTTTTGATGCTTGTCATCTTTCGGTGCTATAGAACTAATTTTCCCTAATAAAAAAAGTTATATCACCTTTTGAGAAAAATATCTTGAAAATCTAGGCATAGGAGATGTGTAACACCCTACAATTTGCATTCTTTTGAAATATCACAAATTGATCTATTTATTCAAATATAGGAGATAATAATTTTTTGCTAAATCAAAAGAATCATAAGGCTAGATACATGTGTATGCATTCATTCTGGAGCATTTTTTCTTATGTATTGTTTGTTTTTTTTTTCCAAATTTAAACTGATTTCATTATCCTTTTTGAAAGTTAATTGAATTTTGAATTTAGAAAAAGAAATGGTTCTCTTTTCCTTCTCTCCCACTCCCTCCGTTCTGGCCTGCTCGGACCAGCGATAGCTACCGCCGGCCCTTCTCCCTCGCTCGTTGGCACCCCAAGGCCCAAGTTAGCGGCCCAACTAGGGCCGACGCACCCCCATCCCTTCCTTCCCCTTCTCTACTCGCTCACAACCGGGGCCCTCGGCACAATGTCGCCCCTTCCCTTTGCCTTGCTCGTGTCGGAGTCGGCAGACGCAAATTGCACCAACCCCTCCTCCCTAATCCGTGGGATACAATGTGTATTCGCCTTGCCAAGGCTCTATAAAAACGGAACACCCCCACGCCACCCTTGTTTTCCCCATCTACGAGCACCTAGCGCCTGCCATCGAGCCCTAGCAGTGCAAGCCGTCTCTACGGTGATCATCCCTTGATGTTTCTCCGTCGAATTGAGCAAGCTATCGAGCCTTTCCACACGGTATAGGACCTCCCCACGACGTTTTCCCCTTCTTTCTCATTTTGGTTACTCATATGGTGTCACCAATGATGCACAGGGAACCTGTAAGGACCTGATAAGCCTAGGGGGGTGAATAGGTCTGTTTAAAACAAAACTCAAAGCTTCTGTCAGCACAGGCGCGTCACTGCCGCTCACTAGCCCGGCACTGCCGCGGCGCCCCGGCACTGCTGGACTCTGGGCCGGCAGTGTTGGTCAGCTGGACAGAACCTTTATAAAAAATCAAAGACGCTTCGTTTCAGGATAACCTAAATAATAAAAAATCTACATTTATCCTTACCACCATAAGCCATAGGATCATGTTCAGCAAAAATCAAAGACGCTTCGTTTCAGGATAACCTAAGTATTCATCTTTTTCAATAGTCTCTGAAAAAAGTTCAATAACTTCCAAAACTAAAAGATGATACATTTTACTAACGAAATACGCATGCTTCCAAAGCTGGATAAAGATTCATATCATCTCATAAAGCAACATCAAAGTTGATAGAAAAACCACAATTTAAACAATGCTTCTCAATAAGCTTGCAAATAGCATCCTTCAAATCTATAGGAAGCTTGCACTGAGCATAAGAATCAAGCTGACTAAGGAACGGAGGATCAATATTCTTCTTAGGAATTTGAGGCAGCAAACGCAAATCCTAAACAAACAAAGTGCAATACAAAATTTGGTAAATAAAAATGACAAAAACAACAACTAGAAATTCAAAAGAATTGACAAGAGACTATAAGAAGAAACCTTAGCATAGCAAGTCCTCAAATAATGCATAACTAGATGGTAACCAAAACAACCTTCATCTTTGGTGTCAAGACTTGTAACTATTTAATCATATCTTTTTTCCAAACAAAATTTCGAGGAATAGTTGAAGGGACTTGATGTGATCCAAACCAAAATGATCAACATATAGAACCTAGAAAGGAAATAAAGATAAAGGAAAAAAATTAAAATGAAAAGAAGTACAAATAAAAGAAAAAATTATAGCAAGTTATTAAAGACAACCTTAAAGCTTGCTGAGTAGATTTACAACTCCTTAATTGATTGAATAACTCGATGTACTCAAGCAACCATGATAGATTATATCCACACCAACCATATGCTCGAATCTTATTAAGATCTTTAAAATACCAAAAAAATTCTAACATGGAGCAGCAGAAGAACTATGGCAAAGAAACATACTCACCACAACCACAATGAAACAAATGAGCATGTCGTCATTAGACATTTCTTTCTTGGAAATGAGCATCAAAGAAGAGGCTGACTAGAGGTACACTTTCCTTCCCAAACCTTGACAGTAAAGAGAACTTGCTAGTGGTATAATCAATAGGAAATGACTAACCACCAAATAGAAGATCAAGAAACAAATGAACAACCTCCTTAGTAAGAGATATAACCTTGTCATCAACAACTATGTCACTAGAGTTATAGTTTACAAGACGAGCAACCCTGTGAACAAAATTTCTAAGCACAAAACAATTGCCAAACAAAAGCAAAGATCCAAATCCAAACTTCTAAATCACATCATTACGATCAGGAGAAAAAGATCTGATCACATTGGAAAATGTTGAAACAAAAAATCTTGAGAAATCAACTTTAGCTACCATCAGACTTCTTCTTCTTGACCTAGAATTATTAATAGGCCAAATAAATAAACATGTTCAAAAAATATAGAAAATTTTAGAAAAAGAAAATCAATACATACATTATGAGTCAAAGAACTTAATAGATTCTTCAATATCTTGACCCTAGAACCCTAAACATGAACAATACAAAAAATAAAAATCAACCAAAAAATAGCCAAGTTAAAAACCAAAAAAAGGAACAAACAAAAGAGAAGAAACCACACTTCTTTCATATACTGCTTGTACAATGCTTTATTGAAAGATTGATGACCATTAGACATTGAATCATAAAACAACAATAAATAATGAATAGGGAAAACATATGATTTAATTTACAAAATTAATTTTTATTTGCATCTGAATCGAAAATACCATCATAACTTGAGTCATTAAATTCATTAGAGCATCTCCAACAACTCATTAAAACAACTTGTTATCCTTATAAATTTGGCAAAATCACAAAATTCCCTCTCCAACAACTTCTCAAACCAACTTGCTATTTTTCCCAAGTTGCTATCCACGGTCTCCATGCGCCTATATTTATCAAGTTGCTATCCAACTTGTTATCCTTATAAATTTGGTAAAATAAAAAAAATCCCCTCTCCAACTACTCCTCAAACCAACTTGCTATTTTTCTCAAGTTGCTATTCCTAAGTTTGATAAGTTGGAATAGCAAATTATTGGAGAGATGAGTTTTTTTCACTTGCCAAATAATTTAGCAACTTGTCAAACCATAAGATTTAGCAAATCAATTTTTCCAAGTTGTTGGAAATGTTTAGCAGCTGAAGAATTGGCACACAAAAACAACTCCTTGTCATTAGGACCATCACAACCATCACTACTTACAACATCCAAAAACAAAGACTTCCTTTTCCTAGCCATCTAATAAATGAATAGGAAATATAATTAAAATATAAATAATAGCAGAATACATTTAAAAAACAATACAATTACTTAAAACAAGAACATACAAAATATAAGAATAAGTAAGGACAGTAATAGAAAGACAGAGATCAAGGCAACCACTGAATTATCCAACTTAGTAGTAAGAATCTCTACAACTAAAACATACGGAAATATATCGTCCTGCCACCCAACCGCGCCCCACAGAGCGCTGCCCCGGCAACCGACTTCGCTCCCATCACGAAAGTTCCCCCCGGCTTTCACCTGGCGTAAACCCGACGCTCCCACGTCCGTCCTCGAATTCCCCGCTCCAACGCCCTCCGAGGAGTTCGCCTCGCGCACAACAATGGCAGCGCGGCCTCCGCTCTTCTGTCGCGCACCGCCCTTGGTCGTCTGGCGCGGCGGCGCCATCGCCCTCGTCCTCAACTAGCGGCGTGTGGCTAGGACACACATAGATATAGAATTGAGATTCGGATGGAGTACGTGGACCCCTCACCGGCTTCAGCTTTCCTCGGCGGTCAATTTATTTGGCAGTCGGGCACCGCTGTAGGGAGTTCCTGATCCGGTGATCTCCATCAAATATGATTCCCGGTAACACTTACTGCAGCTAATGCTTGACGGGAATTGATTCGATGCCATATGTTAAGTATGCATCATTGGCTTGATGAATTTGGTGCATGCTTTATTTAGTTCAGTTTTTGTTGTGGGTGTCAATTTTTTTACCACAAACAATCTGTTTCTAAAGCAGTAATCGTGGTAGTAGTGAGTTTAATCTCTTTTTGGCATATATATATGGCAACCTCCTATTTAATTCTTCCTTATAAATCTATGGGTCCTACATACTCTTCATTTTAATATGCTACCTTCAATGCCATCTATCTGTGTGTATTTACTGTGGATAGTTTAAAACAATTTGCCGAAGAAGAGATTCAATGAACAGAAATCAATTTACTTTGGATATCTAATTTGTCTCAGCAAAAAAGAGAACAGTATAGTTTTCTAGAGAGGTCTAGCTTAAATAAATTAGTGAGAATGAGAGGATCAGATAGGAGGGATAGGCTGCTCCAAAAGGCGCATGATGCATGCAGTGAAAATTAGGCTCCTTATAGTACCCGTGCTTCACCAGAGTTTGCAAATAACTCTATTTAAATGAATAGTTAAGTGTCATTTTGTAAGAAAGTTGATGAAGTATATAGGAAGCACTAGGATATAATGGAGAGTCATTTTTTTGAATGGAGTACATATTAGTTCTTAATTTTAACTGTCATGGATCATGGTCTCCTCAAAACATACCATGTAATTTTATAATTTTTTTATCCATCACAGCGCACGGTCACTCATCTAGTCATCCAATACACAAAGCAAGATAGCAAATATAAGTACTAGGACAGAGCTAACCGCCGTAACAAACTTCCAAGTGGGACCCGCCCCCTTCCTAACCGACTCGATCGCCTGGGTCGATCCCACTCCAACCATCCCGCCCCCTTCCCCCTCCTACTTTCTGTTTAAAAAAGAAGCGCTTCGGCGAGCCGCTATACTCCGCCGCCCCTCAGCAATCGCCACCACCACCACCACCCTCTCGTCCTCTCCCCGACCTCCATCTCCATCTCCTCTCTCTCTCCGGTCCCCGAAGCAACCCTGCTCTCTCTCCCGTCCCCGTGGTCCGTCACCAAGCAACCGAGAGCAACACCATGCCTCGCGGAGGAGCGCGAGGCCGTGCCCGTGGCGGCCACGGTGGTGGCCCGTGGCCGCGCCACCGCTCCCCATCGCCGCCTCCCCGGGGCGGACGATTTCTTCCCGCACGCCCTCGTCGCGACGCCGCCGCTCCTGTACATGCACGCCGCCCGTGGGCGGCTGCTCCTCCTGCCGGCCACCGCGACGAGCACGAGGCGGCCCCGAACCTCCCGCCTAGAGCCCGTGTGGTGGCCGGGGCGCTGCGGGCGCACATCCGGCGTCACGGGCCAGGCTCTGCAGCACCGGCGCGCGGGGCCAGAACACCGAGGCCGACTAGCGCCGCGGCATCCGGCGGCTTGGTTCCCAACATCCCCTTGCTGACGGCGGATAATCTCCAGAACGCCCAGGTTCCCGTTCTTGCCGGGGACTTCGTCTCCTACATCACCGGTGGAGCGATTGGTGGCCTCAGGCAACTGGTGAACGGCGGGCGCGCCATTCTCTACGTGTCCGCTGACGATCTTATCGGCCATGGCGCGGCCCGTGTCGTTGCTGAGTGCGGGCCACCGCGTCTGCTCTTCAGGGTCAATCATGTCAGAGTGAGCGCCGTCTTCCGCATCGTGGGCGGCGCGGCGGCGGGAGCGGGCGCCCAACTTCCTCGCGCGGTTGAGGAGCGGGTCGACCACCCCGAGGACGTCGAAGAGGCTGGCCCATTCGAGGGCGAGGAAGGGCCTCCCGCTGCCGTCGAAGGAGAAGGCGTTGTGGACGGCCACGACGAGGAAGACCACCTCGTCCATGAGGATGGCCCGCTCGCGGGCGAGGAAGAGCGCGCCGAAGCTCCCGTCCAAGAAGCTGCACGCGTCGAGGAACCGGAGCCCGCCTCTGAGTTGACGGTCCTGGTTCGTTTCATTTGCGCACGAACTGATCTATTAACCTTGCATTGGTTGAAGTTTAAAATGTCTTTTCTGATATTTCTTATAAATGTTTCACCTCTTTTCTATTCAGAGTCCCAATATGCTTAGGCATGAGCAGGGTATAATTTGTTAATTCATCCTAGTTCTTTTTTAGAAAATGTAATTGTTTCACATTTATTTGAAATGGTTGTTTCTGAAGCTTGTTCATTACACTGATTATTTTATTTGCTTGCTCATCATCTGCAATTTGCCTATTAAAACATTCATCATAGCGGCTTTCATCGTAACGGCTTGCTAACACGCAACTGAACGTTGAGTGAAACCTGGCCGGTAAAATTACCCACACTATGGTTATCATCCATCTTGTAGTGATGACGGTTTTACCCAGTCAAGAGGTGGATATACCATAGGCAAGGGTTGATTGAACGGTAGCTGAGTTATGTCAAATATACATTCAACATAGCTGGGTGCTTTGAACTTCATCTTATAAGCTATCTTCGTATTTTGTTTATTCACTTTTGTTCCTTCTATTAAGATTCAGCTCAGTAGCTTGTCTGACACATACTAATCCTTTATTTGCCAACCAGCTATACAGCTGTGCCCCTATAGCAAACATAGGAGAAGCCTTATTAGACTTAGTTTTATTACTTGTAGGTTGTTTCGCCTTTATATTACCTGGAGATGAATCCAACCTTGATTCGATTTCTAATCTGCAGCGGAATGCCCTCGAAGCCACGTACCTTATCATGAGCCAGGCACGACAGGACGTGCAGCGATTGCTCAATCAGAAGCAGCACATAGCGGACCAGGCAGCGGCGACGGGCGACTGGAAAGCCACGCGCGTGCAGCAACGCGCCCTTGAAGCGTTAATCGCGAAGAAAACCAAGGTCTATGAGAAGACGAAAGCGGATGCCAAGGACGTTCGACTCCAACTAATTCGGCTAGGAGTTGCTGAACCACCGTCTACCCCTGATGGAGCGAGAGAGCATTCTGATCATCTGACGGCGCGCCGGTGAAGGTTTTTGTGGCGGGGCGAGAGCATGCAGGCTGGCTCTTACCAAATCTGATTGTTGCTTCGTGTTCTTACAAATTGAGCTCCCTCTAAACTTCCCTCGCCTCTTTGCATTTAAGTAGGAGAGATGTCCTCTGTAGGACCATACGAACTGTTAAATATCTTCTTGATAAACTGATGAGCACCATTCTCAGCCAATATAAGTGTTGACTGGAGCTCAAGCCACTCTAGATTGCCAGGCCTTGGCCATCTTCTTTCCGAGATATTGAGCAGCAACTGAACCACCAGATGCGAGCAGACCAGACACTGCTTGCCGCACGCTTGAAACCATTACTCGGCGCCTCAGGGCACTCCGTGCACAGTTTGCTGCCATGTCCTTCGAAGAAACTATGGTGCGTGATGGTATTTCTACAGAAAAATTGTCTGATGTGAGAATGTGTTATTATAGAATGGTCAAGGCTGCAAGATTCATGAGAACATCAGGGGCATTCCAACCTTTTCCATGTAATTTGTGTCTTCCTTGCATTTGGCTTTGGATCGTCCACGGAAGAACAGAGAACAGTTCATTTGTCGTAGATGGGCCACAATCCTGTAGACACGCGAATCTAATGGTTAGACATTGGAACCAAGCATACAAGTACATTTATTTAATAAAGCGATCTCAGTTGCCATGATTTATACAAGCTTCAAATTTATACTGACTCCGATCCAATATAAGTCCATTAGGGCATTGACATGATCTCTAGGGTTGCACTGATCAGTTATATCTTTAAGAATATATCATTTTAAATCGAAAGAGTTATATATTATGAAAAATATGTTTCATGATGAATCTAGTACATTAACCTCATGGTATTAATATATATAACTTTTCAGTTAGTGATAATCAAAGTTAAAATAGTTTGACTTAGGACAAAGCTAAATGGACTTATATTTGGGATCAGATGGAGTAGTTCCAATTGCTACTAGGAATTCACACCAAATTTCCGAAGTGGTAAAAAACTCTTAGCATAGCAAAGGTAAGAAGAGAGTCGCAAAAAAAAAAAGCAAAGGTAAGAAGAGTAAGGCAGTACCGTGAGTGCAAAAGAACATGAGCACACAAACATGTCAAGTCCATGTACTAGGATAACAAAGTACACAGATCACATTGTTGTGCGGTCCACAAAGAATGGTGAAAACCAGAGGCTAAGCACTTCTATAGTTTTATCTCTTTGAACAAACTGTGAGTATGAGCGGAAGGTAACAAACCTGCCGGAAAGTCTTATATTGTCCTTGGGATGTTGTCTTCAATAGCCCTTCAGCAATATACTCTTGCAAGAGGGGTCTGTACATCAATTGAAACGACTGAAGACTACCCTCAACAATCTTCTTCACCTGATTTATAGTAGGAATTGAGTGTGGAATTACGAACCAAAAAGAAATCCTATTAGCACACTGTCTCTCAAAGGACTAATTGTCAATTATCTTATCAGTCCTTCCCAGAAAATTCAATAACTACCAACCAGTATATTTTGCTCATCCCAGTGAAAACAGTACTCAAATGGTATGCAGTACCTAGGTGTATGTTCTATTATGCCACAGTTAAGGGCACCACAAACATAAATTGTAACATGCTACAATCCATTTGTTCATGATTGAGTTTGCAAAGGATAAGAACATGATATTTTCAATTTAGAGAAGTACACAAATGATTTGCTTTTGGTTGTGCAAAACAGACAGGAGCACCTTTGTCTTTGTGAAGAATGATGTAATATTAAATCGAATTGACATGATCACATGTGTAGAGCGAAGGTGAACATGCAGTTCTTTTGTTGATACCTTATCTTTGTCTTCAGCAAACAGCATTCTCAAATCACCCATATATGATAGACTACAAATTTGAGCGTATAGATCGTACTGCACAAAGAGGGATAAAAGAAGGAAGATCAAGAAATCCAGAATCAACTACCAAAACAAAGGAAATAATTTCATGGCAGGAAACATCAAGTTAGTAATAACCTCGGTGAACTCTTCTGGCAAAAGGAGTAGAGAAGCTGAAGTTGCCATTTCTAGGTTAATTGAGTTGACCTTCCTTATATCCCAGTTGTCAACAAGAACATGAACCTACCAAAATACAGAGAGAAAACCAGGGGCCCTGTTTAGTTCCAACCAAAATCCAAAATCCAAAATCCCAACTATTTTGGATTCCAAAATCCAGAATGCAAAATATTTTGGTGGGGTGTTTAGTTCCAACCAAATTTTGGATCCCAATGATGGGGATTGTGAGGATGACACACAAACTAATGCAAAGATTCCCTTATTTTGGCCTCTTGAGTCCAAAATGCAAAATGGGGAATGGACCACTTTTTGCCAAATATTTTGGGTGATGTTTAGTTCTATTTTGCAAAATGAAGAGCCAAAACCCAAAATATTTTGGATTCTATGGGAACTAAACAGGGCCTAAGATAATGTCAACTTCGCAAAGAAAGATATACATATATACACATAAAAGGCACTACAATTGAGGAGTGAACAACTCAAAACTAAGCAGCCAATGAATATAACCTCTACGAGCAAAACAAATAAATAGAGTAGCTACACGAATATGGTCCATATCAGGCAAAACATGTATCGTCACAGCCACAAAAGATAATTGGAGCCATGGTCTAAAAGTGAGAAAAAAACATATAAAGCGTACAATCCCAATCTAGCAAAATCAGCATTATGTGACTGTACATTTAAAGAAAGGGCATTTCACATCCATACCGGTTTCTGCAGCCGGCCACTGAGGTAGAACCTATCCCAAGTCAAGACATCCATCGCCAGGCCCCTCATCCTCACCACCCCATACTTTATCCTCTGCACCACCAAAACACAAATTTCTTCAGAAAGTACTCAATTCACGCACAGCCCGTGGAACACAATGCCGTCCACCACAAGGCGCAGCCATTCACGATACCTTGTCTCTCCACTCCACAAACGGGTTGAAGTACACCCCGACCCCAACACGATCAGCCAGCCCAGTGATCTGAGCTCCAAAGACCAAGAAACAGTCGACCATTCAGACAGTTAGCCAACAACCAACCAACCAGAGAGATTGTGGTGATGTTGCTATGACAAAGCTTACGGCGCCTGCACCCAAGCCTGCCATCCAGCGGGAGTAGTGCCCGGGGTTCCTTTCCAGGTTCTGCACCGACCAACAAACCATTCCTTGAGCATAACATCAATTTAAGGATACGAACCAATCTGACGGATTGATTGACCAAACTGAAAGGAGGTTGAGGTGAGGTGAGGTGACGCGAGAGAGATGGTTGGGTTCCTAGCACCTCGGAGTGCCATTGGAGCGGGTCAGCGACGCCGAGGATGTAATCGACCATGGACGTCCCGTCGGGGCGCGCGTGAAGCCGTACGCGCAGCAGAAGTCCACCGGCGGAAGGAGGTCCCGGAGTGGGCCAGCCAGCTCCGCCGCCCTCTCCTCCTCCGCCACAGCATTCATTTTAGCCGCGCGCTCTAGTTGCTAAGAGCCTAGAAATTTAGGCCGGGGACGGGGGCGACGCGGTCGCCGGAGCTAGGGAGCCGCCGTCGGCGGCGGGGATTTAGAAGGCGGTGCTGAATCTGGGCCGTTGGTAAGTGGGTCGACGGTCTGCATTGCACGCCTTGTGCAACAAACGGCCCAATTAGAGCTAACTCCTATGCATTTTTGTTTCGTTTTTCTTCTTCTTCTATTATGCTGAATTGTTGATCCTATTTTAATAGCTCTATTCATGTAGTTCATTTTCAAAGGTTCATACTTGTATAATTTCTACCAGGAATTAGTTGAATTATAAGTATTTTAGTATACAAAATCATGCAACTGGGTTCATTTTAAAATATTCTTCACAAGTTTTTATATGTTTTCTTGTAAAAACAATGGTCACAAGACTCAAGTATAATTCTGAGATAAAATAAAGTGCGTGTCAAATGGCTGGCTAATTCTCTGTCACATGCGGCACCTCTCACATTTGCATCAAATTCAAGTTTGTTTCACAGCCAAGTTAAAAAAAAGTTAGAAAATATCCAACATACAATATCCTACTTCGTATATCATATTCAAATATAAATACTCAAACGGATATCTAATAGGGATATAGAATGGACATTAATCTCCAACGCACCTAACACAATCCGTATTTGACTTTCAATCCAAGCGGAGGGAGAACTGTCCAAATTCATGTAATTCGTATACAGTGGTTCATATCCTATTCATTTTCATCCCTACAATTGTAAAGAACACAGCATCGCATATCAGAGACGAGATTACATATATCAGTTCTCATATCAGTGTATTACAAGTCATACAAATTGGCCCACTGAAGCATCAACGTATCCTTCAAGTGAGACAGAAGGTAAGTACAACCTGATCAATTTGCAATGCCAGGTGCGCCTGTCTTAGTTTAACGTTTAAAAATACAAGAATCACCGAATCACTATGAGGTATCCCCACATGCTTTCTGCGTGATGTCATCTCCATGTGAGTGCTGTAAGAATTTGATCAGAAACAATAGCTCCAAAATTGCTAGGCTAAGTAGACAGTGCGTCATGAATTAGCTTGTTTGCGATCTCCTTTGAGAGCCCCATTACACTATCACTAGAACCAACCTGCACAAGTCAAGGAACTAGTTCATATTTATATGAATGGAAACAAAAACCCTACAAGACTACCAAGATAAGGTGAATGAGACACTGACCACTGCTTCAACAAACGGCAGCGTCAATGGATGTTCAAGCAGCAAGCCACCTGCAACCCTAAATACTACTCCCTCATCGATCTAGCAAATAGGGCAGAGAAAAAAAACTCATTGACATAACAACATGGCAAATATGAAAATATTGAAGCTCGTGATGGTAATCCAGCATTCAAGTAGAATAAATGAGCACATACCAAGCTCTCGATGACCTCTTCTGGTATATCGTGGAAATAAACCTGCGGAGTGTAGAATGATGATGCAAAACTTCCTTGGTCAATTATCATCCATAAATATTACATTTAAGACAAAAACTTCCTTTTGACACAATAAATTTGAAGAATCTTGTCTAGCAAATATTCATTCCCCTACATCTGTGAATTTCATTTGCATTGGACCATCTATCCTCTTGCACTAGTAAATCTGATTTGAATGGCAACATAACAAGAGTAGCCTTAATGTTGGTTAAAAAGAGAAAATTACCTCAGCTTTGTCCAAACTCCCAAGTCGTTTCCCAGTTGTAAGATTAGTTACAACTACAGACCCAACAGTTGACACATGACCTCCAGAATAGCCTGGAGAAGATTATGATTCACTTAATAAGCAAATGCATTAAAATATTGTGAAACAGACTTGTAGTGGACAGCAAAACCTTTCAGGAATTGACGTGCTTCTTCCTTGGTGGTTGGCTTTTCTCTAATAATCCCTTCATGGACGACCACCTCAAAGTCAACTACAATTCAGTATGCAATCATACAAATGATAACACACTAGCAAAAATAAAAGATAAGATACATTCCACCACAACTGTGGCATACAAATTCCACCCAAATTAGGAGTGCAGAGGTACTCAAGACATACTATGTCAGAAGTGATCAGGAGTGTGGGTTGATTGCCTTCTTTCGGGTAATCAGCAATGTTCAGTCTGGACATGATAGCATCAGCCTGAAAAATGCTTAAAGTAGTTAACTAATGCTGGGGTACAAAAAAAAAAGTTGGTGCTAGATGAACAACCAAGGCCCAATTTGGCTGGACATTTCTCCAGCCTCCTTGTCCTCCCACAGAAAGAAGTATTAGTTTTCATGTAGCTTTAAAAACAAGTATGTGTGAAAAATTTGTTCGTCACAAGCAAAACTGAAGCCCATGTTGAAGTCAATCCTAACCATTACATTTGATCACAAATCCAGGCAGACTGATGCAGGCAACTAAATGGGAACACAGGCACAGCAAAAAATGTGAATACATCAATTTCAACACATTACTGACCATTTTGTGCATTGAATCTGTTGTGTAATATGGTATGCATCCAGAAAATTTACATAAACTTTAAGGATCTTCCTAATTTTATGCTTCAGATGTCCAGCTAAACTCCTAAAGAAGTTGCAAACTTATCCAACTGCTACGAACTATCAACTAACCACAAGAATATAGTTATAAGATCACAAATCAGATCCCAAGTGAATCTTAGTCATATTTTTGCGTCATAAAAGGAAGCTACAAAAATCCAAAAATTATGAACATTTTTTAATGATGCTTAGGATCACTGAAAAACTCACTTATATCGTGTAATGCATGAACACCTCATCTTTTTCACTAAGTATCACAATGGTGCATGTCTATGCACATAACTATTACATCCATTACTGCCGATATTGAGATGCCAAACAGGTCTCACTGCATAGGTATGCAATGCAATAACACTTACTGAGTGAAAAAAAAAAGAAAAACACATGCATAAAAAGGATATGAATGGTATGTGGGAAACCAAATTGCATCCTAGAAACTCTTAGAAAATCTATAAAACGAGTTGACTTTATTTAAAAGCAGTCATGGTACTATGGTAAAAACTAATGGTTTGGTTTGAAATCAACAAAGAAAATAAGTCTCTCAAATCTTGTTTTACATTCTTTTGGAGATTTGATGCTCCTCAATTATTAGCTATGCAAATTCAGAACAACTTCAGGAGGCAACTGAAGCAGTGAATAGCAAAATACAAAACCGAAAAAAAAAATCCCAGAAAAATATGAAGATTCATCCAAGACTTCACACAGAAGTGTACTTATATGATCAATCCCTTCAGCAGTCTTGAGAAGAGAATCCATTTCTTTGTTGCTGGATGGCCAGGTTCAGCACATGACCATGTATATTGAATGATACTTTGGTCGGTCGACCATGCAAAAAGTTTCCACCACCCTGAACCTGGAGTATACTTTATTTGTTCTCAAATCAAAATGATTTATGTACAAAATTCCAGCATTCATTGCAGAACACTATTTTTATATATTCAGGGATTCAGAGAAAAAATATCTTGTTGATGAGGGTTATTCCAATAAAAAGACCTTTTCTATGTGTTGCGAATGACAAAAGTTCCACCTACTGAACTTTCATGTGTGTTCTCATGCAGATTGAAGAAAATAAAGGCATCGCATAGTTTCATATATAACCACAAATGAAAAAAAAATATTTTGAACTCCCAATACAACGCACAAAAGGACTGTCTTACTACAGGTAGAATATTATAGCAACAACTTGCAGCACCCAGCAACGCATTTGTAATTGAACCATACAAATCATCACATTGGCAACTGGATGTAACTGCAGAAGCTACAACATAGCACAACGCATAGCATTGTCTCACCAAAGGGGGAGAAAAAAACAGGACATTTTGTTTCTGTGCCTACCTTGGCCTCTGCGAGGACCATCACCAGGTCATCAGGATTCTCCCTCCTGATGCTCTTCTCGTCGATGTCCGCAGTCTGAAACCATATACAGAAAGACAAACAAATCCATAAGCATTCCATTTCAACGGCAGAATCAGAGCGGTCAGCGGCAAAGCAGAGCAGCACGACCCACCATGACCTGGAACTCGAGCCCCATCTCCTCTAGGATATGCTTTCGCGCCACCGACGACGACCCCAGGATCAGCTGCGGCGGGACGAAGCCACAGACGGCCGGGCCGACGGTCAGGACAAGTTGTTCTTGTTGGATTGAGAAATTGATGAGGAGGACGAACCTTGAAAGGCTGCTGCCTGGCGGGCGGTGAGGAGCCCGTGGCCATGGGGCTCTTGCGCGCGGTGACGCGAGGACGGCCGCGTCGCGTCGGCGGAGGTTCCACCTGGAAGACGGGGGCGGCGCTGCTGGGAAGTGGGGACAGAGTGCGGCAGCCGCAAAACCTGTGTGGGAGAGGATATGGCCCCCGGGGCGAAACGCTGCAAGGTGTTCAGGGAAAATTGCAATTACGTCCAAGGATGAACGAGTTCTGATGTAATGACATCAGATAAGGCGAATTATATAATTAATACTTTATTAGAAATGACAGAACATTGCGCAGATTTGACTAAAGATTGAATAGAAATATAGAATTATGTTGTTGTTTAAGCAAAAGACTTATCGCATAATCGTAAGAGTCGTATTATAATTACTAGCAAAAAAAAATGTTCGTGAGATGCAACGGAGATCCGATCGCTGACCTCCATGTGTACCCACCATCGTTTTCGCGCACGCCTACGACTTCCAACAGCGACGACTTCAGATGTGCCCACCACGCTGCGCCATCTTCCTCCAGCCTCGCAAGCCCCAAACACCACCGTAGACCGCGACACCAGTCAAGAGCCGATGTCGAACCTCGTACTCCACCGCCGAGTGCGCGACCCAACATGTGGTCACGCCAGATCGAGCTCTGCCGCTCTAGTTCCCTCGTCGACTTGACACGTTGGCCCGTCACGTCTCTGCCTCCACCTCATCGACGATTCACGGGCTCAACAATGTCGTTGGTTAGATTTATTAGATTGATTTGATAAGTTGTTGTCCTATTAAGGTAATCTGATTTGGATTTATATGGTAATCGTATTTGGGACTTACCCTATTTGGGACAGGAGACCTAAGCTAGTTGAAGCAGCCGAGTGGCTTACGTATTTTATTTAATTTTAATTATATGGCGGTTGTTTCTCAATTTCTATAATATTTGTATTTGGATTTAACTCCAATTTTAGTAAATTTCAAGTTACAACGTGTATTGGAGTAGAACACAATCCAAATAGACATAGATGAACATTCATGGAGTTAGTTAGGGAAAGACGTACCAAAAATAGGTAAGTTTCAAGTGGCAACTCGTATTGGAGTAGAACACAATCCAAATAGACATAGACGAACATTCATGGAGTTAGCTAGAGAAAGACGGACCAAAAATAGGTAAGTTTCAAGTAACAACTCGTATTGGAGTATAACACAATTCAAATAGACATAGACGAACATTCATTGAGTTAGTTAGGGAAAGACGAACCAAAAAATTGGCTGAAATTTTGCCTCTTTATTAATATATATATAGGTATAGACAAGCAAACTTGCCCATGCGTTGCAACGGGAGAAAAGAATTAAATATTAGTAAAAAAACTGGCGCACTGCACGTATTGCTCTGATGCTCTCAACGACTACACAGAGTCCATCTGCACGCATCCGTGCTTGTGCGTCTATGCTCTCAACGACTACACGGAGTCCATCTGCACGCATCCGTGTTTGCGTGTCTATCTGCGGTAGGTTGCTCCACGATCTCCTTTGCGCCTGTACCGATAGCTCCACCCGAATCCGCTAGAGATCACATCTTTCCACCAAATCTGGCCAGGCTTGCAGCGCAATCGGCATACACAGACCCAATCTATGTAGTGTCGTGGGCTGTTGGCCGAGCGAGACTAATAACGCGGATCAACTCGGGTTCGTCGACCCGCTCAGGCAGGTATAGTTGAAAGATCTCTAGTGTTTTGGGTAATTGATGAAACCTAAGTACTAACCTAACTCTAAGTGTAAGTAGGCTTAGTACACAAGGTACAGATGAAGGAGACAAGTGATGGAGCATTGGAGGCTAAGGAGGAAGCTAGCAAAGGTTCCACACTTGGAAAAGAAGATAAGAGGAGGAAACCCTAAAGCTATTCAAGGCAAAGGTATAACTAGGGATTTTCATTTTGGTGATCAAGACACCTAGTGGGTGTGATTACATTTAGGATAGGTAACCGTACTATGAAGAGGAGGAAATAGTTAGTGGTTACACCTATCAAGTGCCATTAGGAGCTCATTACATGCATTGCATCTAATCCTAATGAACAACCCTTGTAAAACTTGTTAAAATATGCCACACACATGCACAAGTCAGTGAAACACTTGGTGATGGCACATGAGAAGCAAGGGAAGCAAAAGAGAAGAAGGTTCTGATCAAGACAGGAGCTCCGGACCAGTCTGTATGTGAGCACCGGACTATTGAAAGTGGTCCGATGGTTCAGACTCAGGCAGGGCTCAGATAGTGAAGCTTCGGACTAGTGGTCCGGTGGTGCATCGGACTATCAGAAGACTGGTTTTCAGAAGTCCGGTGGCTCAGCAGGAAATCAAGACAAGCTCCGGACCAGGCGAAATGGTCCGGTGGTCAGCTTCGGACTGGTGGTCCGAAGCACTGGCACTCACTGCATGAAATCGTCAAAGGACTGGAGAAGCTCCGGACCAAAGGATATGGTCCGGTGGTGAGCTCCGGACCAGAAGTCCGGAGCATGGGTGCTTACTGTACTCCAAGTTGGAGCTAAGGCAAAAGCGTCGGACCAGGGGCTCCGGACTATGGCAAGTGGTCCGGAGGTCAGATGGTTTGAATCTCCAACGGTCAAATTCAGAAGACAGAGGACACGTGGCGCATGCAGAAGCGTCGGACTAGGCTCCGGACCAGGCGTCGGACCATACCGTCGGACCATGTGCATTGGTCGGGTGGTCTGGAAAGTAGTCTGGTGGTCACGTTCTGCAGCTCCAAAAAGAGAAAAAAACGGCTAGTTTCTTTGAGGAGGCTATATAAGGGTATGTGACTGGTTCAAGGAACCACTCTTGCACATTTGGCTGATTGCATACTCTTGTGAGCAAACCACACACACTCCCACTCATCTCTCTTAGTTGATTGTTCATCCATTCGAGAAGATAGAGTGATCAAGTGCATTGCATGAGTGTTTCATCTTAGTGGCACTTGGGAGTTGATACCGCTGCTAGTTTCTTGTTACTCTTGGTGATTGCCTTCACCTAGACGGTTTGGAGCAAGCGGTGTGGATTCTAGAAGCTTGGTGATTGTGCTTCGTCGACCACAAGTGAAGATTGTGAGGGGTTCTTGTGCCTTTCCCACGGGAGATCACAAAGGTAACTCTAGTGGATTGCGCGTGTCTTGGAGAACCCTTATCTTGTGTTGGTTGTGAGGCACCCGGTGACGGGTTTGGCGTGTGATGCCAATTAGCTCTTGAACCTCCAAGTGAGCCGACACAACAAGGACGTAGCTAGTGGGGAAACTAGTGAACCTTGGTGAAAAATCAAGTGTCATCCTTGTGTGATTGATTGGTGTTCTTAGAGCTCTCAACTTGATTGGATCAATCCTCTACTCGGCGGTATAATCACTTTCACCTCCTTTGCATTTACCTTATTTATACTTGTTTAGTATATTAGGTTGTGCCTAGAGGGCAACTAGTCTTGACTAGGATTTGAGTGCTCCTAGAGCTATATTAGGATAGCAATTGTGGTAGGAGGCTTCGCATCCATTAGTTTGCTAGTGCTAGTCTAGCTTCGCCATCTTGCTATCTAACTTGTTGTTAAGAATTGTTTTTAGATTTCGAATTTAGGCTATTCACCCCCCCCCCTCTAGCCTTGGATAGGACCTTTCAAGTGGTATTAGAGCTAGTACACCGTTGATTTGAGGCTTAACAACCTACGGTGTGATCATGGCTCATATCAACAACATGAAGAAACCACCAAGATTTTATGGTTCCAACTATGGCTATTGGAAGGTCAAGATGACCGCACACATCAAGTTAATTAGCCGGAAGGTGTGGCTTGTGGTGGACAAGAAGTTTGAAGTTGCAAATGTGGAAGCTCTAACTACACAAGAGGAAGAGAAGCTTCAACACAATGACATTGCTCTTAGTGCTATCCATGAGGCTCTTGATGAAAAGGTCTTTGAACAAATCAAGAATCTAGAGAGTGCTCATGAAGCTTGGAAGAAGCTTGAAGAATCATTTGAGGGCACACAAGCCGTCAAGGGGGCCAAGGAATATATTCTCAAGGAGAAGTTTGCTAGCTTCAAGATGAAGGATGATCTCACGGCTCTTGGTGAGAAGGTTGAGGACAAGGACTTCTCTCACAAGTTCTTGAGGTGTCTTCCATCCCGGTTTGACACACTTGTGACCTTGATTGTGAGAAGTGGGCTAGACACCATGACTCCGAATCAAGTCTTGGGAGATGTCATGACTCAAGATGCTTATCGAGAGAACAAGGAAGAAGATGTCAAGAAGGAAGACAAGAAGGATGAGAAGAATAAGAGTGTAGTATTCAAAGCTACATCATCAAGCAAGAGCAAGGGCAAGAGTAAGATTGAAGAATCTAGTGAAAGTGAAGACCAAAGTGCTAGTGATCTTGATGAATAGGAGATGGCTCTCTTTAGGAGGAAATTTGGAAGATTCATGAAGAAGAAGGGCTATGGTGTAAGAAGAAAGAAGACTTCTTTCAAGAATCATGATGAACCAAGGAAGTGCTTCAAGTGTGGAAGCTTTGATCATCTCATTGTTCATTGTTCTTACAATAGTGACAAGGATGATAATGATCACAAGAAGAGAGGCAAGAAAGAGAAGAAGCCTCTATTTGACAACAACAAAAAGAAGAAAGGCTACTCTCATATTGTCACTTGGGATAATGATTCTTCTTGTGGTGATGATAGTGATCAAGAAAGGAAGACCACTACCAAGAAGAAGGCTTTTGCAAGTATTGCAATGAGGGACAAGATCTCTCTATTTGACACTCCATCATCATGCTTCATGGCTAAGTCCACTATGGTACTTTATCATGATGAGAGTGAGAGTGAGAGCGATAGTGATAGTGAGGATCCCTCAAAGGAGGAACTCATGGACATGCTTGAGCAAGCTAAGGATTACATTGACAAGAACAGGAAGGAGTGCAAGGAATTGCGCAAGGCCAATATGGCTCTTGAGAAAAAACTTGATGAGGCCGTAGCATCTCATGAGAGGCTAATGGAAACCCATGAGAAGCTAGTGAAGTCTCACTCTAAGCTTAAAAGAGCTCACTCCTCCCTCCTTGACCAAAGTAAGAAAGAGATTGCTTAAACATGTGACATGTGAGTTACTTGTGATATTCTTGATGAATCTTTCTATACTCCTATCATTGTTGCTCCCACTAACCCCTCTTGTAGCACTACCACTTCTACTTCATCTACTAGTGATGGTTTGACTTGTGATGCCTCACTAATGGTGGAAAATGAAACCCTCAAGAAGGAGGTTACCAAGCTCAATCACTCCTTAGCTAAGGCTTATGGAGGTGAGGACCACTTGCTTATGTGCTTGGGTAGCCAAAGAGCTTATCTCTATAAAGAGGGGTTGGGCTATACCCCCAAGAAAGGCAAGGCCGCCTTTGTTTCTCACAAGACTCGTTTTGTGAAGAACACCGGTAGCTATTGCAAGAGTTGCAAGCAAGTTGATCACAATGAGCAAGCAAGCAAGAACAAGAAGGCCAAGCAAGATGTATCCTCCATGAGAGTTGATTCATTCTATGTACTTTCCAAGGGTACTAATGGTGTTCATGCCAAGTTTGTTGGTGCACCATGGATGGCTTCCAAGAAGTCCATTTGGGTACCAAAATCTTTGGTAACTAACCTTGGAGGACCCAAGCAAGTTTGGGTACCTAAAAAGAATTGATCTCTCTTGTAGGTCAATTACAAAGCCGAAGGGAGGCATTGTGTGCTTGATAGTGGGTGCACTCAAAACATGATCGGTGATGGAAGGATGTTCAACTCAATCAACCAAGATAATACACAAGGCTTTGATAGTATCACATTTGGTGACAATAGCAAAGGCAAGGTGAAAGGGCTTGGGAAGATTGCTATCTCCAATGATCTAAGCATTAGCAATGTGCTTCTAGTGGAAAGGCTTGAGTTCAATCTTTTATCGGTTGCCCAATTATGTGATCTCAGTTTCAAGTGCATCTTTGGAGTGGAGGATGTGGAAATCATTAGTGTAGATGGTTCAAACATGATCTTCAAGATATTTCGGTATGAGAACCTCTACCTAGTGGATTTCAATGCTAGTGAGACCCAACTCTCTACATGTCTCATCTCAAAGTCTAGCATGGGTTGGTTATGGCATAGAAGGCTTGGACATGTTGGCATGAAGCAATTGAACAAGCTAATCAAGCATGATCTAGTGAAGGGTTTGAAAGATGTCACATTTGAGAAGGACAAGCTATGTAGTGCATGTCAAGCCGGAAAGCAAGTTGACAACACTCACCCAAAGAAGAGCATCATGAGTACAAGCAAAGCTTTTGAGTTATTGCATATGGATCTCTTTGGGCCAACAACTTATATGAGCATTGGTGACAATAAGTATGGATTTGTGATAGTGGATGACTTCACAAGATACACATGGGTATTCTTCTTGAGTGACAAGAGTGACACATTTGATATCTTCAAGTCATTTATCAAGAGGTGCCAAAATGAGTTTGAAACAACTATCAAGAGAGTTAGAAGTGACAATGGGAGTGAGTTCAAGAACACAAGAATTGAAGATCTTTGTGATGACTTTGGTATCAATCATCAATTTTCTCCAAAGTACACTCCTCAATCCAATGGGATAGTTGAAAGGAAGAATAGAACCTTAATTGACATGGCAAGATCAATGCTAAGTGAGTACAATGTGAGTGACTCTTTTTGGGCCGAAGCTATCAACACGGCTTGCTACTCTAGCAACCGTCTCTATTATCATGGAATGGTTGAGAAGACTCCCTATGAGCTATTGAATGGAAGAAAGCCAAACATTGCCTACTTTAGGGTGTTTGGATGCAAGTGTTATATCTTGAAGAAGGGAACAAGGTTGAGCAAGTTTGAGAAGAAATGTGATGAGGGATTTCTACTTGGTTACTCAACAACTAGCAAGGCTTATAGAGTATGGAACTTGACTAGTGGCATTCTTGAGGAAGTGCATGATGTGGAATTTGATAAAACTCAAGGCTCTCAAGATGAAGAAGAAAACTTGGATAATGTGAGAGGTGACAAGTTGGTCAATGCTATGAAATATATGGATATTGGTGACATTATACCAAGACAAGTCCAAGATGAAGATGAAGATCAAGTATCCATTCCAAGTGATCAAGCTAGTGGTTCTCCAAATCAAGATCAAGAAAATGCAAGTGAAGATCAAGCTCAAGCTAGTTCATCATCTCAACCAAATGACATCAATATTCAAGTGCTCCAACCTACCAACATTACAAGAGATCATCCTTTAGATCAAGTTATTGGAGGCATTCAAAGTGGTGTTCAAACAAGATCAAGATTGGTTTCATTTTGTGAGCATTACTCTTTTGTCTCATCATTTGAGCCAACCAAGATTGATGAAGCTTTGAATGATGTTGATTGGATCAATGCTATGCATGAAGAGCTCAACAACTTCACAAGAAATCAAGTTTGGGAATTGGTAGAAAGACCAAAGAAGCACAATGTCATTGGAACCAAATGGGTTTTCAAGAACAAGCAAGATCAAGATGGAATAGTGGTGAGGAACAAAGCAAGACTAGTAGCTCAAGGTTACTCTCAAGTTGAAGGTCTTGACTTTGGGGAAACATATGCTCCGGTGGCAAGATTAGAGGCAATAAAAATCCTATTGGCCTATGCTTGTGCACACAATATCAAGTTATACCAAATAGATGTCAAGAGTGCATTTCTAAATGGGTATATCAATGAGGAGGTGTATGTTGAGCAACCATCCGGTTTTGAAGATGCTAAGAAGCCCGACCATGTATTCAAGCTCAAGAAGGCTCTCTATGGGTTGAAGCAAGCACCTAGAGTATGGTATGAGAGGTTGAGAAGCTTTCTCCTCTCTAAGGGATTTAAGATGGGATTGGTGGATACTACCCTATTCACCAAGAAGATTGGAAATGACTTGTTCATCTTGCAAATCTATGTGGATGACATTATCTTTGGATCTTCAAATCAAGACTTTTGTGAAGAGTTTGGGGAGATGATGGCGAATGAATTTGAAATGTCAATGATCGATGAACTTAGTTACTTCCTTGGACTTCAAATCAAACAATTGAAGAATGGTACATTTGTGAGTCAAGACAAGTATATCAAAGATATGATGAAGAAATTTGGGCTAGAAGAAGCTAAAGGCATAGTACTCCCATGGAGACTAATGGACATTTGGATAGTGACTCAAGTGGCATGATGGTAGATCAAACACTCTATCGGTCTATGATTGGAAGCTTACTATATGTGACCGCCTCAAGACCGGATGTTATGTTTAGTGTATGCATGTGTGCAAGGTTTCAAGCATCTCCTAGAGAGAGTCATTTGAAAGCCACAAAGAGAATATTGAGATATCTCAAACATACACAAAATGGTGTGGCACTCTCTACCACCGAAGCCGAATACATTAGTGCGGGGAGTTGTTGTGCACAACTATTGTGGATGAAAGCCACTTTGGAGGACTATGGAATTCAATTCAAGAAAGTCTCATTGCTTTGTGACAATGAAAGTGCGATGAAGCTCACCAACAACCCTGTCCAACACTCAAGAACAAAGCACATAGATGTGAGACATCACTTCATAAGAGATCATCAACAAAAGGGTGACATTTTCATTGACAATGTGAGCATCGATGATCAATTAGCCGACATATTCACCAAGCCACTTGATGAGAAGAGGTTTTGCAAGTTGAGGAATGAGTTGAACATCTTGGATTTCTCCAACATGAGTTGATGCACCCTACCTATGACATGCCTCTACTCCAACATAGCAAGGTACAATTGATTGACATATACATTCATCATTTGCTAGTCTTGTGTAGAGCATATAGACATCACTCATGATAAGCTCATTCATGAAAAACAAATGTTTTCTATGGACATATGACATCACTATAGTTTCTATGAGTTGAATGATCTAGTGATGGCATATGACATGTTGATAAGCTTGCAACCTCACATGTTTAGTCTAGAATGCTTATTCTTGTACTTAACCAACATGGTCAAGATAACCATTGCAAGATGTGTGAAAAAGCTTGTCCTTGGTTTAAACCGTGTTAAGTATCTAGGACAAGTAATCTAGGTTGAATATAATTTGATAATTCACCCTATTTTTTTCTATATTGACTTGATAAACAAATCTCTCTAAGTATCCTCAAGTGATACATGTTACTACAAGTGGTTTCCTTTGTGGTAATATTTGACAAAGGGGGAGAATTTGTGCTAAAATGATAGTAGCAAGGGAAGAAATGTTTAAAGGGGGAGAAATGTTAAAATGAGAAACATGATAAGGAAAGAAACAAGTGGAATCTAGAAATGGGAGGAGAAATAAGATTTTGGAAAAATGAAATTAAAATTTGAGCACACAAGTAGGGGGAGCAAGCCTATGAACAATTTGTTGCATTTGGATGTGCATTCACTCATATGCTTGCTTATAGTACTTTTTCAAGTGGTTTCTTGCTTGTGTGGTGCATGACTAGATGTAATCTTGATTGATGATTTGATCACTAGCATGCATAAGAAGTTAGTTAGATATCCTATCTTGTTATATTGTGTATTCCATATGGTGTCAAGCTAACCATGTTGCTAAGGGTGAAATGATAGGCGCACTTCGATTGGTATCACGCTTCAAAGGTCTATTCTTAAAACCTTAGCATCATGTCATAGTTTGTTAGTTATTCACCCCTCCAAAAGTTTTATCTAAGCATGTGTACAAAGCTTGATTCATATTCATAGAAGTGCACACATGTAGGGGGAGTTAACACTATCAAACCAGCTTAAAAATGATTGATCACTTTCTTTTATAATCATATCTTCCAAGTGGTGTCAAGCATTTCAAAGTTGAAAACAAAATCATTTTTCATATCATTTTATATGGGTTGTCATCAATTACCAAAAAAAGGGGAGATTGAAAGATCTCTAGTGTTTTGGGTAATTGATGAAACCTAAGTACTAACCTAGCTCTAAGTGTGAGTAGGCTTAGTACACAAGGTGAAGATGAAGGAGACAAGTGATGGAGCATTGGAGGCTAAGGAGGAAGCTAGCAAAGGTTCCACACTTGGAAAAGAAGAGAAGAGGAGAAAACCCTAAAGCTATTCAAGGCAAAGGTATAACTAGGGATTTTCATTTTGGTGATCAAGGCACCTAGTGGGTGTGATCACATTTAGGATAGGTAACCGTACTATGAAGAGGGGAAAATAGTTAGTGGTTACACCTATCAAGTGCCATTAGGAGTTCATTACATGCATTACATCTAATCCTAATGAACAACCCTTGTAAAACTTGTTAAAATATGCCACACACATGCACAAGTCAGTGAAACACTTGGTGGTGGCACATGAGAAGCAAGGGAAGCAAAAGAGAAGAAGGTTCTGATCAAGACAGGAGCTCCGGACCAGTCTGTATGTGAGCACCGGACTATTGAAAGTGGTCCGATGGTTCAGACTCAGGCAGGGCTCAGACAGTGAAGCTTCGGACTAGTGGTCCGGTGGTGCGTCGGACTATCAGAAGACTGGTTTTCAGAAGTCCGGTGGCTCAGCAGGAAATCAAGACAAGCTCCGGACCAGGCGAAATGGTCCGGTGGTCAGCTTCGGACTGGTGGTCCGAAGCATGACACTCACTGCATGAAATCGTCAAAGGACTGGAGAAGCTCCGGACCAGAGGATATGGTCCGGTGGTGAGCTCCGGACCAGAAGTCCGGAGCATGGGTGCTTACTGTACTCCAAGTTGGAGATAAGGCAAAAGCGTCGGACCAGGGGCTCCGGACTATGGCAAGTGGTCCGGAGATCAGATGGTTTGAATCTCCAACGGTCAAATTCAGAAGACAGAGGACACGTGGCGCATGCAGAAGCGTCGGACTAGGCTCCGGACCAGGCGTCGGACCATACCGTCGGACCATGTGCATTGGTCGGGTGGTCTCGAAAGTAGTCTGGTGGTCACGTTCTGCAGCTCCAAAAAGAGAAAAAACGGCTAGTTTCTTTGAGGAGGCTATATAAGGGTATGTGACTGGTTCAAGGAACCACTCTTGCACATTTGGCTGATTGCATACTCTTGTGAGCAAACCACACACACTCCCACTCATCTCTCTTAGTTGATTGTTCATCCATTCGAGAAGATAGAGTGATCAAGTGCATTGCATGAGTGTTTCATCTTAGTGGCACTTGGGAGTTGATACCGCTGCTAGTTTCTTGTTACTCTTGGTGATTGCCTTCACCTAGACGGTTTGGAGCAAGCGGTGTGGATTCTAGAAGCTTGGTGATTGTGCTTCGTCGACCACAAGTGAAGATTGTGAGGGGTTCTTGTGTCTTCCCTGCGGGAGATCGCAAAGGTAACTCTAGTGGATTGCGCGTGTCTTGGAGAACCCTTATCTTGTGTTGGTTGTGAGGCACCCGGTGACGGGTTTGGCGTGTGATGCCAATTAGCTCTTGAACCTCCAAGTGAGCCGACACAACAAGGACGTAGCTAGTGGGGAAACTAGTGAACCTTGGTGAAAAATCAAGTGTCATCCTTGTGTGATTGATTGGTGTTCTTAGAGCTCTCAACTTGATTGGATCAATCCTGTACTCGACGGTATAATCACTTTCACCTCCTTTGCATTTACCTTATTCATACTTGTTTAGTATATTAGGTTGTGCCTAGAGGGCAACTAGTCTTGAGTAGGATTTGAGTGCTCCTAGAGCTATATTAGGATAGCAATTGTGGTAGGAGGTTTCACATCCATTAGTTTGCTAGTGCTAGTCTAGCTTCGCCATCTTGCTATCTAACTTGTTGTTGAGAATTGTTTTTAGATTTCGAATTTAGGCTATTCAGCCCCCCTCTAGCCTTGGATAGGACCTTTCAATAGTGACAACTCGTATTGGAGTAGAACACAATCCATATAAAAGTATACATAGATGAACATTTATGGAGTTATTTAGGGAAAGACGGACAAAAAAAACGGCTAAAATTTTGCCTCTTTATTAATAGGTATAGATATAGATTCATTATAAGGTTTGGTCAAAATAGAACAAAAGACGTTAAATACAACAAAGTACTTTCTTATAACCTATTGCTTCTAAATATAAGTTCCTTCGTTAAAACATACATGAAAAACCTATTTCTTTTGCAAAATTTATTGCAATGTCGATCTTACACTCATCCCTATAAATTACAAGTACACACCTTATCTTATGAGTATTTTTAAAGGAATTTGTTGAGGAATACCCGTACAAGAGTAACCCATCAAATCTTAACATAATTATTTAAAAATACCTTAAACCTAATAAGTGTGATCCACCATAGAAAAATATAGCCGCCAGAGCTATGCTCATCTCGCACAAATATTGACTTATTAGAGTTACTTTTGGTCATATAATTGGTATTGCTTTCATGTGACTCTAATTTAGAATGAGCAAATTCCTCAAGTCCTCGTCGTTAAGATAGTGTTTGTTTTGGAAGATCAAGTAGGATAGACATTATGAATTCTCTTCTAGATGTCTAGTTGCCACACACGACCCACATAGAATATTATATAGAATTAGGGCAAACTCATCTAAAAAAATCTAGACTAGGTCGCCCCACCTTCACATAGCGGATCTACATTTTCTTACTAACCTCCTTTCCATGACTAGACATGATAGGCATGATAGGGTGGTTGAGTTCTCTAAGAGTGGCAATGATAGGAAGGAGCAAGGCTAGGCAGGCCACTGGGAGGAGATGGTCAGGAGCGACTGAGCTCCCTTGACACTAGAGCTCCCTAGATGCGGTCTCCCTGGCTCAGTGGCAACTTCTCCGGTGAGGCAGGCCAGGCTCTTGGCGGCAAATGATGATTTTTTATTATATACACATACGGACAATAAAACGTGGGGTCGAAGGATTACTATGTCTATTGATGTTAAAACTCTTATTCACTCGCTAAGGGCTTGTTTGGATTTCATAATCTTCTAAAGTTTAGTTCGCTAAAGTCGAGAGTTAAAATTTTAGACCACTTTAACTCGCTCATGTGGTCCAAAGTTTTTGTGAAATTAGTTAAACTTACAACAGTTTAAATCTTATGTTTGGAGTCTCAAAAGCGGTCTAATATCATGCGTAAACTATAAACCATGGCATCGAAAGAGAGCCTAAATAATGCAACCAAATAAAAAACATAATAATGATTCTATTGCTAAACCAAACTTGAGCCGTAA
This sequence comes from Microstegium vimineum, assembly GCA_022036555.1. Lineage (NCBI taxonomy): Eukaryota > Viridiplantae > Streptophyta > Magnoliopsida > Poales > Poaceae > Microstegium > Microstegium vimineum. The sequence goes on from CM039133.1 coordinate 40,530,520, forward strand.
CAAACGCGGAAGTTAAAAAATTGACTCTCTCTCTCTCTCTAAACTCGACTACCTTTGTTGGTCTGCACCGCAAGCCTTTTTTTTTTTGAGCAATGATGCATCGCAAGCTTTGACTAGTAGCCAAAACAAAGGTCCAATAAGCCCGGGCCGTGCCATCCCACCTGAGCACCCAAGCCGTCCGATCGGCCATCCGACGGCTCCCACCCACCACCTCTCACCGTCTCACGCGCCACCGCGTGACTCCTCTGACTCCTCCGACCATTCCCCTCTTCCGCCGCGACTCGCCAGCCGCCACCTCCGCCCGCCCGCCCCCGGTTGGCCTGGCCCCCAGCCACACGGGGCCGGCGTTGTCGCTTTGTCAGCCCCCTTGAACACCACCACAACCACCTGCAGCCAGCACCTCCCCGCGTCGCCTAGAAGCAACCGCGCCCCGATCCTGCTCCAACCCTAGCCGGCCCCCTCGCCTCCTCCGCCGGGGCATATGGCGGAGATCGAGGTGGTGTCAGAAGGCGGTAGGCGAGATGTGGGCGAGGACGAGGAGCGGCGGCGACAGCAAGGCGCGGGGGAGCCGGCGGACCCCGTGGTGGACGTGTACTCAGCAGCGGCGTACGGGGACCTGGAGCGGCTCCGCGGCTTCCTCGAGCAGGGCGGAGCCGCCGCCGCCGCGCTCAGGGAGCCCGACGGTAATGGCTACCACGCGCTCCAGTGGGCCGCGCTCAACAACTACCCCCACGTCGCGCGCTACATCATCGAGGTCGGGCTCGCTCTTCGATTCCGCGCTGGTTCGACCAGCTCGTTGCTCACCGTAGCTTAGCTGATGATGGGTGTTTTTTTTTTCGCTGGTGATGATGATGGTGGGATTGTTTCGGTTTCCGCAGCACGGGGGCGACGTGAACGCGACGGACCACGCGGGGCAGACGGCGCTGCACTGGGCGGCCGTGCGTGGATCCACTTCTGTGGCGGATGTGCTGATGGAGCATGGTGCTAGGGTCGAGGCCACCGACGTCAATGGCTACCGGGTAATGCGGGCACCCTTGTATTTCGGGTTTTTTGGATTCATACCATTGCAATTTTACGATGTTGGAGAAACGCCGTTACAATTCGTCTATTTTGAAGCATGCCATTACAATTCTCTGCTTCCCACAAAAATACCATGGAATACGTATGAAAATGACTTGGGCCCACTTACAGACGTATATGAATACGTATACTCATTGCAGCCCCTCTTTCATGTCGCTGACACGTGGGCCCCACACGTCATCTTCTTCTTCCTCCTCTCGCCATCTTCCATTGCCAAGGCGCCAAGCAGCATCGCCGCTGTCGCTGCCGAGCCGGCGTTCCCAACGGCTGCAGTGGGTGCGCAGCACTGCAGCACGCGGGCGCCGCGGCCGCGGCCAGTACTGAGCTTGCGGCTCAGGCGACAACCGGAGCTCTCGGCCTGGGCCGTGCGCGGATCTCGCGACATGGGATCTCCCGGCCTGGGCGGTGCGCGGACTTCGCGGAGCAGGCGGCTGGGCAGCTCGCCCGCGTGCTGCGGCTCACCATCTTGGCCGTGTGCTGCTGCTCGGCCAGCTCACCGGCGTGCAGCTGCAGCTTGCCTGCGTGCTGCTCCCCTCGTGGGCACGTGTGCTGCTGCTGTGCTTGCCTGGGCCACGAGCTCGTGCTGTCCGCGTGCTTTGTCTCACATGCGTGCTGCTGTCCTGCTGCGCACGCGCTGTTGCCGCTAGGAACGCCCCGTCTCGAGAGCAACATGGGAGCTCGACAATGGAAGATGGTGAGAGGAGGAGAAGAATATGACATGTGGGGCCCGCACGTCAGTGACATGGGAGATGAGCTGCAATGAGTATGCGTATTCATATACGTCTGCAAGTGGGCCCAAGTCATTTTCATACGTATTCCATGGTATTTTTGTGGGAAGCAGAGAATTGTAATGGCATGCTTCAAAATAGACGAATTGTAATGACGTTTCTCCAACATCGTAAAATTGCAATGGTATGAATCCAAAAAACCCTTGTATTTCTGGATGTACAGCTCGAATGTTAATTTTGTTGCCCTTATGTTCGTTGGGGTTTAGTATCTGAAAGGTGTGTATACCATGAAACTAACTGCCTTTCTGTAATAGTCTGCGGGGGTGGTTTTAGACGTTTACTACATTGGTTTCACCATTAAAATAAAATATGTGGGATCCGTGTTCTCGTCTGTCGCCGAATCAGGTGTTTGGTTAGTGTGTTTCAGGCTTTCAGCATTGATGACAATCTAGTAGAAAAATACAGAACTTACTCTGTTCATTCTTTCAAAAAAAAGAAAAAAAAATGAAACTTGCTCTGTTTGGTTCCAACTTTCTAACCAAGTATTATCTCGTGGAGTACTGCCCCCATTCCATTATAAGTCGTTTTGGCTTTTCTAGATACATAGCTTTTACTATGCATCAATACAATATCTAAGTGCGTAGCAACTAGCCGTTTTGGCTTTTCTAGATACATATCTTTTACTATGCATCTAGACAGTATCTAAGTGCATAACAACTATGTATATAGAAAAGCCAAACCAACGTACAATTTACTCCCTCTGTTCCAAATTCTAAGACGTTTTAGCTTTTCTAGATGCATTTATTTTACTATGTATCTCAACATAAGTGTATATCTAGATACTTAGCAAAATCTATATATCTAGAAATGCCAAAACATCATATAATTTGGAACGGAGAGAGTAGTATGGAGGGAGTAGCAGCCATCATGCTAGTGCCATTTTGTTTAACAATAAATCATTTGCAACAGGAGCAACTTCAGATTAATTCTGCTGTTTGTGCTGATAGGCAAGACAATAGACTGAATAGAAAAATAATAAATATATAAATATATGCTATTGCAGATTTACTGCACACCCTTTGGAAATTTGCTTTTAGGCTGGTAGCTGGTTAGCTTATCTTTGGAGCAGTTTTTCATCTTTCCTTCGTTACTGATGAAGAAGATTGTATGTTCAGTTCGTGACCATAGTTAAGTCATCTATATGGTTCAAGTGGAATCTTCTGTTTGACTGTTTCCTGCTTTGATTATTATGTCAGGCAGTCCACGTTGCATCTCAGTATGGCCAAACATCATTCTTGCATCACATCATCTCAAAGTACGGGGCAGATTTTGATGCTTTAGACAATGATGGGAGGAGCGCTTTGCACTGGTACACGGTGATTGATTAATATATTCTACTTTCCGAATGCATGCTTTCCTTCATTTAGGTATCAATGCCACCCTGAAAATGCAGTATGCAGTTTAATATGGTTTTCTATAATTGTCTCAAATTGTTCTTATTGTAAAGGATTCGTCAGAAATTGTCTTTGCACTGCTGTGCATGTATATGATATAGTGATTGCATACTCAGCTGTACTCCCTCCATACTCAAAAAGCTGTCGTTTTAAAAAACGACACGGTCTCCAAAGTGTAACTTTGACCACTTATTTTTTGAAAAATATTTATTGAAATATAATATATGCATACTTTTATGAAAGTATTTTTCAAGACAAATCTATAGATATGATTTTTACATTTTCAAACTCAACAACTTAAAAGTTATTCATGATTTATATTCCCAATGTTTAACTAAAACCTTGTCCTAAACAACAACCTTTTTGAGTACGGAGGGAGTATGATTGAAGGATTGGAGTCAGTTAATTTATTGCCTACCTGACTTTTGTGTGGAGACTTCCATTCATTGGATACTTTTATCTACATTTCCATGTTTGCTGTAATTTAACCTTAGACATTCTATAACATTACAGGGCTGCCTACAAAGGAAATGCAGATTCAATCAGATTACTGCTATTTATGGATGCTAATCAAGTAAGGCAAGACAAAAATGGTACCTGCCTCTTTTCTGTGGTATTTAATTACATCTTTTGTCTACTTCATACATCTCTTCTTTTGCACAAATGTTTCTTATGCTATGAACAATAAGAATTGTGTGAATATTTTTCAAAATATCTACGTTTCTAATTGTGTGTAGTATGCTCCCAAACCTATGGAAAAAGCTAGGATGAATAATTAATTTCCCTGAAAATTATGGATAGCTGTAAATGTGGCCCTGTTATTTTATTTCACTTAAGCAGCTAGGTTGGTATATAGTATTTAAGCTCTTTTTGTGATGACATGCAGGTTGTACTGCTTTGCACTGGGCTGCTATAAGAGGGAATCTGGAGGTTTGCACAGTTCTTGTACACACTGGTACGAAGGAAGAACTCACACTTAAAGATAGTGGTGGCTTAACTCCTGTGCAACTTGCAGCAGAAAAAGGTCATCGGCATCTTTCCAATATCCTTGTACGTTTACCCTGGCATTCTTATTTACCTATTAATAATTAACCTCTTTCTCCTCCTGAGAAATTACGCTGCATGACACCATTCAATCTGCTCATACACCAGTGATCTAGGTTTGTGCTGTTGTCAATGATTGCAATGGCATATATTCAATGATGTATTGGTTCCCCAATTCTATCAATTTTCTTTTCTCCCCTGTTTTGAAGTTTGCTCTCCAAATATTCGTTTGGTGTTTGTTTTAGGTACTGACCTTTTCAACTCCACTAACAGAATTATTTCTCTGCTTGTAGTCTAATGCTACAAAAGTAAGCTTTGAAGACAAATTCTTCCCTGGGAAATCGAGGAAAATTGGATACGCCCCTTTCTTGTTTGCTTATCTTGTCATCTGCCTCATCCTTTTCCTAAACTCGATTGTATTTGGTGAGCATTGTTTTGGAGTTTTTGTTGTCTATTTCAGAATTACAGATCTTTGCTTTTCATCTGATCGGATCATAAAATCTCTGCAGCACCTAATTTTTCTAGGATCACTGCTACTGCTGGTCTTTGGTCTTGGGCTGCTGTATCACTTTTCTTTGCGTCACAAGTAATGTTCTACAGAGTTAGCAGGTAGCTTATGTTACATATTTGTTTACAGTATGGTCGTACTATTTATGTACACCATTTTCAATCTCCTGATGTGCTCTGTTTTTTAGTCTTTGTACATTAAGTAGCTATAATAATACCTGAACTGTTGGGTAAAATGAATTTGTGATGAGAGTATGAGACTCACGGGAAGAGATTTGACCATGCATTTGATGCATTCTTGCTTATGTGGAAATCTCCTTTTTTTAAAGTTTTAATCACAACATCTGAACATTTACTTTTATAAGATCAGCGAGTTATTTTGTTCTCATATTGTCCCTGCTCCATGCTTAAGGTTTGTGTACTTTTGCTGTTTTGACAGAAAAAATCCTGGTTACATCAAGGCAAATTCCAAGCGATCTGATCCGAAGGTAAAAAAATGTTCTACCACTGTTGTCAAAGAAATGTTTCTACAAATGTGCTCAAAGAAACTGCCTTGGATCAATATTTATAGAATCTTGCTATGTCATTTCAAGGAACAGATAAAACATGTTCCTTCAGTTTGTAGTGGATACCATATTATCATACTACAGTACATGGAAGCTAGGAGTTTATGGGCCTATTTTCACGCATCTTTTGGCATTGTGACAAACTAAAGTTCTGTAGTCAACATTCTGAAGACTGACTAAACATCATTTGGTCTGTCAAACCATAAAAAGTTGTTTGAACAGTTTTTTTTATCAATAGATAAATATGACAATTAGTGCTTTATTTACAGGAGCCACTTGTGGAAATTGATCTTACCAATTCCTCTACTTGGACAGGCAATTGGTCTCAGCTATGCCCTACCTGCAAGGTACTAGGAAAAAACTCTTCATTTTTATTCTGACTTCTGTGATTTCTTTCCACCTTTGTCTTTCACATTATTTTAGTATTTCTCTTGTGGAGATGGCACTTTGTGTCGGAAGAAGAAAATGGAACCCATATATATATGTGCTTATCTTGTTACCTGCTCTTGTTTTGGCTATAAACCCCAACTATGTTTATTTTTACTGAATGGGTAACCTTACTTTACCAGATAATTCGACCGATGCGCTCTAAACATTGTCCAATTTGTAAGCATTGTGTTGAGCAGTTTGACCATCACTGCCCATGGATATCAAACTGTGTTGGAAAGGTATAAACATTAATTTGCGCATCTCGAATTTTCTATTGTTGTGACTTCACCGCCTGTTCTGCTGTTCCAATTGTTTTAGGAAACATTTTCTGGCTAGGCAGTAATATTGGATACTAATTTTGTTCTTTGGAAGAATTCTTATCGCTAATGGGAATACACTGTTGCCTGATGCTTAGTATTCATGTATTAGTATGTGCACTTGATTTTTTTTTCATTTTGAAATCTGACTGTAGTATTCAGACTGCCAGCCTGAACCTCATCGTGATGCCTTATTCAATTGTATTCTGCATGCAGCTCTTTGAGATTTTGATAGATTTTGCATATCAGTCTCCTAATTTGAGCATTCATATATCTTATATTGCATTGTTTATGACTATAGGATTAAGATCATATGACAGTTTGCCGTTAAAAATTTAACGGTACCAGTTTTGTATTAAGAATATGTTAACCAAATTATTGGCAAAGATTATAAACTTCAATGTTTTGTTTATTATGTATGCGCCTTATAAACTGGACAGAGGGAATTACTAAATATAAATGTTTCCTTGCAGCGAAATAAGTGGGACTTTTTCGTGTTTCTTTGGATGGGGATAGCTACATCCTTCCTGGGTGCTGCTGTTGGATTCCACAGTAAGGACGTCTTTAAACAGTTATTTTTTCTTTGCTTCAAGATGTACTAACAAGTCAAGGACATTTAATGCCTCAGGACTTAGGACAGAGCCCATTATACTCTCATCATCAGAATCGTGGATGCATTTCATGGTGACAGAGCATCCTGGTGCTGCATTGTTCATGTTTCTGGATGTCTTTTTGTTAACTGGAGCTCTTATTCTGACTGGAGCCCAAGTAGTACAGGTAAATTTTCGCCTGTTTGTTAGTTTTTGCATTTTTGGGTTATCAGAGCAGCATTCTATTTCGTCTCTATGCTGTATGATCAAATTGTGGTCTCAGTGCTACATTGGACATTGGGAATAGCAAAAGAGCATACAGTTTCTAATTCTATTTTGTGCCTGATAGGATTTGTAGGAGGCTGTTTAGAGAGTATGTTTCTGTCATTGTGAAACCGAACAGCACAATTACGTTGAACTCAAGTAGCAAAATGAAAGTTAGGCCACATACCCACACTTCATATTGGCTTCAATGGGTGCATTTGCATAACGTGTATGCTTCACCCATTCATTGCAGATAGCACGGAACATGACAACTAATGAGGTAGCGAATCGATCTCGCTACACATATCTTCGAGGGCCTGATGGGCGTTTCAGGAATCCTTACAGTCGAGGTTGGCAGAGGAACTGCACTGATTTTCTTATCAATGGATACAGCAATGATGAGGAGGCTGCATGGCCATCCCTTCAACAAACAGTACAGGGAAGCTAGAGGTACTGATCCAGGAAGTAAACAAAAGTTAGTGGCAGATTATATGCCCAGGATCCCTGAAAAGGCTATGCTTTCATCTTAAAGCTTGGAATATTTTGGTTTGTTCATACAACAACGGTGTGAAGAACGACTTGGGTGAACTGAGTGGCACCCCTTCATACAGGCAGGTCTTTAGACAGTGCTGGGGATCATGGAATTGTTTGATACTGTAGATTGTTCGCATGCGTGGGTGTGCAGTATGTTATCTTTTCCCTGGCTACGACTTTGCTAGGACAAGTCATTTGTTTATTTTTTCTAGATGAGTTCTGATGGGAATGATAGATGTGAATGCGGGTTTTATGATCTCTGTCGTAAATTGAATTCACAATCTTTATCTCCATTCACGAAATATACAGGGGGCAACAGGGCAAGTATTAGCATGCAGCATATTGTGGATTTTGTCTTGGCCCACTAGCTGGCTTGTGTTGTAGTTTGACACTGGTGTACCAATGACGTTTACGGCTTTTGATGTGAAATAAAGCCAGACTACTTGAACTGGAGCCATCAATTTTTCTAGCTCATTGATTCAATAATCCCCCTGCCAGAATGAATGTGCGCACTAAATGGAATCTGAGATGAAGTCACAGCCACATGCCTCTTTGGCACTCTCATTAAGACCCTCTTTCGGTAGGGTTTTATTTCCTCTAAAAACGGATTATATATATATATATATATATATATGACTGCGCTAATTGGTACTCGGGGTACTAAATATTATTTGGTACCCAAGACACCCTGCCCGTCCACCCGGTGATGATTCGCGCATGGAACCAACGACCGACCCAGCCTGCCGTTTTTCTCGGAGACAATTTTTTTCCTTTCCTGGCGGCTGATTTTTCCCTTCTGGTCGACTTTTTTTTTTCTTTTTCCAATTTTTCTTTTTTTTGCGTCTTTTTTCCTCATAAAGTCGTGGTTGCGGCAATTTTTTTCCCCTTCAAGATGATTTTTCTTTTTATTCAGTGAGTCGTCGATGGTTTCTCTACTTTTATCTTCGATTTTCTTTTATCCTACTAGTTTTTAGGATGCGTGAACGTCAAAGAAACATAGCTTCAACATGTATTATATATACTTATTTTTGGAAAGTAGATTTTATATTAAGATAGACGAGGCAACAAAAAGGTCTCCAACAATAAATGAATTATACAAAGCACATTTCCAACTATAATTTTTTTTTGGTAAAAAAATATTTTTTTCAAGTAAATGGATAATGAAAGATTGCAACACACTTTGCGGTTGAATACAATTTATGCCAGCTAAATAAAAAACATTAGGATCATGAATATTAGGGTTCCAACAACTCAGGCGAAATTATATTTATCAGGAGCTAGTTGCACAGTTGATTCTCCTTGAGAAATTCAATTCCTTTGCTCCTATGTCACAAACATCCAAGCGTTGTCCACTTCTCCATTATACCATGTTGCCTGCTCGGGTGGCCGATTTCTAGTTGAGGGATCGAATAAATGTGAAATACACCAGCACCAAAGAGTTTCCATCTAGAACGTAAAGACATGTTTTGATGTATTTAACAATCAGACTTGGATTTAAATTAGTAAATGAATCATACGAAGCTTATTTTAATTTGTAAACCTCGTTCGCTAAAAACATAATTTTTCAGGTAAATGAATCATGAAAGAAGATTGTAATACACTTTGTAATTTATACACATAGTTTTGTGGCTCCATCTTAGTTACTCCACAAAGTAAAATACAATTCATGGTAGCTGAATAACCTTCATTGGGATTATAAATATTGGAGTTCCAATAAATCATATGCCAAATTATATTACTTTTTTTTATCAAAATAATACCATCGGTGAGAAACAAACAAATACATCCATCTCCCTTATGTGGCCCTTCTCTAATTGCCACCAATTGCTCCACCTCTCAAAAGAAGCAGAACAAAAGAAAACATTAGAAACAACTTTTGATTAATAACAAAGCAAGCCATTGTAATTCTGAAATGAAAGTTTGTGGTTGCAAAATTCCTCATGAACTAATGCCAAATTCTTTACATTTATTAATTGCTATAATGAGTGATTTATTCCAATATTAAGTTATTACCGAACAAAGAAAAATATATTATATAAAGGATGACATCAATTCAGAAACACTTTTTTGTTATTCTAGTGGACGTAATTGCTTTAGTCTAATTTTGGGCTCATCCAATCAATTTTATCTTACCTAAATCTATCTATGCCCAGGGGAATTTGTAACAAGGAGTTATGGAATAAACACCAAAACAATATGTTTGGTTTGAGCAATGAAGTTTTGTGGTTACCAAAAGTGTTGACAAGTATTTGTGTTGGAGTTTAAGTTTCTTCAAAGCCCAAATTAAACAATAACTGTGGGTTCAAACAATAAATATGCATGGTGCAGAACACATTTGGGCATAAGCATTTGTAGATTGAACATGGTAACCAATAGTTGTGGTTAGAAAAATGATGTACATATAAATATTGGAGTATTTTATAATTTGTAAATGTAACGTGACCACACAAAATGAAAGTATATATAGTGGACCGCTAGGTAATTAGTTTAAGAATTTTAACTGCAACACCATAGAATTCGATACAATACAATGTGCATCCACCATGAAGTTTCCAGGTTCTGGTAAATTATAATCATGAAATGCATATCAAAGTGACAAGGTACAATGGTGTACATATTTAAAGATGAGCATGAGCATATTGACAACAATGATTTATGGTTAGAAATCTTAAACCTGCAATATCAACATGTGCATACATAGATCAAAATAGATAAACCATAAAATCAGTGCCAAATTTATGACTGGTCGAGACAGTGATCAGTCCAAACAAGTGTAGAGCATTCTCCAACATACCTTTTTAGTGCTAGCGTGCACCACTGTTGCTGCTGGAGTGGAGATGAAATTGGTGTCTCCTACTGGTGGAAGGCTAACTAAAATGATAAAAAAAAGACATAACTAGTGTTAAAGATTTGGAAGGTACATCAACCATAAATTAAATGTGTAAAATTGTAAAATTAGCAAGGCTGGAAAAGAAGATAATTTACAATGGAAATAAATGCAAAAGTTATACTCTTATAAATCTTCAAGCATAGTTATCCACAAAACGACACAAACAAATCAGTAATAGTAGAAGAAACTACCTATGTGAGTAATCATGGGGAGTAGATGGAGGATGCATTGATGGTGAGCGCCTGGGATCTGCAAAACAGGCAAAGAGAGAGAAGAGAATGAATAACGCTGATAAGGATGCAATTTAAGCTATGTTTCCAATCTCATTAATTTACTCTGTTTTGTATCTTACAAGTCTAGCTTTTTTAAGTTGCCTAATTAATCAGCCTACAATACGATCATCGCAATATCACTTGAAACACCCCGAATTACTAATACTACAAGTCGCCTACGTAGTTCTACTGGCAGAAATTTAATCTAGGCAAGCACTGTGTATCACTTCAAAAGCCACCCATTCTGAACTGTTGGACCAAATATGATTGAAAGCATGCACTTGTGACTTGTGTATATAAAGGTGTTCATCAAAATGGCCTTCTAGAGAGCTTGTGTTTCTCTCTTATGGATTACAGTTTCTACTATTTGAAGACTTATGCAACAAGGGCAAAACAAGTAATATATCAGTACCAGCTTCTTATCGTCCAGCCATTGCATGAAAAAAATTGATATAATGTTGTCTGATTTCTCACATAAAGCTTTGTTAATTGTAATTGCAAGACATCTATTTCTGGATGTAATGCAAGTATAAAAGATGTCACTGTAGGAAATCTAATGAAGTACTTCTCTCTGATATGGCTAGCCTGGGAATGCCTCTTCTCTGTAACGCAAGGCCTAACAAGTTAAGAGTTCAGTTATATACTCTGAATAAAAATCTAAATTGATTTGTAAAAACATAGAACAAGGGTGTGGCTGAGTGAGAGCATGTTGGAAATTAGAGCTAAAATTATCAGTCTATCAAATACAATTTGAAAGGACAATTGCAGCTTTTCATCAAAGGGCTTAAAACTATCAAAGCCTTGTGATTGAATGAGCTTAACAATTGACAAAGAAATTTGGTAGAAATAATTTATATGGTTGTTGCACTACTTTTCCCAAAATAAGAGCAACAGAACAAGCTTGTGCCCAACACTATCATGCTAGTGCAAGAGTAACAGTAGGGACGAAAACTCAAGTGGATCCCGTGAAGGTTGGGGAAGAGTTGTGGTTCGCACCATGTGATGTGATTTAATATGAAGCAGAGAAATTGCCAACCAAAACATCTCTTGTTGCTGAATTTAAACATGGCAGATCTATGACTGGGATCAAAGTATATTGACAGAAAAATGGGCACCACACAGCCACAACTCCAAAACAAATCAACTTGTGCATCTTCCTATATCTGAAGTCTAATTGGAAAGGAAAAAATAAAAAAACAAAAGAACTTCCCAAATGTAGTGAAGTGCTAGTTGCAGTTGCAGATAATCATCCAATCAACAAATTTGGAGAGGGCAAGATGCAAGAATACACAACGAATTTTAGTGCCATACAATAATCAAGACAAAGTAATTGTATAATTGTAATGCTGTACCTAAGACAAATGGTCAGGGAGAACTTGGTCGATGAATCTACCGTGCAAGACTGAGAGTGAATCACTCCTCTGTCTTCAAACAACAACTCCACCAGTGTACAATAAGAATAGCTGCACCACACATATTAATGAATATAATTAATAAATTTCTATAAACATGCAAAAACTGAACTACTATATAATAGGGCACTAGGTTACAGATACAAGAGAAATGATGAGTTTCCAAATATTATAGGGACAAGTAAACATCACACCCAAAAAATTCAATAGACTAAAAGAAAAATATATATCAAACCCATTAACCCAACGTGTATATACTACATACACTTCTTTTAGGGATTTAATCTTCTAAGCCAGAAAGATCTCTAAGATCAGATCATTTCAATTTTCCAAATGTAAGATGATTGGGCAATAGATTAGACAACTATGAGCAGAAGGTAACAAATGTCTTGAATAAATAATCATCTCATATCTGAGAAATGGATCTCTTTAACAAGAAATTATCATGTGGCCAATTTTTTAGCAACAATCATTTTACACTACTGAGATAAAAAATAAAATTCTGATATTTTTCATAAGCTAAGAAGATCGTGTCCTGATTCTTCAAGCGGCCAAGGACCACAACGCGCTGTGGAACCTCGAACCTAAACAAAGAATCAACAGAGGCGCAACACATGGAAAAAGTGCAAAAAAATTTAACATTTATCAACCTTTGTTGTGTGCTCTCAAATACAACCCTTTTTGGGTTATCAGGCATCTTATCGACCAACTCCATCCGGTAACTAAACACATTCAGTAGAAATCATTTTAGGATAACACATTTCTTTGATGTACAAAGTATATTCATGAATGCACTTGAAACAAGAATGTAATTGCAGCTGGCTCATTATGTATTCTGCAAATGAGAGTAAAAAAAAAATCAATATAACAGGATGAGATTGTGAAACAAATAACCTTTTGGATGAGCGACCCAGGCCTTGTCCCGCATGAATATCATCTGGTGGCAATGATGTGCAACCGGGGTCTTGTCCTACATGAACATAATCTTGTGGCAATGACAGACAATCTATAGATGCATAAATTTATTAGCTTAGTAAATTTATTAACATAAGTCAAGGATTTAAACACTAAAAAATCATAGGATAAACAACTTTGGCCTCTTGGGTTTTAGGAAACAAATTACAATGAGTCAAGAATGAATTGGTGATTTTCAAAAGGATTTCAAACCATAAAAATTATGAATTGCACATGCGTATGGAAATGAAATCAGACAAATGGATAAATTCCATATAACATAATCTGTGCATACACAACTAGACTAGAAGAAAAGAAAACAATGAAAATGAAATCTAAATAGAAAAAATAATCTTTATGCGCACAATCAGTAAGAAAAACATGGAATCTAATATTAAAAACCAATTTGATCGAACCTACCTACAAAAGGTGATGCTCTAAAAGGGATTAAGATGGATACAGGTGGACTCCATCCGAGTTGACAAGCTTCATCTGAGTTGACAAGCTTCAGTAAAATGGGACCGTTCTAGCAGTGTGCTAGGGCCGAGAGGGGGACGATGATGCAGGGTAGGCCTACATTGGCGGCGAGGAAATGTGAGGACGGAAGTGCCGAATGAAGAAAGCTCACCGTCGGTGGCCACCGTCACCACAACCTTCTCGGCCTCGGCTCGTGGCAGCGGCGAACTGACGGGGTGAGGCGACGACGGCAGTGCCGCTGGGCCCGCGAGGCGACAAGGCAAGCTGCGGGCGACAACCACAGGCCTAGGTGCGGCGAGGTCGCCGGTGCTGAACCAGGGATCAGGGGCGATGGCCAGCTGAGGTTGTGCGGCGGGGGCCGGCGGCGATCTGGACTCGTGTGACGGGGGCAGAGAGAATAACCGGCTCCTGGACTCCCCACGATCTATACGTGAATATTTAGAACGCAAAAAAAAAAAACAAAGGCTCGGGTACTGATTATTATTGAATAACCAAGGTAATATATATATATATATATATATAAACACTTTTTTCTGCTCAAACCGAAACTAATTTTCGAAAAGTTTGACGAAGCAATTTCTTCTCTTGTTGAGGAATAGGTGGAAGGGATTAAATGTGCAAAATTGTTTATTTGACTTGGTTGTCTTTGTTGCGTACTTCACTCGAACTTGACTACTTCCTCCGTCTCCGTACCGTGGCATTATTTTACTTTGTTTCTATTGCAATGGCGCGTCGGGCACGAATGCATGATCCTAGTGAGCTTAAAATGTACTTTGGTCTTATAATATCTGTGTTTTTTTTATTCGTATTACAAGTTTAACTTGATTTATAAAAGATAAATATAAGATTTATATATTAAAATAAATTTTATTATAAAACTAAATTGAAAGATATTTTCAATGATGTTAATTATGTATCATAAATATTAATATTTTAAATATATATTTTATTAAAGTTGTTTTTTTGAAAAGTGAAAACGATAAAGTATATAAATATATGCATGGCTGATTTCTTTATTTCACATGCCATTTTAAAAAGAAGAGATGAATGTGGAAATTAAAGTCCACACGTCGGTCATCATCAGGGCCAACCACATCCATCCGATGCACACGTACGTACAAGTAAAGCGATATGCATGATTGACGACTGATGTTGATTCAAACTGGTGTCGCCATAGCCTGCAGTGGTGTAGCCATGGACAGGTTGAGCCCAATCCTCTCAGTCATGTCCAGCCCGTTCTTGTTGTCACCATCTGCCGGAGGAAGAAGAAGAGTCCACTCAAAGCGATGCAGCAAGGACGCGAGCATGAGATGAACCATACGAAGCGCCAGCGGCATCCCCGGGCACATCCTCCTCCCGGACCCAAACGGCAGGAGCTCAAAGTCTCGGCCGCGGAAATCAATAGCTGCACCACCACCACCGTTCTCGTCGCCGTCCTCTACCAAAAACCTCTCCGGCATGAACTTGTCCGGCTCCGACCACACCTTGCCGTCGTGTCCGATC